>OY757236.1:120685229-121285229 GCA_963583995.1 Xylota segnis
CTTGTTTCACAAGGCGGCGGCGGCCGGCTCGATCAACACCAACGAACGTAAGGTGCTAGAGGTGCCAATGCGAGTGTGCACACACAAAGTACTTTCACTTTTCACTCTGTGCGCACTAGGTGCACACTAGAGTGGTAACCACAAGGCAATAACAGCTCTAGAGCAGCTTCCTAAAGGTACCGTAGTCAGTCGGTTTGCCAATTATGCAGGCATACGACGCCATAAAGTTGCCAGTGTGGTGCACAAAGTGATTGGGGAGCCTCTCTGCTGGTGGTGCAGGCAACGCTTGTAAAGCGGTTGGTTTTGGTTTGGTTTTTTTTTTTATGGGAAAAGTTATTATGGCAATTAACCGTACATAATGTAGTTCGCGCTAGGACCTGATTGGGAATTAATACGCGGAGGCATAGGTTTTGGATTTAAGTAGAGTTGGGCAAATTAGATGCATGTCGTGGGAATGTTTGAGGATGAAGATGGAGGTGAACGGGAGGCGTATTCGATTATGGAAAATTAAAGTAGATACATGGCAACGATTGAACTGTACAAGACTACTAGAGAATGGGGTTAAAGCTAATGTCTGATAATTATCTTTCCATTTCCTAAGACGTCTTCCAGATTCAGTAGATTCGTTGCATAGAACTTTAGAGATGCGATGTGATCAGGGATCTGTAGCTACGGTTCATCATACAAAGAGTCGAACTCAAACTTCAAAATTTTGACAATTTACCAAGCTAATCACAGATTTAGCTAGGGAGGTTAGCTGCACGACACTATTGTATGCTTTGACCTTTGTATGTAGGACACCGTAGAAAATAACAAAAAATAGCAGTGGTAAGAGTAAGGAAACCTGTGGGACTTCACTTTTTTGTTCACTTTGAGGAGTTTTACGCCTCAAATGTAGGGCTTTCGTCGAGGAAGTGCTCGATGTTTCTTTGTCGTCCTCGTGTTTGATCAGATAGCAGTCCTTTGCAGTTGTGAACGAACTGCTGTTTGTTGCTCCTCTAATTGTAAACCATGACTCGCCAGTTCATTCGCCTCTTCGTTCCATGGTAGGTACATATATCGCAGTGACCTTGCATCAAAATTACGTTGAATTGGGAGGATGTTGACAAGTTGGTTCTTAGGTTTGCTACTGTTTCAAGTGCACATGCTTTGGTTCCAGTACTGACTAATAAATCGGTGCACCAAAAACCCCTCCATGGAAAACAGTCACGAATTGTTCTAGTTGAGCTGTATAATTTGGCAGTAAATCCCTGTCCAGATACTCCATCAACGCGTGATCCATTCTTGTTTGGAATAGTAGAGCCCTACTGCCATTCTTCGCATTTGGGTAATCGAACTCCATGCCCTGGGCTGAATTTGTATTTCTTGCTAAAAATATCGCTTTGAAGGCCCAGAGGTTGCCTGTACTTGTTTAGAGATAGCCCTTTGTTCCATTGCAGTCCAAGATTACTAAGTCCGGTTGATCTTTTCACCTCTACTCCAATAGAGATTGGGATCCTGTAAAGACCATGATTCCTCTCTACTATCGCACATCCTCAACTATAGGAGGTATGTGTATTTCAGTTTCTTCAGTTCATAACTATCCTTGAGATCAGAACATCGCTCTATTATACGGCTCCTGCAATAATCAATGTGATTTTCAGAGGTTCATGTATAGTGACTTTCAGTCAGGTTAACTGATATTCACCTTTCAATTGAACTTCCGGTTCAGCTGCTATTCGTACTCATTAAGATGCTACTCGTACGCGACCTTTGTTGGTCCTCCACCTGAGTATCTAGGCTTTTCTAAAAATATCTTTTCACGTTTTTAAGCCTCCAACCAATTACATTCAATCAGCAAACTCATTAATTCTTATCTTCAAGTGAATATCACTCAAAACCAATTAAAAAAAAATAACAACCTTCCCACATTCATGTCGCTTTATCCCCCTAAACCGTAACCAAATAGCTGTTGTAATTGATTAACCTGAATTTTTTTGATTTTTTTTTAATGGAAACCGATTTACTTTCGATTTACTGTCAACACACAAAATAGACCTTACAGTGAATATAAATATAAAAATAAAACATAAGCCCTGAGGCAGATCTTAAAATTATACACACCTCGTGTCGTGGTATTCTTTTCTCTATTTCGTAACAAGCACTTTCACTGCTTTAATTTTTTTTGTGTTTTATTTGTCCATTGTTGTAATTTGAATTGTAAAAGCCACTTCCAGTTGAACTGTAACTGGTGGGGTATTTGAACAAAAAGCAAAAATGTCTTTCACTCTCACTGAAAATGTGGTGCGTTTTAGTTTTCGACTGTAGATACTTGTATCTTTTATTCAAAAATATGTTAAAATTTGTTTTAGTTTCTGCATACACACATGGAGATAGATTTTGTTTTACTGCTGCACAACTGTTTATTTACATTTACATAATGTATCTTAGGTATGTATGATGGGAAAGTATACATGCCGCAGAGGAATTTTGTCTGTCGGAACTAAATATTTGTGGTAGGAGTGGTGGGTAAAATTGAAGTTGGAAACACACCCTTTTTATTACGATATTGACTTCAAAGGTTTCAACTATAAGATTCCAAGATTTGAAGTAAACCTCTGTACAAGTAGAGGTGGAACATCAAGGAATCTGATAATAATTGACTCCCGAAATCAAGACAAGAACATACAGAAAAGTCACAATCAGTTTGGAATGCATGGTTTAATACCCTGTCCTTTCTACTGAAGTGGGCGTGGCATACTGCATAACTGCCCTAAATTGGAATGTTTGAGGATCTGACACACAAAATGTCATGAAAATTGGGACAATCCAAATATCTAAAAATTGTTTGCTCATACAATTTTTGGAGTTCTTTCTTTCTTTATAGAGTTTAGGGTATACAAAGTAAACCGTCGGAGAATGGATTTCTGGGAATATTTGAATCCTAAGAAATATCCCTGGGTTCTAACTCAAAAGCGGAGTTTAGAACTCATAGCTGGTTAATGCTAGGACAAGTTGTTCTGTTGTGCGTACGATTTATCTATTAGACGGAAGTTAGTGGTCACTTGAACCATGTCCCACAGCTGATTCTTTATTGTCCTTGTATGTACATACATTTCCTTGCAATATTCCCATGCCCATGACCATGACCATTAGATACTTCGTTCTATAAAAGTTCCCTAGCTTCATCATCTATGGTAAACATGATGTAAAGAGAGGACTGCTAAAGGTACACAAGCTAGGATTTGTAGTTCTGCGACCCTCCTTCTCTATCTTTTCCTGGAAATTCTGAGCTTCCTTCCTCTGAGTCAGATTTAATCTTTCAATTATGGTCCTTTTTTCAATTGTTTGCCTATCATTATGTTATTCCACTCGAAGTTGTGTGTGGTTCCTGCGACATGTGAAAGGATCCAATTTTTTTAAGTTGCTTACATTTTTTTGTTTAAATTGTACTCATGAGGTAAGGTTAGGTTACCGTAGAAGCCCGCACTAGCGACATGTATCTAAGAAATTAGTGTTCAAACTATCCTACTAGTGAACTTATGTAGATCCAATCTCTTTCCGGCGAAGAAACGCTGACACGTGTAAAAATGCTAAAGATCGGTTTTCTTTTTCATTTCCTCTTCGTTCATGCAGCTTCTACAAATGTCATTAGCGTGGATGTCTAGCTAAGTGACATACAATGTCTTGTAATGATAATTACAATTGTTTTGAACATCTTTTCCTGTCTAGTCAGACAGTTGATTCATTTCCGATCTCTACTTGAGCAGGAATAGCAACATAATTCAACCTCTGTTTGATTTATTCGTCTGTACCTAGCAAAGACTACTTATTTCCCATCTCAGGTTCTCGTCTGAGATAAACCAGACTTTCATTCTCCTTAATCTCAGAAATGCAGCTTAAAGTTTTTCTTAGATGTGGGGCTCTTACTTGGTCTTTACGCTTTAGGATACGTCTTCCTTGCCGTTTCGAACTTGGAGGCTGGTATTTAATATTCCTTCGATGTGATTGAACCACAACTTGTGAAACAAGTGGAATCCACACTTGGTCCTTCGAGCAAAAGATTTGCTCGCATTTCGACAAAGTTTCCTACGTTGAATCTGGTATCATTCCTAAACTTTGTTGAAGCGACCCTAGGTACTAAAGATAGGCTGGCTCCTCAAGCCATAGTGGAAGGGTGTAGTCTCTTAAAACATTTGAGGTTTGAACTCTGACACCTAAAAATCAATCCCTAATCCTTTTGCCAACCAATATTCAGAGCACTAATGCAGTGAAGGCTTCCAAAAACCTATCTTAAACCTTCATAGATACCCAATAGAATTTCTTAAAGAAATTAACCGTAATGCGATACTGGCTGCAACAAAATCTCAAAATCTTGAAACAAAAATGTATCTAAAGCTATGCCTTGGATAAAAGGGACAAAGTCTAGCTTAGAACCAAAACTTCTGCTTTTGCTATTAGACTTGACGATGCAACCGTCACAATTGTGTTAGACACACCTGTCAAGCGAAAGATACCATCATTCGTCGGGTGGATTTTTTTGCTTTCAGTTTTATTCCCGCGGACAAAACAACTGGAAACAATAACCCGTCTCTTGGCACCTATCACACAAAGAGAAGACCATCGTACAACATTGATTCTCTCGAGCTGTTGCACCACCATTTACTAGGTGTATCTGTGTACCTCTAATGCAATAATCCATTCAGGCATAGCCATTGTATCTTATTCCCATTTTCTATTCAATTAAATGTGAGAAAAACCAGTTCTTGCCTTTTTTTTTGTATCTTTTACTTCCTTTTGATATTATTTTTCTGTATTCGGTTTATGTTAGGCGGTATCTATTGGATACGTGCACGGTATCGTAACCGTTAGGGAGTTGTTGTTCCTTTTCAAATCGTATCGAGAACCTTGGCTACTTATTATCGAATGTAATTTTAAACTTTCTGTATAGAATTAGATGGTTTATCTAATTGCTAGTGGTGTACAGCATTGGCATGATGCTGCACCAACTAGGAATCAATCAAAGCTTTACCTACACTGTAAAATTTACCGAAAGTCCCGCAGACATATACGGACATCGGTATGTATTTAAATTTCCATCTATCTTCTTGAGCGACTGGACAGACAGAGAATGACTTTCATCAAGATTAAGATACGAGATGCTGGTGTAGGAAAAAAAAAAAAACAAACGCCGCCACCGACATTACTTGGTATCTCTGGTCATTTAGTTGTCTAGCGATTACAAGTTGTTTTCGGTTTAGGGGGCTTAGTCGAGAGAAAAGAGGCTAAATGGCGCACGCGCGCACGCCTTCCCAAACGTTTGGCGAACTAAGAGAAAACTACGTTTGAGAATTAGTAGTGGAATTTACAGCGAAATTGCTTGATGATGATTGTCAGTGTCACCAGAGGGGGATAGGTGTCTAATGGCGGTGCAATTTGAGAGAATTTAATTGCATATCAGTGTTTATCCAGAGGCTCGACGTCAGTCTGGTAAATTGTTGGAAATCCAAAGTCGATTTGAGTTAGAAGGAAGGAGTCAATCGGGATTCGTTACCTGTTTTTACGATGCAAATATGTACATACATGTGGATGTACTACAGAACAGATATTCGAAAAACTTTTCTTTCAAAACGGTGGGGGTATCTTAGCTGAAGATACTACTGTTTTGACAATCCCCCCAACCTACCTTTACCCAATCCTTCAATAGGTGATCAATCATACAACCAAGCGAATCCGCGCAAACTCCCTTTAGTAAATAATTGTGTTTTATTAGCCATGTAGATCTCAGTCAGAAGAATGGTTGAAGTCCAAAGTGGAGTACGTCAGGGGTCTATACTGTCACCACTATTGTTCTTGGTGGTTACTTGTGATGCACTCCGTGTAGCATTAATGAAACACATTGACTACGCGGACAATGTTTGTCTATTTTCACCTGATGGCCCACAATCTAGTAGCTGTGCCAAACAGAGCTTAAAATAAACACAGCCCTGAGCACTTTAAACACATGCCCTCAACTCAACATTGCTGGACTGGTTGTCGAGAAAGTGATCAACTTACCATACCTAGGAAGTGTTGTTTTGGCTAACCGAAAGAGTTGAAGAAGCGTTCGTAATGCTATCCCAAGTCTGGAGAAGCAATGTTATCAACTTTAGGGTCCAAGCTACGAGTGCTCCGATCCAACGTAGGGATTTCGGGAAGAGGATTCGTATATGGTAGAGGGTAAACGTTTAACATAATCTGCCCACTTATGGCTGGTTTAGCAGAAAAACGTATGTTAAGAGCGGATAAGCTTTCGTCAAAAGAACGCACAACCTAACTTATTGTCCCTAGTCGAGCTGACGAAAGACTTTTAGTTAAAGTACCTTCTACCGATTTTTTCCCTACCAGAGAGCTACTACTTAGAATGATTCTTATGCTTGTTTGACTAAAATCGGTGCTCTCACAAAATAATGAAGTTATCTACTGTGGCTAAGCGCTATCTGCGGTGAAAGCTAGCTTCGCTTCACCGAGCTTCTGCGACAATATTGTTCATTGAAGCATCCTTAATGCCATTCGTTTAATAATTTTGTATCTTTTTGTACTCAATAAGTAAGGAATTGTACACTTTCCTTTATCTCCTAGCCACTTACCACAACAGGCCCTATCTTGGTAAAGAAAAGGGGACCAAAGTCTGACACCTGTGGGACTCTTGTCAAAAAATTGTTCAGTTGTCAGAAAGTATCTCTTCATGTCAGATGTCAGCTGTCCTAGACCTACTTACAACTGAAGTCATATACATACATAGTAGGCTTGGTTTCCATTAATCTTTAAAAAAAAAAGGCTTTTTTTCATAGTTTCCCTTGTCTGACGTTCCACTTTCACCGAGCTTACTGTAACTAATATTTAATTGTACGTATAACCTTTTTAATTCCAAACTCACATCAGCAATTAAGATTCACATAATTGTATACACACCGCCCCCAACAATAAAGCCCAACAATTATGCATTACCACCTGGAGCGGGTCATCCAGTGGGTGGTACTGGTCCCCATTATGACACCATCGTCTCCATTTGGGTCACGCGAACTTCTCATCAATCAAGCAAAGGTCATTTGGCCAGACTTCAACTTGAATTTAAACCTTCAAACCGAGGAAAGGAAAAAAAGAAAGAAAGAAACCATTGTTGTGTAATTTGTTTTCGTTTCTCCAAAAAAAAAAAAAAAAAAACTTATCTGCTTACAGCTTTCTCCGTCGCAATCGCGCAGAAAACCTTCGATAACAATCGATAACTCAAACAAATTATGCTGAAACGGTCTGCGAATGTTTGACGTTTTAGTCCGCATAATAGTGACTTACGTTACCATTTACATTCGATATAATTAATAAACTCTATGCTAGACTTGATCATTTTAGACGGAACAAAGCCTCAAAACAAGGGGTGACTATGTGGGTATGCAAATGGAGCAACATTTCTGTTTTTGTTTATACGCATTTTTGCACGTTTTGTTGGCGTGGTCAGCAGCGTATATCGTGCTTATGACAGACTCGAATATCAAGCTTAAGAAATACAGTCGCGTGAGGCCAACATGAATGTCTAATTCACGTCAATCTATGGAATTTGTTTGTGAAAACTGGAAGGCCAAATTGTTATTTTAGTTTCGTCGTAATCAATGTGAAATGCAAACTGACAAGTAGAAGGTGAACATGTGATCGGAAAGTAAATAACAAGAAAAAAAAGGTTTGTTTGTATATTTAACTTCATGTTTGCATACATATGTAGATACAGACATACTTCCATGAAGTAGTTTTGAAAGAAGTCGCGTAAGATACCACGAATGAAGCGGCGTAAGTTGGCACGAACATTCAAAACCAACAGTCGTCAGTACCTCATGGTTATTAGTACTAAATTTTAGTACAAATTCTTTTTGTGAGTTGTAATTGCTCTATAAGCATCTAGGGGTACCTAGATACACAGAAAGGTTGCGAGAATGCTTACTTCAGTACAACTACCTTCAATATCTACGACCTATTACGAAGGCTGTCAGACCTTTTTATTTTTATGAGGGCCTTACTTCTATTTCGGTTATTGTTCTCCAAAACAACTTCAGTCTGTAAGTTCAAGGAAGTTCACCCCGCCGCTTGTCATTTGTATACTCCTCTGACCTTTACCACGGTGGGCGGCTCGGCTCAGTGGTTAGTGCGTTGGACTATGGAGCATGGGGTTCAAAATCGAATCCCAGTCGGAGAACACCTAAAAAGTTTTTCACGGCCCCACCTCTCGCGAGCGTCTGACAAACATCCGAAAGTGCAACTGTCCTGAGAAAGCTTCTTAAATAAAAAATTGCCCTTCGGACACGGCATTAAACAGTAGGCCCCTTCCATTCGTGTAAAGAATATAACACGCACATCACGAATGGTTGTGAGAAGCTAGGCCCTGGGTCCCATCGACCTGTAGCGCCAAGTATTTATTAATTTATTTTTGACCTTTACTGCTTTTCCTAGATCTTGACACCAAGACTTAAGATGGTCTCTAACTCTTTCCTTTCAAGTTTTATTCATTCCATCATTTTCTTCTACCTCTATGTACATTACCTTCTACTCAGTGCAGGATGACTCTTTTGCCATAGTCTGGTTTATTCGTCTAAGTAGATACACTCATGCCAGTTTGAGGCTCGATTTTGATCCAATTGAATACTATTTGGTGGTGTTTCACGTAGGTAGATACTTATAGCCAGCTTGAGCCTAGTTTCGAGCTTAAACTTTTTCTAGGCTAGTTTCTAGACCTGTTTAGAATTGAAACTCTTTTAAAAAGTATATTTCGCTCTCATTTAGAGATACTATCTACCTATGTAAAATAGGATAAACTCTATCCATTGAGCCCAGGCTCCCACAGCCCCTACTATGCAGATACGGGCAATTCTTCAAATTCTTTCGAAGATTTCCCTTGTCACGATTAACCTCGATCTTCTGACTTGAATTACACCTCCATTACTGGAATTCCCAGCTAATAGCTAACTTCCAAACCTCTAGCCTTGACAGCACTTAAATTTCTTGCTTTTCAATTTATCTTTCCCACATTCCACTACCTTATACCATCAAAAACTCAACCATAGATGTCACCTTCATCGCGTAAATACTTGCCGCACCTTAACGCTTTTCACATGCAGATACACAAATTTACCGCCAATCTATGCATAAATCTATCTATTACAATAAAAAAAAAAAAAAAAACCTTACTATGACCCAAAGTGCCCACTATCAACTCCATGTGACAGTGCACACAAAAAAAAAAAGTCTCCAACTCCTTGTACGGCCACTTTTATCTCCAATCCTCACGGAATCCCCTCAATGCTCATGAAAACAACTATCAGGTGCACAAAGCGCACTCGCGGGCAACTTGTGTATCTCTATGAAAAACCAAACAACCGTCCTAATAGATTCTTTGAGAAAATTATGGTCTACACATGAATCGCGTTTGAATGGTTAGGCCGGCTGAACTACAGTATCCCGGTGTGTCTGGCTGGCGTAAGCGGCACCAAACCGCCAAGATGGACTAACGAAAATTATTGGACAAGCTTCTTGCATACCGTCATAAAGTTTCATTAAAATATCTTACAGATACAAGTAATGTGTAGAGAGAAATACTGACTTAACGGCGCATTTGGACGGTTTTTTTTTCTACTTTTTTCGTTTCGGGTTATTTAGTGCCTTTTTAGGTGGATCTGTCGTTGGTGATGCAAAAGGAGGTAAATGCCTCCACTTGTTGGTCCGTAGGCTACACTGGGTACAAACAAGGAAGGAGCGTGCGATTGATTTTGATAAATATTTTTGGGGCGTTCCTTATGATGTGATTGTTGACATTAGAAAAAAGAGAGATGGCGTGGACAGCTGCCTGGGGGGACCATTTGTCTGCAGGAGGTAGTGGATACTTGGATGACGGCTATATGGAAATGCATTCCATATGAAGGAGGGTACTATTTTTGCCATATCGGTGGAAAGTAAATTCTTGACAATTATGGATATTTTACAATCTCACAGACTATGAGATACTGCTCTTTGCAAAGAAAGTTGCAGAGTGGAGATCCGCAGGGTTCTATGCGTTCAGTGATACTTTTTCAATGGAGACAGCTTGCATATATTTTGCTGTAAGGGGTTTGGAGTAAAATACTTCTGAAATCCAATTATGGTATACCAAGAATCGTGAGGAATTTGCGATCTCCAGGGTACGAATATACGAGCCAAATGTGAACAAACTTCTTTTTTGCAAATCTGAGTGATCCAGAGCTTCCCATGTGTCCTGTGAAAGCCTTGCATTTTTCATCATCCTCGAGTACTTGAGAACTTATTTTTGGATTAACCTCACTTTTACAGTCACTTAATCGCCTAAAACACGTTAAAACTGAACCTTCGATCCTCAGCTCATCCTTCGTTTTGGTTAGCTTACACAGACATCCCAGTCGCATGCAATCTGTGATTTAATTATCGCTACACTACACCAATGGACTACCTAATGGCTGGTTTCCTCAACTTTCACGCACTGCCATCTTATGTTGGTTTGCAGTTCTAGGAGTTTTCAACAGAAAATATGAAGATTATAGCAATCTTCTTAGGGTATGTCTTATAACTAAAAGCTTATGCGTAATGCTATGTCTCCAGCAGAAACTAAATCCGGGATTTGTTGGAAAAAGATTTGGATCTACGGAAATCGGTGACTCCAGCTGGATGACGTTTGCTGTCAAACAGAAAAGAATGTCTCAAGGATTTGTAGCCGTCAGACGGATTTAGTGAAAATTTAGTTAGTTTTTGTTCAGACACAGCATAACGTTAAGTTCTCAACTACTTTTCCACAGAACTGTCAAAAGTTAGTACCAAAGTTCTCTGGAATGTGTTCACAAATACCACTCATCGCCAGTACTTATTGACCTAGTTTCGATTTCCCAATTCCGTTTCCTCAACACAAATACTTCTCGTCGACACAATTATTACCAACCAGACACTTTCCATTTCGCCTGCCAGCTGGAATAAAAAAAAAAACATGTTCAACATCCGTGTTAATTGCTTCAGTTAATGTCTCAATTCGAAATTTTTTCTTTCAAATTCAAAATTTCCCTCCACACTGACTCAGTGTCCCGTTCCAAAAAAGTATCAATACACAACAAATCTGTGACCTCAATTTCCGTTTTCCGGAATCAAGTAAAAACAAACAAAAAAAAAACATTTAGCGAGCTAAAATGATTTCTGCCTAAATCAACAGACACATTTCGCACTCGCAGTCGCCTGTCTAGTAACCCAGAAAAACCAGTCAAAAAGTCATAAAATTTTCGGGCTCAAAACCGCTGCCGCACAACGACACTTATCATAGTTCCAAAGGTAGGTAGCACGCCCCATTAAAAGCGGCTACACCCTCTCAACAGTTTGTCATTTAACTGTCAATTAATTATTCATACACGCAGTTAACGACCAACGAAGTGACAGAAGACTCTCATTACGCGTCGGTGACAGTTCTCGTCATTATGATGCGAATGTGACGCGGGGATTTACCCTCTCGGTGAAGCTATCGCACAGACCAAAACAACATGTCGTCACAACACAAAACTGACTATAAACTGGGATCGTGAAGGCAGAGCACTAGCAGTTTTGTCGCATCTCGCCAATACTGCTACTGATTGCCGGAGGCTGTACGTACGGAATTCCATTACTCATTCAGTTGTGTGACTGTGTGTGTTTGCGTCTGAATTTTTCTGTTGTAAGGGAGTTCCTGTATCGCGAGAAATTCCGTCGAACACAACAAAGCCGTCGACGATATCTGTGTCGGGAATTATTTAGTAATGATATCGCGCGAATCACTGGTGAGTCAACGCGAGCATCGTCGTTATCGAATGTACAGGCATACTGCTGTGCTGGGGTATACTGTATAAACGAATGCAACTTTGGTTTGAATCCCCTGCTTTGGATGTATCCATTCTCGAGCTGTGATTCATCAAATTGGTGGAGTAATCCAGTGGCGGGTAACCCGGTTAAAGTAATCGTAATTCGAGAGCTCATTGTCTGATTAATAAATAAATGTGAATGTACCTCAATTAGTAGCTGCAGTCTCCGATTGCATGCGAGGGTATCAATGAACGTACTTTTGGACATGTAGATACTATACAGTGTATCCTTGGGAAGTTGAAATGCAGCCATGAGGTAGCTAATGACACCAGGCGCTGCTGCCATGTTGGGCATTATGAGTAATTTAGGTTAGACGCATTAAGTCATCGTTTATAAGTCATTTTTGCCGTCTTGTACTGCACCGCATTTAAGGAATCACATTCCAGCAGAGATCTTGACGCAAAGAGCGCACAAGTTGCCTCATACGGTAGTTCATCGATGATTTTGTAGTTCCAAATAGCTAGATCCAAGCCTCTAGATTGTTTTTAACATTACATTTTCGATTTTCACAATATACATATGAAGTTACAAACTGTACCTCTACGTATTTTAACCTTAAAATCTTAAACATGATTTCTCTTAAAGCCTTGGGTGGGAAGAAGTGATTGAGCTTCGTTAGAGGCTTAAACGTGTATAGAAGAGGAAGATCAATTTAACGATTTCTAGCTACAGAGTTGTTTAAAGAGTCGAGGTATTGATGACTGAAAAAAAGGCGTCAAAACCATGTTCTGAAACTGGGACTAGAGATTCAAAGGCGTATAGATACTGCAATGTCAGGACATACTTGACGACAGACGATCGTAGAGTATCTAAGACCCTATGACCAGCTCTAAAATCCAATCTAGACATACCATGGTTTTGACAATGTAAACCTTTTTCATACACACAAGCTGAAAGTAAGTACATTATCCACTGGAAATAAACATATTGGTTGAAGTATAGAACCTTGTGGGACTCCAATTTTTACTGCGAATCACTACGTAACAGTGTCCAGTGAGGGATCGTATGGCTATACGAATCTGACTTGTAGTTAGACATAAAAGTTGTTTCGTTCTTGTAGGGGCGATGTTTGGCATGAACACTTTAGCTTGTTTCTTCCTTCAGTCACACCCGTAGTGCATACGCAAGCTACTCTTCCTGTCTTGTGTAGACCTTTGCTTCGTTGCCATCATACCGATGCTGCTTATGTGGCAATTGATCTGATTATTTCTGTGTAAAGTCAAATCATAATTTTGAGGTTTATACCTCAACTCTTTCCAATTAGACTTCTGCTGGTTCATAAGGAGATCCTTTCTTTGTCTTTCGTGAGATGAGAGATCCAAGTAATTTTTTCGTCTAGACTTAGGCACAGGTATTGTAACTCTATTACTTCACAAAACAGAATGGGTTTTTGCAGTTTATTCTGATTTCGTCTTTTGTTTGACGTTTAAGCCAACGTTTGTTATCGAAAATTTCAGAAATATTCTTAGCAGATTCTTTTGAGATTGCTTTTACTAGCAGATACCTCTCTAACTAGAATCTGGATACAGTGGTGTTTTTGTTAATCCTACGGTTTCCTGAATTTTAGTAAAACATGTTAGTCAAGCCTGGCTTAGAAGTGATCTTCTCTTCAGATCTGGTTACATCGTTTCATTGATTTCGATGGAACACTTGGAGTAATATTTTTCTTATTTAATCGAGAATTTAAGTTCATTACTCCTTACAAATCTAAGCTGGATTTGAATTTTGTGAACAAAAATATGTCATTCGGACTTGGTACACCTGTTTCTAACCATTATTCTCGCTTCTGTCTGAAAGTTTCACTGCTCAGATACTTCTCTATTGCTTCCTTCTGTTCAAAAACCTTGTCCGTCGCAAAACCACTTCCTACTGACGCGAAATAAATTCCATCGATCTGTTAAAAATACTAAAATTCCAAAGAACTCATCCGCTAATAGAATTCTAGTTTTATTTAAATTTAAACAGCATCTCCTAATCACGTGTGCATTTGTTTGTTGTTCTTTTTTTTTCTCAAATTTATATGGTTTGTCTAGAAATTTTATAGCATGCGAAAATTTCCCATCGAAATAAACATCTATTGGACAATTTACGGCTGTTGGCAAACAACCCCTCATAATATCTGTTTCCTTTGACTGAAATAATTTGTAAATTAGTATCTCAAAAGTTCATTAACCGCGATATTTGCGGAGGGAAATAGTTTGCCCACTATATGTCATTATTTTGTGTTGACATAGTTAGACTAGAACGCCTTTACTTGCGGTAAACAATGGAATCAAATCAGTGAGTCCAAAGTCATTATCAAATATTTACCAAACGATCAGTAAATTTTGTTATCGTCTTTTGGTGTTGGCTTTTGTTAACTAAAAACAAATCAAAATAAGTTAAAAATAAAAAAAATAATATGCACCACAACGTCGTATATAATAGATATGCGGTTTTACCATATCTGCACTAATAGATACATTTTGTGTGCGTTTCGAGTTATATTTTGAGTTCGCCTTAATTTACCGCCTTATACACATGTTTGGCGATAACGTCATTGGAATTAATAGTCTTTTGTGTTTTGCTCTATCTTGGAAAAATAAAAAGATATAGGTTCTCATTGTGGTTAGAGTTTTAAAATATATATAGCCGTGGTTTTGTAAAACAAAAAAGAATCAAAATAATCGCACACCAGCAGTGACCTCAACATTACTTTTTTTTATTACCAATATTCTTGTCTTTTTATGTTGACTGATAGAGCCAAGTGATAGCAGTGGTTTAATTTTTTTGAACTGAGGTAGCTATCTTAATAGTTCGTAGTCCAACGGTCGCTGACTGACCGCAACAAGTGAACGTACGCAGGGCAAAAATAGTAATGGTTTCTGAAGTAAGTAGGCCACCTCACACTAGATAGTTGATATGCTGCTAAGAGCATAGAAATTCTAATCAATTCTATATACTCGTCTGTAGGTTTTCTCCCACAGGAAGAATCATTTATCACTTGGCTTTGTAGTAGACAGAATAAATATATCATCTTCATATAATAGTCCTTCCTTGGGTACCAGTTGCTACCCCCAGTGAAGTTGCAGATACCTTCTTTATGATGTTATCTATATTTTTAGGTTCTGAAAGTGTAATACATTGAAGTCGAGATGTCCTTCGCGGTCATTGGTAGTTCCAGGGTATTGAGATACTTAATGTAACGATTTCTCTTTAAGTCCGATCCAAGCTTTCCTAGGATTTAATTTGGGGAGAAAGATCACTCTACAAAAGCACGACCTCCACGTGTTTCTAGAATGACATTTGAAGATCTGAAAAATGGTTTCCTATTAATGTCGCAAATAAAGTCCTCCCCACTGTACTATGAGAATGTTTTAAGCCACCTTTATGGCCACTTATGTCGAAAAGAAGAGGTATACGAGGAGTAAGTCCTCGACAAAGTGCGCTGTATTTAAGTCCTTTAAGTGTAAGTACAATATTTAATAGAAGGAAACCAAGGCAATGATCACTTCTACCTCAAATGTCCCTTCCTTGCTCATATCAGAAAGAGTGGTTAAAGTTCTGCATTGCGAAAAAGGATACCTACATTAGAAACACAGGGTGATTTTAGCCGAAAATAGGAACAGTCGAGTATCTACCCATCTATAACTTAGAATACTTAGCTAGGTTGGTATGGCTTGTGACTGGTATCCCCCCAGAAATTCCGGAACCTTGAGCTTTCCCTTAGTCTGTCTAATACCTTCCAATAGAGAATTGCAAACAATATTTACATTCACCTTTAGATTTCAAATCCCAGAACCTTTGAGCTTACCTTAGTCTATTTTTGAACCGAAAAACCGACGTAGATCATGTCTAATCTAAGGCGCAATCCACTTACGAACATTTAAAACCAATGTGCATCAGTACCTCTTCAAAGTCACCATTAAGATTAATGACAAATAAATATACTCTGCACCTTTTTTTCCATTCGAAGGTGAAGTGATTATTCTTCTGGCAAATCATAAACTTGCAGCATCTTCTATCCATACAAAATACTTCATTTAACAATACCTGCCAACCTAATATAATATATGCGTTGTTGGAATTGCCAAGTAGCTACAAATTAATTTATTAAAGTGTCAGTTATAAGCCGTTTAACCTTCAAATGAATGCATGCATTTAAATAAAAGTCTTAAACAGGTAGATAGGTACTTGCTTTTGGGTTAATAATTTCCGGGTTAAAATCAATATAATGGTTTAGCCTTGATGTATCTGTTGAAAGTTTTTTAATACAATTTTGGAAGGTTGTGTAGGCTGTTCAGTACCGACATGTCTGTTATGTACAACGCGGTGCACCCTGTATCTATTTACTGAAATGTATAGCGAAATAAAACCGGATATGCTATGTTGACATTCGTGTATTTCCAAAAGTCTCCACACGATCTGAGTCATCATTCATACTCGTGTTCTGCTAACTTGATTGACACTTCCGTCCATAGTACCTGTGTATTTTACGTCAATTACTGTAGGCAACTCCTACACTGTCGAAGGCCCTTAGAAACACGGATTTAAAACACGCGCCTATAACTCTATTCTATTATCCGGTTTTATCTCGTAGAGAGCTTTAGTCAAAGTACTAGTTTACCCCTTGCTGGATGGGAAAACAAGAAAACGTTTACAACAGCCATTGACACAATTTATGATAATCACACCCAGTTATCGATGACATTTCCTGTTAGAGACATCTGTCGGACATCGTAAGCAATTGCATATCAATCTGGGTGGCCACAAGAAGATCCCCCGTTGACTCACAATGTTGTTTGACGTCGATAAAGTATGACATTTGCCCGATGGTCTATCTTCCACTTAATTAATTCGTTCTAGTGTTTTTCCCCCATTCAAAGTTGAGTGACGCAATCAATCTCACCAGTTCCATCACATCCCAGACCGTCTGTCAATAATAAAATTTTCAAAACAAACACAAAAAAAAAACAAGAAATACAACTGAAAATCATCATCTTATACAACTAATAGTATCTACGCAATTTGTTTAAACACGGATTCAACAATTCTTTTTTTTTTTTTTTTTTTTAGTATAGAGACTACATACTTAGCAAGTAAATACCAAGAACACTTGTCATTGCCATAAATCCCCTCAGTTTGAAAACAAAAGCTAACCGCACGAGTAGTAGATACTCGTAGGTACATTGGAGTACCAAAATCCCCTCCTAAATTAAGTTAAACAACACGCCTGGCAGCATAGAATAACACCCCAAAAACCGTTCTCGTGTTATTGCGTAGGCCAATATGTGGTGTATCTAAACAGACAAGAAAAAATAGCAAATAAAAATTATCTCATCCGCTAAACATGTGACGACAAACTGACGACAAATGAATTTCCGAAATTCATACGTAGAAAAAAAAAAAACAGATATAAGACAAACAATGAAAAAAAAGAATCTAATCACAGAACAAAGCGTTCGAGTAACAGAAGAAAGAAAGAATTAGCCATAGATAGTATTGGTATATGTACACATGTGTGTAGGAACCGGCAATTCCAAAATGTATCGCCACAACTCGCCGGACGGCTCACACAACGCCCTAGACTCAAAACCGTAGCGTATCTGTGTGAAGTGTAATCAACAATTGCAAACCGGTGTTTGTTTACACTCTTTCTTCACTTATTCGCATACACGGTCGAACATTTAAAACCAGATATTCTCTTATACTCAGCAGCATGTTGCTAACAAATGTGTAGATACTCATACAAACTGAATGGTAAAAGAAAACAAAAATATATCGTATTCTTTCGGTTTACCTGTATCTAAATATACCTGCCGGTAGCTGGCTATCTTTAGCCGCACAAATACTTTCAAAAGAAAAACAACAAAAAACAACTTCAACCTGACCAGGTCCGCTACTAATACACCCACATAATGTTGCTAGCAACAAAGAATCTCAGATACAAGAAACACGAACACAATAAACAAAGCAAAGTGTTTTCAATAACGATAGCTGTGGCGACTCTCAATCGTCTAGCAGAATCATTCTGAAATGCGCGCGCGATCAGTTTATACATAATTTCCTGTCTTTGGGAAAAAAATTTACGTTCAATTTTGAGAGAGTAAAAGATACTCTTAGCAGTCATATTCGTATTAGAGATACTCGTACAAAGGAAAAGTACTCTCGTGGATACTTGTTTTCGTTTCCGTTGTTTTTTTTTCGATTTTTTGTTTGATTGTAATAATATATACAAGTTGCAATAAAAATCTCTGTGCATTGTAGTTAAATAAAGAAAATAAATATTTATAACACCACAGAATTTATATTGTTTTTAGTGAAAAACTGTGGTTCATGATCAGTGGATAGATATTGTTTTCCACCGGCCGGCAAGTGTCTGTCTGAAGAAAATAAAAAGTATCTAATTGAAGATCAAGTTTCTCTTAGTGAAATCAAAAGTGTTAGAAGCTAGTGTGGATATAGTTTTTGTGTAAATTTTGAATTTGTAGAAGAACTTTGGATACACTGGATTGTTTAAAGGTTGAAACTACTTCTTTTATTCTATTTAAGTTTAGTGTGTATCTTTGGTAGCGTTCTTGTATCTTTTCCATTCAGTTTGGTTATACTTTTGGTAAATATGAATGTTAGCAGGGATTCGAACCACTTCCTGTTGGGAAAAATATTTTTGAATGAATTTTCGGAATCGTTCGTAGTACGTAGATTGTTTTCGTTTTGCAGTGAGTCACAGTGGCAAAAGTATTTGTTTTTTTAGATTGTTATGCCTCACATGACGTAGTATTCGATCACCGGTTTTTGTGCTTTACATTGTTGACACACCTAAATGAGGCATTACTTCCTACTTCGTAGAAAGCATTGTAAGGCATGTCGCAATTTTAGATAGTCATACGTCGAAGCTGAAGAATAGAAACGTACTTACGATATGCGGGTCTGGGTAGGGCCTTCCTTGGGAGTTTGTGCTATTTGAAATGATTCATATTTGACCTCAACCAGCAACAATGAAAGTGTAGCATAGGCTTTGAGTCTGTGCATAGTCAACTGTAGGAGCAATCGATCTTTTGATCTACTTCATAGTTTGTACCCATATTTATCGTGAAAAGTTGCTTATGATATCTAAAGATGCCTTCATAGTTTCGGAAAGACGTCACTTTTTCAAACTTACTCATAAACATGTAAAGCCAACCTGAACTTTGATAATTCAACCGGTTTTTCGCATCATTTCTCTCTGTCTGCTAGATCGCATGGATTCTGCTGTCTGACGACCATGGTTTCACGACATTTGTTCAATAAACACTGATATACCAGTCGATTTTTTAAAGAAATAAGACTGCTACTGCTAATTCTAGTCCAAAATAACAAATCTGACTAAAATGTCTCGACGCGATAACCTAAGTTCCATGCCATTATTATGAGATACCTGTCTATTAAAAAGTGATCTACCATCATCTCAATCTTACAATTAGAGTTGCTACCGCTAAATCTATTCCGCAATAATAAATCTTATTAAAATACCGTGATACGATCAGTTAATAAGAATAGACTAAGCCAAATAGGGGCATTCTTTCTTGTATCAGATTGGAAAACGCAGAATGGCATGGAAGTTTTTAATTTACGAATCGACATGGATAATGGCCCCCACGATATGCCTCCGTTAAACACTGATCTACTAGTAAAAGAAAAACCAGAATCAGTTTAACTTATGCATGTTTTTTTCTCGTATCACATTAAAATTTAATCCTTACTTGACTAGGGTCCAGATCATTTCGTAAACACGGGACGGAAACTGTTATCTCCACAACAATACGACGCAATAAAAATCAGACTATATTGCCCACTATTTTGCGATATCTATTGAACAGAACTGATCTACCAGCAGCTCGTTCTATGAAATAGGGTAACTTACTCTATATCTAGTACCCAATAACAAATGTCACTAAAATACAACGACACGATCAGTTAAAGAAGCATATCTCTAACATTAGAATACCAACGAATACACACCACTCCTACTTCACGTGATAGATACTACATTATTTAATAAATGCGGAAGGAAATACCAGGTCATTAGATTATTCGTCCGATCAGATACCCATTTCCCCATGACATTTGACCCTCCAATATGTAGATCACTTGATTTTAATTCACATTCAAATCAATGCCTTCTCCTACATACATATGTACATTAGTTACCATTTAGATACAATTGTATTCGGTTTAGATACTTCATTTTCATTTCCATTTATGTACTGTTTATCTAATTTTGCATTTTTATTTCAATTTTCAGGAATACGTTGTGTTGAAAAAAAAAATTGAAGACGTACGTATATTAGAATCAAGAAGGTCGGCACGTTTGGCCGATCAGGAACGTGACACGGATTTTGCTCGTCTAGCCGATATGGGTGGTGATCGTCGCAGAACATCATCGCATAATATTGATGTGCCATCAGCACCACAGCATAAGTAAGTCGTAGAGAGATTTTAAATTGTTTTTATTTTATACTTTGTACAGATATGTATGTGCTGATTAAGATAAGACCCAAGTAAGACATTCCAAAAAATCTCAAGGCATGTGCGCGATCATCATTGTCTCATTGTCTCACCCCATCACCACTGGTGTTCTTAATGAAACGATTCGCGTAACATGTACATATGTAGAAGAAAACAAAATAAGAACGAGACGCATGCATTACTCGTACTCTTCGATAGGCAGAATGTGGGATAGACAGAGGTGTGAGATATTGGGGGGGGGGGGGGCAATTGTTACGTTACACGTGGCGATAGCCTTTGTGTAAACATCGATCAATGAAACTTAGTGAAACGCTAACTCATACCATACTCAAAAAAATATGCGTGCTTACAGATACAGATACATAGATACAGTATGAAAGTAGCTATTGCGAGACGAGTATCTAAAATAATGAAATTTTGTTTTTCTCCCTCATAACTATCTTATCTAATCGAAGCTTTACTACGCAGAATCATGATCATCATCAGCAGAGTGTGCTGTGTGCGGCGGCGATACGTTATATCACTACTTGTGGACATACATACGAGTACATACCCGGTATTTCTTTTTGTTTTATTGCGAAACGAAGTAATTAAATACACATAACTGCGAATATGAATACGAAAACGGAATACGGGTATGGAATTCACCCGACTACGATTGTTTTTGTTTTAATACACTGATAACAGACGCCGGTCGTGCGCTAATTTGATAACAATGACGACGCTTACGTCTGGGTAAATGGAATCGAACTATTTTTTAATGATTCTACTTAACACTTAGCATACATACGCTCGTACGTACACACATTGTTTTAGTTTAACGAATGCGTATGTCAATTAGCTGTCGTCTCGCGCATTCTAAATGAATTATTTATCATTGCGGAAATATTATAGGATTTTTTTTTTTTTTTTGAAATTTTTGTTTACGTATATAGAGAAGCACTTAACACAAGAAACCGGGTTCTTTATGGGTTATGAGTTCACAAATGGCGTACTATATACAACTGAAGTATGTTTGTTTGTTTTTTCAATTATAAGATAGGCAATGGTGTACTATCGTTGGGACGGCGGCGGCGGGGAGAGAGTAGCGAAACGCAAATTTGAATGTAAAATGAGGCGTGTGCACCTTACTCGTATATTAAGTGATAGATACTCCAACTCACGGTTGACTTGAATTGACTAGGTGGCTTGTGATAAGTGGCTTGATGAAGGGTGATAATATTGTTCGAGTTGGTGAGTGATTTGTGTGTGATTGACAGAGATTGTGGTTACAATCACCTGATTCGAATTTTGCGGGTTTTCCCCATTATGGACTTTACACCGAAGGAATTCATGGCACAGGAAATGACCACTTCGAATGCCAATCGACCTTGGGCTCGTTACTGGATGATTTCTGTTTCAAGTTGTCAGTGGTTGGAATGTTCGTGATCGGTTCCCATCTTTGGCAATCAAATGAGCAACTATAAGAGCGATCATCCGAATCCTTGAGATACGTCAGCTATTGAAGGATAAGTTTGCACCTTTTCCAACTCCATGTGATCAGTGATCAGTTAACAATTTGTATGGATCGAATGATCATCAAAACAAAATTGTGAACGAGTGGACTAAAAATTTATAAGTGAAACAAGAGTGATTTCTTTCGGTCCTTCCAATGTACGCATGATCAGATGCAGTATCTCTTGCAATCGGTCTATCTTTTCATGTAAATGAGCAAAATTTATCAAAAAACTTCATAAAAGCATAGAAAAAACTAACAGATGAAATACAGTGATCGATCTTATGTGTCATAACTACGCACACGATCACTTGGTGGTTCTGTTAAGTGTCTGTTGATATAGCGTCAACACTGACCTTTTACCCATTGTATTATATGTAAGTTTCACAAATCCCACAGCTGATGTATATACGCACTGATCGCATTCTCATCAGCTTTCCCCGAAGTACGATCACGTGTTACCCTGTCACTTTTGGCAACAAACTATAAATTTTGTATGATAAATATTGATTACGCACGGTGTGTTGCATTCCAAAATTTTATCACGTATCTTATCTGCACATTACGATCACTTTTCTTAGAATTTCTCAGCGATATCCAAACTTTTGAGTTCACTATACTGTCTACTTCCATCGACCTTGAGAAGATATCGTGCATTCCTAATATTAAATAAATAATATGACATATCATACGATACGGATATCATACGATCACTTTCCTTATTATATTGTAGACCTTCTAAATAAAAACCTGAAACCCACACGAACACATACGATCTGTTGATGTGTAAGAATTAGGCTGGTATTATACAATCACTTTTGCTCTTCCTATACTTTCTGTCGCCAACTAACCTTGGATAGTTTTCTAAGTCAAACTGTCAACTATTAATATTGATCGATCGTTGCGTATGATCACTTGAGCTTACAGCAACTAAGTCTTCTGTAAGTACTAAGCCTTAGAAATTTTAAAGAAGTTCCTTACTGATCTGTCAGCAAAAGTATATAAATCAGTTTTAGTCAAAATAATACATATTAACGATCAATTCATTTCCTACTTGATGAACAGATCTTAAGTGATCGTTGAATTACGAATGATTCCTACAAAAATATTTTCCAAAAGGGACCCTCCTTCCGTTTCACGATCACTTCTCTTATATACTTGATGCTTTATTTTCGTACGTTCATCTTAATGGCAGCTCTGATTTTATATTTGGTTTCTACTGATCACTGTTCTGAGTTATAAACGATCATATTCTGGTAAAGATCGGTTTACAAGTCGGAGAAACAAAATTTATCTATCTGTTGCTGAGTTGATCATAAGCGATCATGTGCCTGGTCTTCAACGTCCTAAGCTTATAACCACAAAATCGCGTGTAAAACTAAACACTGCAATACGATCACTTTATACCATCTATACCTAGAGAGAATGATGTTAAAACAGATAATGCATTACAACCCATTGATCATGTAAAATCACCAATGATCACCCAGAGCTCACCGCAACAATTTCGTACCAAGTTAGTGTAATAATGCTCACCATAAAGTTAACGAACAACTGATGTATCTATCTACATACATATGTAGTGTTCTATTATTATTGACTGATCATGAGTGATCATGCATTGTTTATTTCATCTGTTAATTATACAACTCATCACTGATTAAGTGACTAAAGTAGAATAAGTAGGTTGATAACAGCACACACAGTCTGTATCTATTGCATCTAGATTATGCGGAAACTGATTATACTTACAATCATGACAAAAGCCCATAAAATAGCCTTTGATCTTCTTTAATTCATAGAGAAATCGGCAAATAGTCACACTCTGTTATTCACGAAGATACATAGCTTCCATAGTTTCGTCGTTTCATAAAAAAACTTCCTATTGTTAAGAAATCCAGCTAACTTTGGATATATCTTGTAGGGTCTCACGTTGGGCGCCATTATTTTGAACGAACTTCCAAGTATTGGAAATCTGCTGTACACAATCTTTCCTCATAAAACAACAGTTGCATCTCAACACATCTTTTTTTTTATACCTCTCCACCAGTCATTAGGAAGCAATAAATCGTTTCTTCCGTATTCAGCCAGCCGCAGGCCCAATGTTACCACATCAATAACATGCTGTTGTTCTCTATCATTCGGACTCGGTGCTTATGAAAGTCCCCCTTCCTAGTCCAACCTTAAATTGACACGCACTCACACCGGTATACAAAGTCCATTTTAACTCACACGTTAAAATGAAATAACGATGAAAGCCAAATCACCCTGAAACACATCTCAATTATTTATCATGCAGAAGCCGTTGTCGAATGGAATTGGAATAGCACTGTTGTGTTGGCACCTCGAAATTGCGGAAAGAGAGACCTCAAGTGTTATGGCAAAGATACGAGAGCAATCTTTCTATGATTACACTTCTTTCGATACAAAATGTATCTGCTGCGCGTATACACTTGAGATTATTGTATGCCCTCCAGATACTATATACAGTTTTCCTCCTTCAATATTGCTCTCTGTGAAGAGAGTGCATCACGTCTAACGTGCAACCACAGGCGATTGACCATTATAATGAAGCAATAGTAGATACTTCAGTACAAGCGAATTGATCGTACAAGGATTCAACTTGACTTCGAGGTTAGAGTTGTTAGAGATACACAACAATGACAAACCGCTGACGCTGCCACGCAGCAATTTGACCAAAGTGGGGTTTCATTTGGAAATTATTTTCAATTTTCCATGCGGCGTTGTTGGAATTTGACCCAAATCAATCCGGGGCGTATACACACAGATACATCCAGTGCGATGCACATTTGAAGTGGTTTACGATCGTGTTCACCAGAGTTGTTGTGATAATTAGCCATGAATGGAGGAGAACTTCCGTCGCATTTTGATTGAGAAAATCAAATAAAAAATATTTTGTTTCGATCTTTATCGAGGAAATCCAATTGAACTGAACAAATAGTCACAGTTCACACAGATACGTCTGCTGTTTACACATCCAGAATGGGGCGTAAACATGTTTGTTTCGGTTTTTCGATGCAATAACGACAGAACGACCAACAAAATGTTTTGTAATACGTAAGTGATCGTTATAATGCCATTATCCAGTACTCTATCAGATAGTCTGTGGCAAGCGAGGGGGCCTGTGCTTTTCCATACGCGATAAGCGAGTATTTTAATTATTGGTAGTTCAGCGCGCAATTTCGCGTAAAAACATGAAAACATGTAAACAGCGCTTTTATTTACATCACATGCGCGCCGGGGGTATACACGTAACGAGGTTTTAATGATTGTTGACAGTTCTTTGACTTTAAATTTCAAGTTTCTTGGAACTAGATTAGTCAACAAGTGGTTGTTGTTGTTTACTGTCAGCCATACTTAAAAGATGGCTCATAAATCTGATGTGCGAACTTTACCTTCCTCATACGTCATCACAACAAGGTTTGTGTCACGACTTACCAGTGATTTATTTGCATTTCATGACACTTAATACTTAGAATCTGTTAATTGCTTTGAAAATGCACTAAAAATACCAGCAGATACATCAAATATGACTCCATTGCCACCTTCACTATGACCATACCATAATCTATTTCTTCACTTAAAAACGTAAAAAGAAAAGTACCTCATCAATGTTTATTGTTGCCAACTTTCACTGCACTTATTGTTGTTAATGATAAATTGCTAAAAACATTATGAAATACTACCATCCGGTTGAAGAAGAGAAGACTATACTCGTAGTAATCAGCTTATTAAGAAAACGACCATCGTGAAGCTCTAAAGTAGATCAGGAAATTGAAATATTTATACCCGACACATCTGAGATCAATGAGGTAATAAGCCCACGAACATCGGGTGAAAGTATTTACTAACAATAAACTTCTTAATTAAAAAACAATCCAATCGGGGATAGTGGCTTTTTAAAATCGCTCATAAAACGTACCTCTTTGTACAGCAACACTGAAATTGTCTGGTAGCAATTTAAAACCGATTATCATAAGTGAAGTCTTTTGGGAAGGAAAGGTAATAACTTTTAATTAAAAAGAATGAAAATAAAAATAAAAACAAAACTACAAAAGGTAGATGTAGCATGGAGAAGAGAAAATCGTACGAGTGTTTCAGTGTCATTCCGAAACGCACGTGAGTATCTATAAGTCGCTCTGTCATGCAAGGAAATTTACTGAAGCATCTTTTGCAGCAAAAGTAAATGAAGATTAATGATATTTTTTAGATATGATCGCTAAAATAATAATGTAATGCTACCGTTCGGTTGGCATTAGTATGTGGTGTACTTCAAGATCAAATGGGAGATAGTTTTTCCTGACTATATGTCTTGTTTTTGCATTGAAACAATTGCTGATGAATAAATTGAATGAATACGTCTCTAGTGTTGTTTAATGTGTATAACTCTTCTAAGAATCGAACTTGTGAAGCGTAGTTGACGACATGGGTGTTGCAAAAAAATTACCCATGCATAGCTTCGTTAAGTGCAACCTTGTGAATAGGTGAATAGGAAATTCGAATGCAGGATATTAAGAACCTTGCGTATGCCGATGGATGCAATTACTCCACAAATGGGCATTTAATGTCGAAGCGATTATTTGTATTCCCTTTCATACAAATTAACTGAATATAATCAGAATTCCGTCAGCCAAATTCATGGACGTGGACTCTGTGCAAATGATGAGTAAATCTTATTTTGTATGGCAATAAGAATCTGAAAGTTTTCAACTTTTGGACGTTAAAATGTTCCGATCGCAAATATGACAATTAAATCTCTAAATAAAGAACCTGCACAATGATATGTGAAGATTTTTGGCATAGTTTACATTGTGGTATCCCTCGTTTCACAATGACATTGGCGCCCAACTTGAGTCCTATTCAGGGTTGGCTTGTGCATTTATGTTCAGCTCAGACTCAGCTCTCGTTCTAGCACAATATGTTTACTGAACTAGTTTGTTTAATTCAGTTCAGTTCAGTGGTCCGGATTAGGGGACTTATGTTTGTGAAATTTTCTTCAAATAGATGAACACAACGATGTGCTCGTCCTACTGTGATATGGGTTAAGCAAAATTGTATTGAGTTCAGTACTTCAAAGTATGCCGGACAACTAGTTCCTACACAAGCCTAATTCAGAGTAAGGATAAGATTTTTGTTACGTTTAGATATCATCCATCTTCTTAGCTTAGACCGAAAATGTTCTAAAAGGTTAATAATTGGCGCCCAATGCGAGTCCGATGCTTACCAATATCGAATGTGGTAGAAGGTTATTCTTGAATGTGTATCTTTTGATCATAATTTCATAGCAGAAACCTTTAGTTATAAAAATGTCGCTATACTGAATGTTTTTTTATCTACAACTTAAGGTAATCGAGTGCGCTAAGACTCTGAAATATACTCTTGACTCCAAATACTGGATTCTACTTCCTCTTTCCTGGATGTGGGTGTGTAAGTCCATTCAGTTTGTCCAGCAATGTGGATTGAATAGCCTCTTCGTTTCTGCCGCTCGTTCATGTAGCGTCCTCATGAAAATATTTGTAAACCTCTCTATGAACCATATGATGTGGTTCCCTAGGCTAAACACTTTCCATGATCCTTGAAAGCAGTTTTGTTTTACAAAACTTCCCCCCCATATAACAGATGATCCAGAGGGCACAAAATCATCCTTCTCTACACGATGGAGTAGATGTACATAGACCTCCTTAATCATCAAAACCACGTCACCGCAACCATCAGAACAATACTTGAGTTGTAGTTCTATGTACAACGTATGAAGTTTTTGCCAGGGACATGATTGTATAGGTACAAAACCTGGTCAAATCGCATGGAAAACTCTAAGCACGCAATTTACACAAGCAATCACCCTGACAGCTGTCAAATTCAAATCAAAACCCAAACAAAGTACCCAACCTCAAACCAATACACCAGCACATACGCATAATAAAGCGAAATTGTGCCAAACATGGAACATGACAACCACCTAAAGGCTCCGCACAATAGTCACAGTCCAACATCGATCTACTGCATCTCTAACTCGTGTGCATTTATTGGATTAGAACCGCGCACGCGATTACACGTATGGTCCCTGCCCTTTGACGTACTCATTATTATTTCTCACAGCAGCTAGCTTGCTTTACCGCTGCTTCGGCTGTAAGGTAGCAGGAGTCTAGAATTCCTAATGTCAATCCCCAACGGACCATTACACACAGGTACCACTGTCAACAAACTGGGCTCTTCTTGCTGGCGGCCATCGTCAGCAACGACAACAACGCGATTCCTTGGTTGCATTCGTACACACATCGTCGTTGTAGTCGTCGTCGTCGTCGTCTGTTTCGCCCCCAGATTCTGGGAAAACGTGACATTGGTATACATTCTCCACAGGCGCGCTGTGGTAATTTGTGAAAATTGTCCAAAGGTAAGCCCATTTACATAAGTCATGCACACGGCTACAATACTATGTTTAGCAAGTATGTACCAGCACACACGCGCAGACAATCGATGGGGTAACATGGAAGGAAATCTAAGGGAACCACCTCCTCCCATCGAAATGTGTAAACCCACATTTAACTTACGCTAACGGTCTAAGGCTTCTAGGGAAGGCACCCAACTTTCACATGAACGCAAAGAAGGCACTACTCACCACACACACACACACACATGTGGTGGGAACGAAGAAAATCAAATGTATACTGTCGTACAGGTTTCCATCATCATTACCTGAGGCGAGCAAAATGGGAATGCGCCGTTATGCAATCCAAAGGTAATACCTATGCAACGTGTAGAGTAGTTGTACTTACACACCAGCCGGCCGGCCCGAGGAGGAACAAAACACAAACAACACTGGCAGAGCGTTGCAGTTAAATTCGTAAGTAAACTCGGTCACACTTTCTTCGGGGAATTGCGTGGCTCCGTGACATTACAGGGTAAACATTATGTATGTCCGATTGAGTTCTTTGTTTGTGTCAAAGACGTGGATGCGGAGCGCTGCAGCCGGGAGGCCGAAAGGAACGTCATGACGACGACTGGGGTGGGAGCGAACGAGAATCTTAAGCAATTATTGGACAGGTGTGTAATTGATTTGTGTGCGTAGGCTAATGAATGATAAACGATGGAATACAGGAAATCCAATGCAAATGGACTTGAGTACGAAGGAGTGTGTACAGGAGGGATAGTGCGTGGAGAATGAGGCGAAAATAAGTCATTCGATAAGGAAATATCGTTGACCTTATTTTGAATCAACAAATATGAGTTGGGTTATGTCTTACGTAGGAGCTACTGGATATTTTGCAATGTTTGACGTTGCGTATAGGTAGGTAGTCCTTTCTATCTTAATATAAATTCAGAATCAAATTTTTGACGAACATATGTACGTACTCGTGATGTCTTGGTCAATTCTGTGCTTCAGCAAACGTTGAAGATACATTTCGATTTCGTTACATTACATTCTTCCCGTAAGCGTAAAGCAATCTTTTTTAAAATGTCACACAGCGCAAGGATATGTCAGTTGTGACACCATGGCACTATATCGGTATTACGTGTACTATGTACCATAGTTTATGATCGCGGATGTCTTTTTGTCGGTTAAATCATTGTCCGTCTTCCTTTATGCCTTCTAAACTATCCAAACTGTCAGTTTTAACAGTTTGCAATGAGACATACTCCTAAATTTAAAGTTTTTTTTGACCACGATTAACCCGTCTTAATCTAACGTAACTTCTTAAATTTCGCACATAATTTTCTTGAAATCAGATTCAGGTTCACATTAAATGTGAATTATTCTGCTATCTATCCAATCAACGAAGTTAATCAAAATCTTTGGTATCAGCTTGTGTTGATCTCAAGATCGCTCTGCGTATGGTCATATGGCAAATATCGACTCTTAGATGCCTTTCGAAGGTTTATTCCTTATGAACGACAACCTGAGTCTCAATCAACAAGCCTGTCCACTTAGCCCGATCCTTAGCTAACTGCCTCCAGTCGGTTAAGATCTACAAGTGTGCGCCACCTAAGGCGAGATCTTCCTCTACGTCGTTCTCCCTCCGGCTTTGATTCGAAGACTCTACAGGCCAGATCATTGGCGTCCATTCCTTCTACATATCCCAGCCATCCCAAGTTTATTGACTAGTTGACCATCTCCTGTCAAATTTCACTGTTTTTACTGTCACTATCACTCTGGGCTTTTGAAATAAATCTGAGATTCGTATTTGGCCAAATGTGACTAAATTTTTTGAACGTGTTGAGTCAAATTGTTCAGTTTTCATCGAGCACATCGAGTTTGTCTTCAACCATCCTAGGTCGTACGACTGTGATGGTTTCTGGCTCGGTGACTGTAACAAGACATGCTTGTCATGACTTATCCCTGCTCGGTGCTTCATCTTCAAACAATTTAATATTCGAAAACACTTATGTTGAGTCAAGCTACATTTGTGAATCAAATGCCTTTCCTTGATCAACTTGGCTAAAATCAAAGACATCAGGGAATCAGAAAAGGAAAGGCAGCCGCACCATGAAACTCAATAATCAACCTCCCTGCCGATCATATTCGTAAACATCATTCCCAAAAAAATTAAAAATGTTTACCATTATACACATGTACATACATGTATCTATTGATTGTAACGCCATCTGTGTTTACAAACAACTACTGAATCACATGCGCCTACTAACCCAAATACCTGCTAACACCGTCTTCTCCAAATACAACCATTTGTATCTTGATTTCCGTCAATTAACAGACTACCCAAATTAATCAAAAATATTTATATTAACGAAAAAAAAAAAAAAAAACAAAACACACACCACATGTCCGATCCAAATAGTATCGCATTTGCGTACAAATACCAACGCAACACACACGTGCAAATATTGGCGCGACACATAAAATATTTCTTACCCCATTCTCATGGTATTCAGGTTACTATGTTGCTTCATTACCATTTCGGCTGATTCGTTATGCGCCCCGGAACAAAGCTCTCTTCGACTGACGTATTCCCGTGGACAGGCGAGCACCACTGGTTTGTGTTGTATCTTTAGCTCTCTGAAGTATGCAAAATGGCTCGCATGAAGGATGGATCAAAACGAGAAGATACACGCTCCCGAAGCAACAAAAAAAGATACGCCTCGTCTTTGGCTTTGGCAATATTTTGGTCAGTTTACATCAGCGACCAAGTGAAAACAGCACATGAGCGTCGAGCAGTGGTTTTGCTACTTTTTTTTTCATCTTTTTTAAGAAAAAAAAAAGAAGTGTAAACAAATGTGATAGTTGTCGCTGGCTAAAATATATACTACCACTTTTGCTGAATCACATATAGCCGTTAAGTCCATATAAACCGCGGCTATAAGAAAAAACAAAAAAATAACTTAAATAAACAAAGATGGAGGCAAACAAACAAATTGGCACGCACAAATTTACTATAGGTGTGCAAGGTTTTTTTTTTTTTTATTTTATTTATATTTAAAATCAATTAACTCGTCGTGAGTAGTTGATTCACGTTAGTTTGCTGCAAAGCATAAAATGGTAAGAAGAGGGAAAAATAAAATGTATCTTTGATGAGGTGCGCTTGAAAATCGCACAAAAATGCGCGGCAGATTGTATCTATGTAGCTGTATGTTTGTAGCGCTTCTGAATATATCTTTTTCCTCTGCAAATATATATATAGATTTCTGCTTCTTTTGTGGTAGGTGGCACTTTCTATGATTACGGTGCGTATTAACGTAGACATGTGAATGAATGGAATGCGCGAGAGCGCGCGGCAAAGAATTTCAATTTCGAAACGCGAAATACTTGAGTTAGTGAAAGTTTTTTTTTTTTCTTATTTATTTATTTATTTTGTTGCTATTTTTAAAATTTTTTATTTTATTTGGTAGAGGGGAATATAAAAAGGAAATTTATGTTTTGTTTTTCTTTTTTAACTTGTTGGGCGATGGGATAAATTGAATAGGCAATTAAAAACGGCTGTGGGCCGGGGAGACGACTCAATTTATTTGGATGGCGCACTGGTTGAAAGAGGTTGTTGATTTTAAGACCTGAGTCACTGTTCAAAGATCTAAGTAAAAATAGATACAAGATACATCAGTATCACCTCCCGGTGTTTATGAATGATATATTGGACTGTGCGGGGCGGCCATCAGATGGATGATGAGTCGCGTTTGGATAACCTTTTCGATGACACTTTACTATCGAATTCTGTACAAATGAGGACATTCTTTTTATGATTCATAAGCCTTTCTTTTCTCTCACTTACAGAAACTCTCTATTTGTCCTTTACCCATTACTCTTCAAATATAATTGAAAGTGATCGATGATGTTTTAAAAGATTTCTTTTTAGAAGTGAAGGTTGTCATCTTTGCTTACTCACCTGGTGGACATCCTTTTTTTGTGCTTTGTGCTCAATAGATACGAATTTGATCTTTTCCATTGGAAATTTGCAAATGGAGTGTTTAAAGGAAATGTAGTTCGACGGATCATGAATTGACTACCGTAACCAAAAGACTGATGTCTTTGCTAGAACGCATTGTTGTAGAGTTAACTAGAACATAGGTGGAACTGTTGTATGGCCTAGATCGTAAGCATTCAGATCGACATGACTTTGATACTGAGTTTGATAGAAAATTCTGTCTCAAAGTTCCTTATAGAAAAATTCCTTATAGGACAAGAAGTCCCTTTAGATGCTAGTTAAATGAGATGTCGGCTACCATACATGATACAACAGACACTCTATGGTGCGATGATCATCTGGGAGAATCTCTGGCTATTGGTCAGTAATGATGGATCGCTTTCTGACAAGGAGCTATCGTATCTGGGAGCCTACAAGATTTTTTTATATTTTTTCCAGACATGAGAAGTTCGAAAAGCATATTCTTTTAAGGCATATGCTACTGAGGCTCCCAGACAAGGGTGCCTTGTTGCCTATAATCTGATATACTATACTGTCGCAATCTACAAAGTTACCTTTCTTTGGCAGTTTACCTGCTTCACCCTCAAGGGTTTACCCTTTGTTTTCCAAATCATTTATGTATGAAGACTCAGCGGATCTATTGAAAATTCAACACAGGCCTTGCAGAACTCGACAAATGGAGTGCGAAGCACAGCTATCTTATATCTTTCGATCACCGCATCTCTTCATAGATATTTCCTATAATCTGTATTACCCAAGCCAGACTTAGAAAGTGGTATAGATTTTCAAATCAGTAAATAAGTGTCGTCCACAGAGGTTGTAGCTTAAGCAAAGTCGAAAGTGGCTTAAGTGTAGTTTATTCTGAGCCAGAACTACATATGTTGGGATTAATGCTCGTCTCCACAGTTGTCTAAGTCACAATTGATTATATGAGGTTCACGATACTACCCAAAGTTCCTATCCTAGTCTTAAGCAGTGAATCGAGCTTGAAGATTCTTAAGCATTTGCATACACACTTGTCAAAAACCACGGTAAGGAAGTTAAGCAAACACTTCGCTATTGAATCATTTAAATTGTCGTGATCTTTAATTCTAGTTGCTCACATCCAGGAAATCCAAAAATCTTATACTAAGTCTTTCTTCGCGATAGCCCCGGTTTGACTACTCCAAGTGGTATTTCTTGTATCATTGCCAAGTTATCGATGAAAGAACTATTAGCCTCCCCTGACTCATTACAATCGCACAAGCAGCTAGTGTTTAGACTTCGACGATTTGAAAACCCTATACTTAGTCTCCAGAGTTTAACGAAAATATACCCCCTTACAAAATGGGATGATACCTACATATGTATGTACATATCTGCACACTGGACTCATGTACGCGGCTGCAGATTGCGTGCTTGTTACTTCCAAACTCTTCATTCTCCTCTACTTGTACCAACAATGGAATGCAAAGCCTTACAGATCTCATTGTGATACTCTGTCAGATGCGCTCCTTGGTCGTTTGGTTAATACGATTTCCTCGGTACTTCATGGATTAACTTTCCAAAACAACGATACGGATGCAACATTGTGTCGAATCTTTTCCAGAGAAACCTCTCCACCAAAAACCTGACACCATAAATAGCTTTCAATACTGAAAACAATCTCTTAGTGCAAAACAAAAGATCATTTGTTCCAGATATCCCCTCGGTTTCGTCCGCCAGTTTTGCGCCAATTCACTGCCTCCTAGAGATCACGTATCCAAGTCCAGTTTCAGTTCTGTTGTTTTGCTTAGAAACCCACCAACAGAGAGAGAGGGAATACCATCATCATCACAATCATAACCTCATGACATGCTTCATTGAACGAACACAATACTCTCGGCCGGGGTAAGTGGCTCTAAGTACGTCACACATATTCGTACTCATTCGAGAGAGTTACTAGTGGTGAACCTCTAGTAATTGCCTCCGAGTGGCTCGGACTCACTCTTCCAGATCAGATCCAACAAATGACTTCCCTAGTCATCGCCGCCATCTAATACATATATATTCATGTTGTGTAAAGTAAACTAGATATCATCCATTCACTCACTCATGTATTAGATACAAAGAAACACTCCTGCAGTAGGTAATAGAATAGAGAAGAGGAAATCACGGAAATTCGCAAGCGCAATCAACGCGAAAATATCGCATTTTAATCACGACACGACAACGAATTGGTTTTGTGTGGTGCGCTCGCACACACCGTGCTTCACGGATTCCACTATGATGTGGTGATGATGATGATGATGACAACGACAACGACGACCAAGACGACCAAGACGAAGACATCATCCAGTTAGTCTCAGTCGCCATCGTCATCGTCATCGTCATCCCGTATACAGAAGTTGGTCAATAACGGACAAAACATTATACACACTCGATGGGTTTCCTGATGGCGTGCACACAATAGCCTCTATCCATGTCCATGTCCGTGTCCGTGTGGTGTGGAACAGCAGTAGCTGGGCTATAAAATGTTATTACAGCCGAAAGGCAGAGGTGTCCATCCGCGATCATCGTTGTTACCTCCACTCCATACCCATAGCCTGGCTCAAACTGAGGTATAAATTAGACAATCCAGGAGGGCATAGTGCGGCCCGGCCAACACAGACCCAAAGCCGAACAAGGATTGAATTGGCTTCAGCAGCGAACGAGAGCGGCACCACAATTTGTTATGGCCTAATAGACGTACTCGTAGTGCAGTGCCATTGTCTCTCTATTGTATCTTTCTATCTTTTGTTGCTTGCCTGTGGACTTTTAATGATAAATCTTGAAGCTAATTGAAAACGAATCTTTGTGTGATAAATCATCATCATCATCGCGGAGCTCTAAACTTGGAATTCAATTAAAAAATTGGTTTACCATCCTCACCAGCAGATGGCAGGCGCACAAGAGAAAGCATGAAATTACAACAATTAACCAAAGATTTGATGTGCAATCTTGCCAAGGCACGCAAGACAAAAGTGCCACTGTTTTGCAAATGGAGCGAATATTACCAGGACATTGTTTAATCTGTTCCATTTGGCACATGATAACTCATTAAGACGACTTCCTTTGTCCCAAATGCAACGCAAGAGGGAGACTGCGCACATTGACGAACTCAGGCAAACAAAGAAATACTCACAAAATTTAGTTGGTAACACTCTTCAAGAGCAGAGGTAGTACGAAAAAAAAAATAAAAACTCATAAAATCATGTATCGGCAATTAAAGTTCCATCAACGGTTGTTTTATTCGCAATAAAAATTTAATTCTGAACAGGACGTGAGGTGTAGCTACCAAGAACGACTTTAGTTCGAAAATGCAGAACATTGAGCGTGGATAATGAGGCCCATAAAGCGGAATTAGCGTTCTCCTTGTGCAGACGACCTTTTCTTTTTCTTTTGTTTTTTTGTTGCCAGAAGCAGCGGTTAGTTTTGGTTTAAACGTTTCAAGCGTTTGAAATCGATTAGTGGTGACTGTAACTTTAAATACACACCACTGAGAGGTAGCAGTTATGAAATGATCTTCTAGTCTGGCCATTTCTACAGATTCGGTTCATGTGGACTACAAGATCGCCCTTTTGTAACCATTTATTTGTTTATTTTTACTGTGGAATAGGTGCTGGTTTGGAAAAGCTTTATAATAGAGCATATACCCTCAGATATTTGTCGAACGTTCACATGAAATTGGGCCTCTTAGATGTTTCCTAAAATTTAACTTAGAACGATCAATGAAAACTCACAGCATTCAAAGAAAACTTGGCAAAAATTAAGATACATCGCTCGGATTCGAATACGATTGCGTGGAGCGATGACAAATGGTTGAATATTCATAAGGAGATCGAGATCTTAGTGAATTCATAATAGCCAAACTGCTAGGCAGTAGTGAAACATTCTAAGTTAGGTAGCTTTGGAATCCTTTTGACTATTTTAGTAACAGATCTGAGATGATGCTATAAACGTTCAACTTCAACACGTATCCAAGGCAATAAATAAATGTACTAAAGATTGCGTTAGAAAGAATAAAGCGTTCGAGGCCTCTTCCTTGTATAAGACCCATATTCCTAGAAATTCCTCTTAGTTGACACTACAGTGAATCACACACTTCATCCACAAAGTGTACACTTAACCACACGCGTTTCTTTTTCTTTTGCAAAGGTCCACTACAAAGTAGCAAAACACTTTAAGTAGACCATATAATTCAAAGAAAATTAATTACCCAGAGAAGAGATAATTTATCATCTCAATGAAAAACATTATTATATAGGCAACATAACCTATATGTATACATATATAAAAGTAAAGTGAATATAAAATGAGCATCCAACGCAGAAATGGGACAACGATGCTTTGCATTTCTTTTTGTCGGTAACCACACTTGGACTTGACGTATTAAGCAAATTAATAAAAATCTTGTACAATTAAAAATACAAAGTTGCTAGTGGATTTCTTGCGTATATTACAACAACGAATTTATTTTAATATTCATTTATAATATCATCTGGCTGGGTGTCTGTCATTGTACGAATTGTCACCTTGAAACGAGTTTATTTCGAGAGCATGGTCCGATGAGTTAAGGAATTTGTACAGACTATTTTTAAAGCAATTAAGTTAGAATTAAACATTTATAATTAATAATGCGTTGGAATAATAGAGACACAGTGATGTCTTTAAACATAAACATGCTAACATCCCTGTACACCGGACAGATGTCAAAGTTGCTGGAAAAATGTGACTAAGTTACAGAATTTTTTCTCTCTTTTCTGACCACTTCTTCATCTTTGAGCGAACATCAAAGAGTTGCTGTTTATATAATCAGACCAGCGCAGTTTAGATGGGTTTCTTGAATAGCTTTTCCAATTTGAGTGCGACTGTAGTAAACCTGTTGACCTGTCACTTTTAAAAGACATTGAGATGGCTCTTCTGATATCCATAAATCTGAACTTCATCTCGCATTGAAATTTTGATGAAAACGGAGAGCTTTAGTCGTTCTATCCGAACCGCGTCCTTGTTTGAGGATCAGAATGAATATACTTAGAATCATGAAAATGACAGATGACACAAAATATTTTCAACGTGCCATTCTACACCAAAAAAATTAAATAAAAAAACATCAAAACGTCTCTATTTCCACATCTATTAAGTCACAGTACTGACATACTTTAACGTAATTCCTGTTCTCGCAAACTTATTCGCCAGTTCCGTATCGTATCTATTACAACATCCAATTCTTACGAAACTTCCTTCTGACGTAAATTCCCAATGACGTCAAAATATCTTAAACAATCAAATGTCAGTTTGAAAGGGGTACTTACTGTCAATCTCTACTTGACAGTTGTTCATATTCTTTTTCACTAGAACTGTTCAGTCAAAACAGTTTTTTTTTTTTTTAAACGTCACTCACATGCTCAGTTTTCTAATTGTTTTACTCTAATTCATGATCACGTTCATATTTGTTATTTAACTGCTTGTTCCCGATGTTCGTTTATTGTTTTCACTTTTTGTTCTACATATACGAACGTGCTTAATTCGTAAAAGAAAAAATATAAAAACGAAACAAATACATCAAAGATACGTCGTTTCTTAAAAAAAAAAAAAAACTGGAGGGTTACCAGCTTCACCGTCATTGAAATTGATTATTTAGTTGTTTTTTTTTTTTTGTTTGTCAAATAAAAAAGTAAAAATAAACAGTTCCCCGCACAGACTCAAAATCGTGTTAATTTAGCAAGCAATGATTGCGCAAGGTCAGGGTGTTGTATATGTCAAAAAGAAAAAAAAAGTCATGGCGAACATAAATATCACAACGAAGATGAAAAATAAAATAAAAAGGGGTGCCCAGCGAATATTTTTTATATTATATCTGATTTTTCCAATGTTCATGACTTGGTAACGGTGTTCTACCTAATTTTATACATGATCTCAATTTGTTCGTTACGCATTGCAATTCAGTTTGTCATCATGACATTACTACACCCAGTTGGTGTTCTCCTGTATTATGTGTAGGTGGGGTATTATTCGACAACAAGAAAAAAAAAGCGAAAGCAATTCACCACCAACGTGAATTGTACAAAATTTACAAAACAAAAAAAAAAACATTTTTGCCGGAATTTCAGTAGATCTAAAGTTCAGAAGCAAACAAAATAAATGTTGGCACACTGAAAATGTGACAAATTTTTGTTGTTTTCTTTATATATTCGGATATGTAGGTGCTTGATGATTTAGAAAAACAAAAAATCTAGATTTTCAATGTCATTTTGGTATTTATTTGAACAATTAACAGGTCATTGCTTTGGCAATGATTTTTTAATTTAAAAATATTATTAAGGTTTTACGTTGAACCCTGGAGAATGGATATGTCATGACAGTTGACGTATGGAATGTTTTTGAACAGAGAGTAGGATTGTGTCAAATTCTACAAGCGAATTATACTAAATTTTGACATAAGATACTTTGATGTTTATAAAAATATGAATAAGTGCAAATATTTTGTTTTAAATTTACTGACATACATTTTTTTTTCTCTTTTTAGCCCACGCAAACGTGGTCCATCACAAGAAGATAATTATCTTACTCAATGCCGTGATGATGAAGAAATAAAACTTTGCAATGCAGCATTGGTACTTATGAAACTTTCGGGATCACCTGTTCAACCTAAAGGTTATGCTAATAAATAAAAAAATTTACAGTATTGACCAAATCTGTTAAATGAATTATTTTAACACTTTTGAACTATACTGTAGATTTTTTGTTTTATACTTAAAAAAAAAATACAAAAAATTATCTGAAGGTTAAGAGAATAAAAATATTAACCATGGAAACCTTCATTCACTCTTTTCTCAGAAAAATCGAGTAGAATACTCGGTACAAGTCCAGGCAGTTCAAGTGCATGGAGTTCAGGTTCATCATCGCCGCCATTAAGTGATGATGGTAAAATTTTTGCCAATCCCCTTTTGGATAGTGCACGTATACGTACAACATCATTGTCCACATCGGATGAGGGAATTGTTATGGATTATAGTGATGATGCGCCACGTAAACGAAGGGTAAGTTCTTTAAAATGCTTTAAATGCTTGAACTGTCATTGTTACATCAGAACAAAATGTCATGTAAAGGAGAAAATTTTCAGATACAGGGACTTTTGACATTTTCCCTAAAATTGGCCAGATATGTTCAAAATTTCTCTGCACATACACGAGAGTTTTTCAGCACTTTTGTTCATTATTTCCTAATAGATGGTTACATGGTTTTATGTGGTTTTAAATATGACATAAATTGACAAATTTAAACTGCTGTGTTTCCACAACTAAGAATGAAACATTTGCTCTAACATTGTGAAACTTAGTTCTCAAACAATAGACAGGTGTTTGGCGATTAGTTGTAATACAAACAAAAATCTGACACCAAGTAACTTTGACGTTGCGCTACTCATATTTCATCTGTCATTTAAGAATCTGACACGTTCAGAATTTATTTGAAACAAATCTACGTAATTTATGTCACACATCTGTTTCTGAGTTAAATAGAATTTGACAGCAAAGCAAATTCGTGTCACGACCCCTTTCTCTTTCGAAAAATATTTAGCAGTTAAGCACGATCATGTAGTTCCCTTTCAGTTGAATTCTTTAGAATATCATCCGTCAATTTGTCTTCCAATGAAGATCAACTACATCATACATGCTCGTGTACTGTCCGACAAGTTAGTTGTAAACAAAGAAATTTATTCTTTTACAACTTTTTAGTTGTAACCCAAACAGTCACTAGGCAGGGAGCATTTTGTTGTTAGCATGCAATGCGGTTTTAATCATGTAAAAAATATATATCTATACATCTTTTTGTTCGCGGAAGTTCCAATTCCAAACGTAAATTACCTCCACAATGATCGTGATGATGCCGCAGATAATCATAGTGGCGTATCTCTTCATAGCTGTCATTTTTAATGATGACAGATACTATTTTGCTTTTGAGAGAGATGATTTCATAGAAAGAAAAATGAAAAACAAAATGTGTGTATGCCTACAAAGGGCGTAGTACGTATCAGTGACGCATTGTACACAGTCAAGGAAAAATATATTGTTTTTTTTGGCTTAATGGTGATATGCTGCGTTATTTTGGAAACTTATTTCAAGGCTGTCAAACCGAAAACCAAAATGGATAATATAATTTAGAAAGAGCTTTAGGTTGCGCAATACGCTAACTATGAATTTCGAAACAAAAACCCTGAAATTGTTTCAAACCATCATATGCGTGCTAGAACACTCTGTGAAGGGCATTATGTTTGTGCTTTAATAATTTATTAAGCAATTCATAGCCTCCAATGCTGACTAGTGCCCCCACAGAGCCGGCAAACATTCTGTTGTTTACGATATTTTGTTGAAGTTTAAATTGGATGCTGCCCCTTCAGTGGAGGCGACGGCAAAGTTGAAACTAATTATCATTGAAAACATATTTATTATGTAGTGGAAAATGTGCGTTCTTTATTGTACTTCAAGGTTTATCTGCTTTGGAATGGAAACTATGCGTACCTGGGCATGATAGATAAATCCTCCTTAAGTTTAGCTATAATTATACATTCAACCTTAAGCTTCAAGGTTTAAAAGTTAGAAGGGAATGATCAAGTCATGATGTGTCATAACTATGTTTGTTCAGGGGCATCTTTTGTTACTTTCTGCCAATATCCAAACTTTATAAAATGATTTTAGATTTTGGAAAGTTTTTTAGACAACAACCCCAGACATTCATCAGTGAGTCCTAATTACCTTATCCAAGGATTATTTTAATATTTGTTTGGTCTTTGGCAAGGTCTTAGACAATTCTTACATATAAAATGATACCAGAGATCATTGGGGATCAAGTTCACAAATTCTTTTTGTAAAGAGGCTCGAATCCACAATCTAAAGGTGCACAACGGATACGATTTCCCACATACAGATATGCTGATACTTTTCTCAAACTCAGCAATGATTTACATGGATTCGTGTGCCAACCAACTTACCTCTAATTGAAAGTATTCCATTACTCGGTGAAGTGCCTACCATTCACCACATTTTCGCTCGAGAAACATCGTAATTATTTTTTTTTTATCACGAAATGTGCGGGGTGTCAGAAGTGGAATATAAAACCGTTAAGCTCATTACTGTGTTGCAAAATATTCCTTTCCTCCATTTTAAGATGATTCAATGTGACACCGCAAAACTACGATTCCACCTGAATATAATCAAGTCATAAATCGACCAATTTGCCCCGAAGGAAGAAATACCTAAAAGCAATCACATAAATCCTTCAGCATTGTCATCGTTGCAATTGCCTGGCAATTGGTTACAAGTTCTCCATTAAAACTCTTTTAAGACCATGAAAGTTCCATGCACAGATACCGTGTACATGTTGAGAGTTAATCATGTACAGAGATATTTCATGGACCGTAGCTGATCACTAGTATGTGGCTTGAAGTCTCAAAAAGACGACTAATTGGATGCCAATCCGAAAGGTCAGTGAGGGACACGCGACAGCAGTGATCCTTGGCTAAGTTACGAGTATAATACTTTTACTAACTTTCGTGGTGAGTAACACAGTAGCACGACACTCTTTTTTTTTTTTTTATCTATGCGTTCTACCAAAGGAAAACTAATTTGTAAGATAATCAATTGAGATTACCAGAGGGAAAACCAAGACAGCGATCCGCTGTCAAATGCGGTCCCCTAAGGGGAGAAAAAGTCGTCTGATCAACACTGGCTCGCGACGTGCACCAGTGAAAATGTATCTTTTGGTAATAAAAGCGGTGTGATTTATTGTTATTGACAAATTACTACTGCACGATGATCGGTTCGATGGATGATGTGCGCTATAGGCACTCGAAAAGTAAGTTACCTGATGCAAAGAGGGAGAAATGCAGTAAAAGTGATCGTGGAATGAGAGGTGAAAGACCAAATGTTGCAATTGATGTTGAGAAATTCAGGAAATAAGTGAAGATATTTTTAGTTAGTTTTATTATTTAGTCATTTGAAGAGTTATCTGTCGATTGTTTTTGGTATGCATTGAGGATAGTAATGGGTAACTGGTTGTCTTTGAAGTATCTAACGTGGCTTGAAACGTGTTTGGCTGATCATTGATCTTACGACTATTGTAAGGAGAAGGTCCAACATATAATCGTAAATACTTATTGTCTACGTTTTACGAGGATCATTTTTATCAATACGATCAATGGCGATCAACCTATATTTGATGTTTTGTCTAACTCGAGTAGAAGTCGTATCCTAACAAACATCTCTTGATAGTTTATTCAAGATCATGAGTCCCTTTTTGTTTCATTTGTTCTTACTTGATTACCAAGGTATCTTCTACTTGTTACAAACACTCACAAGTTACAAGTCGTCACCTTGAATTAAACCTGATTCCTATTAGACAACTCAATTAGCTATTGGATCAGTGCATCATATAGAATAATTAGTACCAATTCGTACTGATTTTATTCTTTTCCGAATAGAAATACCGTGTGGGTAGCTGGCTACAGTCCAAGTGCCAATTTCCTCCATATACATCCCTGGCAGCATGGATAAGCTACATTTGAACTAAGACATTTCTGACTCATCACATCAACGTGACTTAAATTACGTTTCCCGTCATGTCGATGTTGTTAAATTTAAGTCAAACTAAAATCAGTCCATTTTGGGACGAGCAAAATGCATGTGTCACCTTAAAAACCATCAAAGCAACCTACTCAAAGTGCATAAATTTACTTAAAACAATATAAGGTGCTGAAGCTATTTTGCTACATTTCTTTCTACTCGAGTTGCATCTGTGAACATTTATATACCCTGACGTACATATGTCACTGAAATTGAAATAATGGCTCGTCGCCATGTTGGCATGCCACGAAAAAAAGAAGAAAAAACTCAAGACACGCGCTACCAATGACTTTCATCAAAAACATTTCTGTTTGTACGTCAAAACTGTTCAAAAACCACCAAGAACTCTTATAAAATCAGTTTCACTAAGCACTTAACTGAATGCAATTGCCAATTTTTGGATTTTTTTTTGCCCCTGCCATCGTGAAAATAAATGCCAAGTGGATTGATGTCTTCCCCCCGTGATGTTGACACTGAAATTCCGCCATCATCAGTATACCCCAGCACCAACTCACCGTGTGTTGACTAAGCGCATAACGAAAGGGGGGGACGCGCAACAACACAAGATATTTTTAATTCTCAAACAAACGCCATACAGTCCCACTCGTATGCCGGCCGGCTATTAAATGCACTTTATATAGCAGCCCCCTCTGTTCTACCCTAGTTTGTACTATCTACCAGGCATGTGTACATGTTCTCATTTTGTGTTACGTATGGGCAACTAAAAGTCTACTGTTTGCTGAGACAGAGATATAACAATTGCATTTCAAGGTCGCTTGACGTTTGAATTTATAAATCATGCGGGTAGCGAGTAATACGCCCTTTTACTGTCACACCGACTTTGAAGTTAATCTCCGTCCGTAACCGTAGCAATCACGTTTTGGTACATCTCTGGCATAACAATTTGAAATAAAAGAAAATAAAATTATTTGCAAAAACCCGCCTTCTGTCAAATTATCTGTCAGAATTAATCTTAAAATCAAATGAAACAGCGATTTTCTACCTACGCTTTGAAGAACAAAGACAAAAAAAAAACTCATAATCACCCATCATCACCAGAGACAATCAGAAATTATAAGAAAAAAAAAATACTATGCATACTCTACCTACAATGCATATCTGTCAAAAGAGAAGAATGATTGAAAACAAAAGGTTGTCAAACAAACAAACAGCGATATGACTGACATGTCGTTGTAGTTAATATTCTTCTGTCACCTTGAACATGAAAATAGTGCACTTGGCATAGATAAACAATATTATCGCTTTTAAATACATACTTAGTTTTTTTTTTCCGCTCATTTTCTTTACACAAATTATAGAGAAGTGTTTTGTATTTGTATTTGTATTTGTGACAGCGGAAAGTGCAATGAGACATACAGAAGTTTAGGTAATTCATTTTTAGATGACATTTGTTAGTTAGTGAAAATGTCACCACTACTGTTGGTATACATTAGTTTATGTACGTAATAGGACGGGTAATTAAATGAAAATTATATTTATCCTTTATTCAGATGGGTTTTTATTGTCGCACTTAAATAAAAATCTTTCTCGGTATTATTACAAATTATAACGACAGTTGGACTATTTTCATATTGAAAGTGACAGAAATGTTTATTTGACGTTTGTTGTTGAATGATTTATATCGTAAAATTTATGTAAGTCATTGGTGCCAGCCAAACCGTAGTCATTGGTAAACCTCTTCCTTATTCTAATCCTCATTCCTCCTTCCTAAACTTTCAGGATTCATTCGATATGTTCAAGTTTATGGACTAAGTATCTATTCTTTAGTAATGAATCGCGCAGTTAGTTCTCCTGATTTAGAGCAGATAAACTACATCACTAGATAAATATAGTGTTCTCTAAAATGTATGTAAGTAGCTTCCATCAGCACTAAGTAAAACCCGGAGGTAGTAAATCGACAAAGTAGGCCCTGCTGTTCATGGTCAGACTCTGTACAACAAGTGTACTCTCTGCGTAATCATATTCAATGATGTACTTATGCCAAGTTTTATGATCTTGACCATAATCGTCAAATCTCTCGCCAGCCAGTTGGGCTCTTAGTTGCAATCGGTTTTTTACGCTAAAAATAATGATGAGCGTAGTACAAGTGTTGCCTATTGCGACTTCAGGTGTACCAAACCGAATCGTGAATACTCTCAGGAATTTCGTTGAGGCTGCATAGAACTTAGGAAGCAACTGGATACCTTGAACCTTAAGGTTCATAATGTCAATATGGCCTCAAGCTGGGGTTGATTCTCAGTTAGTTGCTAACATCCCTGTCAATTGGTGGTGGAAATCACAGTAAGAATTCTATCCAACTGAAAAGTTTGCCCATAATAGTCGTTTTCATTTTCTAACGAAATCAATGGACAGATTCACGAGTGTCTGGATCCAATTATGCAAATGGCAATATTTAAATTTAACTAAGTTTATGGCGTTAAACCAATTTCTATTCAAACACAATAAACTTGTATGTAAGTCGGGCACTCAACCGAATAGTTGGTATAGTGTAATCGAACGCAGTCCACGAAATCGATCAGAAAATGTGAAAATCTTTAGGCTTAGTCTCCCCCATTGCTTGAGTTTTCCAATAAAATGTTTGTTCGTACTTTGTGGAAATAGGTAAACCAACTAAACAGTCGATGAACTGTAATGGAATGTCATTGTCCCAGTTGTCCATGGAATCGGCTGTCAGATACAAAAGTGTATATGTAGGTCCAGTTGGGTTTCAAACATTGTTAAAACTCAAAGTTTGCATCTCAATAAATTTCCATAAATGTAGATCAAGTTAGGTATCCAACTAAACAGTTGGCTGCATGTAATGGGTAAAATATTGACAACGAGTTGTCTATCCAACTGAACAGTTGGCACATGCAGTTGCTCCCATTTCTGCATGGAATCGATCGGTGGATATAGTATTGCATAGACTCATAGTGAAATCTTGGATTGACACACGAATAGTTCGAACTGTTTTCTGTTTAAATTGAATCCAACTGACCAGTTGACCTTGACTCTCCCCATGGGCCCAAATAGTTAGTTAGTCTCTCTCTAATTATAATTAAAATATCTGTCAATTCCACTTGTATTCATGTGAATTACCCATAGTATAGACGTTCATTCGATTTGACCATAAAAGAGGTGCCAATCATCACTCACTTTGATGACGGGATATCCGATTAAATCTGTTCTCCCACGTGTATATGGAATATTTCCTCACCTAGATCGAGAAGGGGCTTTTGCCGCACGTGTCAACTTTTTAAACTCTATTATCCCCAAACTCCTCCACTAAAAGAAGGACACCTCCAGATACATTCATACATACATATCCGAAACACAACGACTACCACAAAGGTGTGCGTCAAATATCACTCACTGCGAGGACTCCACTACGCTCATCGTATACTCGTACTGTATTTCGAAACCCAAAACCACCTTAAATTGTATCCATCCTTGACTTTGCCAAAGAAAATTTTATTATTATTATATACATATACTGCACGTACATACGTATGTATGTATATTATACCACCGGCCCCCATACACGTGCCGTCGATACGGATTTTTGTATTTTATTTTGTAGCACTGATTTCCCAACGTCCCCACACCAAAGTGCAACTGCATAATTGCAAAGATTTTGTTGGTTTTTTTTTTCCGTTCGCCTTAGCTTTATTTTATAGATACTTTCGAGTTCATGTACAAGTGAAGGTCGTCGTCGTCATTGTCGCTGTATACAACTCGTACATGTACTCTCGTACTTGCACAAAGCGCAAATGAAAATCCAAATTGCTTTAAGCGGCAGCACCTTAACCATCGCCCACCCACCCAACAATTCGAGGAAGGACAAGCAAGCGGTGTTTGTGTTTGTATCTCATGAGAAGGGATTGCGCTTAAAGCCGGCTTTACAAATCGATAATAACAGTTTTCGGAAGTAGTTTCGAAAGTGGTTTTCCTTGCAAAAAGATACTCTCGCTAGCGCGGTAGCTTTGTTTTGTAGATAGTGTGCATGCACATCTGACTACACTTGCCTGCAGTGCCAAGCAGCGCACGAATACAGATAAAGAGAAGCGCGCGTGTCGCTCTAATACACTCACTCATCAGGCGAATGTGATAAATCAATTGTTGGCCCAGCAAGCTAAGTGATGATGTTGTGCAACATACTCTTGTATATAAGTACATATGTATGTAGGAGTATGTAAATGTATTTGATTTTTTCCCTTTCGAAAAGTATCTATGTATCTGGCGGGTAGTCTTGCATGCAGCAGCCAAGAGAGGGGATGGTTTTGTTCATGTATTAGTAGGTTAACCGACAACCGGCCGGCGAAAATCTGAAAACTGCAGAAATGTGAACTCGGCACGTGTCACTAACACAGTCGAACACCGAGTATATAAGCAAACTGCAGTGTAGGCTATGGATGTATCTTTATATCTTAACCAGCAGCCCCAGTTCTCTCTCTCCCGGGCAGGAATTGCAAATGTGACTCTGGGAATTTTCCTCTGTTGTTGGATTGTTTGGTTTTTTTGTTGACTTTTTGCTTTTTTTTTTTTGGTGGGGATATTCATTACACACCCACAGAAATGGGAAAAACAAATAAATTTTCTTAAATTGATAATAAACGCTTCGGTTAATTATACACAACGTGCATCTATAACGATTGAGTGAGTGCGATTTATTACTTGGCCGGATGGCGTTGCAACGAGTTGTGCGATTGCGCAACCATAACCGATGGGAGAGGATTCATCGTTGCGCGCCTGTTCAAACATAATAAATCTTAGAATGCCAGGCCACAATGGTGGAAGAGGCAGTCTTTTTATTGCCACTAAAGTTGGCAGTTTTATGACGCCAAAGCTGCTACTTGCTACACAAAAAGGGTTATGCGGTGAGAAGTAATGGAGTTTTCATACAAGACTTGGTTATGTGATCTGTTTTGAGGTGAAGTCTCTTAAGTGAAGACCACATTGATGCTGGGTTATGTTCGAGAATAAGCTGATTTTAAGTACGTTATGCTTTGTGAAAGAAATTACATAGTTATGTGATATCTTTGTTGGAAAGGTACTTTGGTGAACGATCTCTGAAGGTCGAATAGTTCGGTTTAAATGACGCCTAATTGAAAAGTAATTTCTCGGTTGGAAATTACATTCGATTTACATTGAAAACGTCATCAAAGTAGATTCTTAACCTAGCTAGCTCGTTTAGCTAGACAGCAACCAAATCTATGACAAGATGTCAACTGGGCTGTGTTCGAAGATAAAAGACAGTGAATCCACGAATTTCCAAGAAAATTGCTGGGCTCGTCTAGATATGGAATGATTCTCAAGTGTTTCCTTGAGTTTCCTAGAATTTCGACAATATCTTCGAAAAATTAGAAGAGGCTTCGACGAAAATGTTTTGGTTGGGGGACTATAATCTAAGCCTAGTGTCAAGTAAAAGTGCGAATTATAGGGGTCTAACTCTAAAACATCTAGGCTTCGGTGGCAATTTTTCCACATAAGTGAGCCATCTACACTGATTCTAGGCTGGGACTTATACTAAGGCTTTAAATTGTGCATGCAGAAGCTACATAAGTGTCAAGTACCTATTCCAGTTGGCTTGTGGATAGAATAACGATTCGGTCCTAGAAAACATCAAATATTTTTTTGTTTACTTTTTTACTAAATTTTTAACTTTTTTTTTTTGAATTTCATCAGACGACAAAATTCTCTGAAACGGGGTCCAACAAGTTTTTAAGCTACCTCTACAATTTCGCCAGAGTGTTTGTACAAAGACCGCAGTCATACTTTAACAAATGTAATTTTCTTCTCCTGTAATTCTCCCTGTAAGTGCAGTTAAATGTCACTTTGTAAATGACCACCTATTGTGTGAAGTCCTATTTTGACAACCGAACTTATAAAATGGCGCTGGCATAAGTATGCAAATATTTCGTAACATTTGCTGTACAACTGCTATGTCAAAAGGAAAGTTGATGATTTTTCGCATCTATGACCTTCCCTTTGAAGCAAATGATTATTTTTGACGCATGCACATCCAGTAGACTCTTTTATATTTTAAGAAAGATACATTACTTCAATAGTGAGAACATTGGTCATAAATTGGTACCGGATATGGTGTGTATTCTGTCAAAAACGAGCTTTCTAAGTTTTAAATGAATGTAGGGCACTTTTTCACCGACTGGATCAATACAAGGAAACATTTTTTCTTCTAAATTCGAGACTATCATTTGAATATTTCGATGGCAGACAATGTGGGAATCAATTATGTCTGTCTACGTCAAATCAATTAAATTGTTACCGAACAACCTTCAAAAACCAAATTTATCTATGACTAACTGCCAGTCTACCCATCATTATAACCCAAACATCAAGGAAATATTAAACATAGCTTACAGTCAAAACACAACTCGCCATGTCAAAAAAGAAAAAAACAAAAAATTAAAGCTGATCGTGTAATTAACTCTTCTAAGGCGCTCTGACATTGAAACAAGTGACTCTTCAGTAATTCCCCTTCCATACCAGGCACAACCCCCTAACAAAAACACAAAACAAAAACTACAAACAAACGCGAAAAAAAATGCAAACATTTTAGCTAATTACGTATCCAACGTCAACAACGTTCAAAATTCCCAGTCATTCAATGCAATTAATGTTTTCTCGTTGATTTTGTACTTTTTCGTCGTAAAGTAGAGGCTACTCCAAAAAAATATTATTAATTCCGTAAAAAATCTAAAAAAACAAAAAAAAAATATACTCATCACATTATATCATATAACCCAAACCGCGGTAATTGAAAAAAAAACACAAAACAAAGCATAAAAATTCTGAGTGAAAAAAAAAAATGGTAAAAAAACTGCAAGCTTTGTCAAGGCAAAATATGTATCTATGCCATGGGCTTGTGCAAGTATTCAAGGTCACCGCATGGCGTTGGTGAACCACCACCATACACTCTGTCCCGTGCGCACACACCACAGTAAGAACACACAAAACTAACATCTGTATAGGGGTTGTGGGTAGTACATTACGTGCAACGCGATGTTTTCATGCCCCGAACCCCCACGCGCCGCATGTACCCACTGAACCATCTCGTTCTGCATCTGCGCCCTCAACACCTTCTACCAAAGCCAACACACATCCCTAAACCGGCTTCGTGTGGCATTCATTGTTATTAAGTACCTACCCCGACCCAGTACTACCACCCCACCCGCACCACCATCCCTTTCGGCGCATTAGTTGGTTGGCAGAAGTTTTGCCGGTTTTTGTCGTCATCGCCAACATCATCATCATCGTCGTCAACATCGTTAGAGTGTTGTTAGAGAATTTGTTTGTTGTTTTGTTCCGCAAAACGAGCGAAAAAACAAAAATGCCGGCAGAATACGTTCTTTCACGAAGCCGGTTTGGTCTATAACGCGCATGCACGTCACCTTGAGAAAATATTTCCCTCGCAATCTGTTTTGATATACATATCTGTATATCCATAGCTATGGCTAGGTGAATGTGTATCTATTTGTTCTTTTTTTTTTTTTTTACATAAATGCATACATTTAGATAATTTACCGTGAAAAGTTAATAAGTAGGAATTTATTTCGGATTACTTTGGTTATTTATATGGCATCGATGTATTTCTGTGCAAAACTGATTTCTATAAATACGGATATCGGAAATTTCAGATACATACGAACTTTGGATGTGTGAAAGTGAGATCAGAAATGGATTTTATCTCAGTTGCTAAATTTATCTCAGTTGCTTGAAGATATTCTGATGGGGCAAGGTTCACAGTTCTCAACTTGCAGGATTAAGTACAAATTTGCAGAACTATGTACATAGTTCATAGTACATGGAGATCCATTCATTTTGACTGAACAAACTCTGACAGAATTCAAGTTGATAATATGTCAGACAGTCTTGGAATTCGAAATCCTATCTGTCAAAAGCGAATGATGTTCTCCAGTAGGAGGATGTCTTTGCTAAACTGAAGTAACCAGTAGTTCAACAATTTTGACAAATTTGAATAAATTCTGACTGAACATTTGCAAACATGTCAGAAAATTTGACAGATACTTGTCAAAGATATTCAACGAAATATGTAGGTCTAGGCTATCAGCCAGACTGGTATAAAGGCTGGTCGCTCAAAAGCAGTATGATTCAACAAGACCTTTTGAGATGCAAATACCTTTTCCTAATCTAAGTAAAGCCTTTGAGCGGTAAGAGTGTTTCAGATTGTCTCACAAAAGTTAAGATCTGGCTCATACTAAATGCAGTAATGTATTGCACATGCCTCATGTCATTCATTTAGGCTTGGCATGAGTTTTAGTAGGAATGAGTTCGAGAATAGGGTTGAAGCAATACTCCTCCGGTTTGTGTTCAATCCTAGGGATCAATTTTTTAATTCTTTCGATGTTTGAAGATTTCTTGATCTTTACTTTACAAACTTTTGTCGAATTTGAATCGACATTCTTAGGGTCACGTCATTTTCGAATGTTTGTATAAAATGTACCCCAATTCTCTCAATCCAATCACAGTCACTTGATGCACTGATACGTACTCGTTATCAAATATAATTTCAACACACCACGATAGAATTGATTGAGTGCTAAAAGCAAAACAGAAAAGTCATACGCAACTGACAAGTAGTACGAGTACCTACTGCAAACGTAAAATACATTTTACGTGATTTGTCAGAATTTTATTTATAAAACTCAGATTTTAGCACAAAAATGCATATGCAGAAGACCGTAGAAAACGTTGGCTAAAACTCAAACAAAAAAAAACCAAATTTCTATTTACAGACATTTGGGTTGCATTTTTGTCGTTGCTCTAATTAGAAATAGGGGCAAAGCAGTCGACGGCGGCGTCGAGCCATATTCTCTTTGAGTACTTGACGTTTGTAAGTAGGTGCCAAAATTGTTTCTATTTTTTTGACTTTGTATTTTATTCGGCTTTGTCCTTAGAAAGTTTTCACTGAAAACACGTTTAATGTTGAAAATTTTGTTCAATGTTTTGAACAACATCTGGTTGGGTATTGAATGCGGTGGGTAGATGATGTAGCGAAACAGGAAATTTAATTATCCATCAGAAAGCTTAGCACTCTCACAACTTGGGTGGGTTGTTGTAATTGGTGTAAGGAGGGTGGCATAAAATTGCATGAACTAGCTGGTATTTTTAGAGGGAGCACATTTATTCCAGCAAGGTCAGCGTGTCGAGGTAACTAGTGTGTTTATTTGACATATCATACGTTGCGTTGCGTGTGTGATATATGTTGTGGATTTTGCGTGACGTTTTGTTCTGACAGAAACATAAACGATGACATTTCTGATTTTTCAAAAATATACGTGTATTTTGCAAATTGTTTTCGAAAACTAATTTTATAAATTTTTTCTCTATTTTCAGGTAAGTTATGAACTTAAGCTGTATTTCATGTACTACATCTATACCGAATGTCAAGTATGTAAATTTGTTTATAATCATTTGTTAGAAGAGAGGAACCTTCTTTCGAATTTCCATAGACTAGTCAGAAAGATTAGTATGGAACCGGTCTACAGTTCTGATGATAAGTCATGAAGTCTTATACTACGCGTATTGTCTTCCATGAAGACACCAGTGCTAGACTCTTGACTAATTTTCAACCCACTTTCAAAAATGAAACTGTAATCCTTTCCTTGGAATTTGGCCGACAAAGCTGACACTACAAATGCGCGACCCCCGAAAATCTCTGTTTGAATATCTCTGAGACTGGAGGCATAGAATAAGTGTCCACAAAAGCTAACTTGCTTAGGACAGTTGACTGGTTTGATGATGTCGCATTAAATTGAAATATTAAGAGCACTATTCAGTAGTGTCTTTAGACCAGACGTACTCAAAATAGTCCCATTGCCTACAATGCTAAATAGCAGCGCACCAAACACATATCCCTGCGGTAAACCATTGTTTGTAAATGCACCTAAAGTAGTCTCTTATACTTCAGAGTAATTGTTGGATCTGAAATACCTGATCTACACTTAGTGGTAACTTGTCGAAGCAACCTTTTAATTTTTTCCCAAACATTTGAATATCGCTTTCGAAAACCATTCTGTTTTCCGATTCTCGTTTACGTAAAAATAATTCTAGATCAACTTTGAATGAAGGTAGACAACTTGTCGGTCCTGGTATTTCTATTTTTCATCAAAGCTTCGGCAATGATGTTCCTGGAATAAGAGAACACTGCGAAGAACTCTGGAGCTAGAATATAATGCAGGGTTAAGCTGAGAGAACTTCAATCTACTATCTGACAAGAGATCTAACAATTCGTCGACTGACATAAAATGCATCTGTCCACCTATAGTTGAGTCTCTTTAGTTTCAATTCCGGAAAATATTATGTGAAACGTTTTGCAAATGTGTTCCTATCTCACTGAATTCAGTAGATTAGGGCAGAGGTTGTTCTAGAGTAATAGTTGTAAACTTTCATACATTATTCCCCATACATACTATATCAGCTAACCAGTTAAAGTCATTGTACTCAGCCTGATATGCAAACTTAAAAAAAACGTGATTTTTCGAAATATCCCCCACATAAGCATAATCTCAAACGACTCCATTCGCATGAGTTCCATTAACCCCTCGACAGGCGGGTGTGTACAGATCACTTACAATCGACAATCGACAATCGTGATCGATTTCGAAACATGCAATTCCAAAAATAAGCATTTTACGCGATACATTGGTTTTCCATAAATAGATAACAAAAATGCGGGGGTATTGAAAAATTTCCATGTCTATGCCAATAAAAACCAACAACCCCATCCCCTACTATCTCACCCCCTGTGCTGTGTTCTGGAATTTTGTTTACGGTTAGAAATCGTGTCGTTTCGGCAATAAACCAACCCCGATCCGTCCAACCCCTGCCAATGCACTCTAGTACAATCAACTTGAAGTTGTTTTTCTACTTTTTCTCTATTTAAATAAAATTGTTGGCCTTGAAATAGGTTGATTGCATTCCGGTCAATGATATTTGTCATAGTCACTCGGTTGCGGACAACAAATCATTATTAAACAACCACTGACGGGTGTTTGGGGACGGGGAGTGGTTTAAATAGAAAGACACTACCGCCGCTGCCGCCGCCGCTGCCGACACCGCATAACTGGCAGGGAAATGTCATATCAAATAAACTTTACAAAGTGTTTACGACTCGTGTGCTAAAGTCAAGCGCATCTGGTGGTTTTTTTTTTCTGGTTTTCGGGTCAATGAATATTTTTTTGTGTACTTCATATTTTTTGGGGTAAAATTTCACCTCACTTTGGTGAGATACTCCATGGAATGGAATGGTGGCTTCTTGATATGTCTAGACATTTTCCAGTGACGTACATACATATTTATCGTTCTCGGTGTCAGTGTTATTAATTCATTTTGAATTAATTACCTGAACTTACACACTTGCTCGGATTTGGGTAATAAAAAAAGAAAAAAAAATCCATACCTTTACACGAGTGGCATGACAGAATTCGGTTTGACTTATTTAACGAGCATGTATGACTGACAGCAGGATATGGGGCATTGGTGGCGTATACGTAACCTTTTTTTGGGTGAATATCTTTTTACACAACTAAAGTATTGCGTGTAGATTTATGGGGTAGATGTCTGCCAGTTGAAGGTCAAAGTGTAACCTTTAATGAAGAGAGATCATAAAAAAAAAGTGTACCTTGAATAGAGTCATTGATTTCAGAGGCGAGACAAATGCAATTTTAAACGTTTACCCGAATACGGAGGGGGTGGCTTTTTGGATTTGACTGTTTATGGGGTTTTTATGGCAAAGTTTAGTGGAGTTTTTTGTTATGTGACCGTGAAATTAATTGTGTTTGAGTACGTGGGGGCTTGTTAATTAGAGGAGGTTAGGATTACACTTAAAGAAGTTGAACAAATGGTCGTAATGGAAATGGAATATTCAAACTTCAAACTGACTTGCTCATCGTTATTTATGGTATTAAGCAATCTCTTTTCGGTTAACCAACCTAGATTTTGAGACAAAAAAAAACCTTTCGTAGGCTTGCTAGCCAGTACATCATTAAGGCGTTTAAATTCTGCCTTTCTTCTTCTGGCGAGACTTAGGTATTTACTTTGCTCTGGTAGGGAGGGTAAGCTCTGGTATGAGGAAACAATAAACTGATACAGAGCCTGACATAAGCCTCGTGGAAGTTGGTTTGTTATATGATGAGAAAAAGTCTCTCCAACTGATTAACTTGTCAATATGTCATGTTCCATGACATTACGTTATTATCTACGAATGCCAAACATCCGTTCAAAGCAAAAGCGATATGATACTTTGAAGTCCCATAGTTGAACTTGAAAACGTCAGAAGCGGTATTACGCTTTGATCATAAGTAATGTGGAAAAGCCTTAAGTGAAATACAAATTCACCAAAGTAGTCTCAAGGTCGTAGTGCAAAGGAAATTGTATGACCACCAAGAACTGTCAATAAAATATGAGTAAAGTTAGATGTGGTTAATGAGGATTGATAGTTGAAGGTTTTATTTTAGAAATACTACTTAAAAAATGCATTTCTGAGGCAAAATGCCATGCCAATAAGTTTATATTGAAAATGCTACAAGTTAGGGTGAGTATTGCCAAATTTTTCTCGAAATTCTTCCTTTGTAATGTTTAGTACTAGTAGTAGTCCATTATCAGCATGTCAACTGCTACATCCTGATGAGAAAGACGACTGCTCAAATAATGAAGACTGCTGACGTTCGACTGACACCTTACCGGCACGTTGTTCTGTCATTCTACATCCGTGCTTGACTGGAATACAGTCGTTCGGTTACGCATTCATTCAGACTATTGTACTGCCACACCTATCAATAAATTCTCTGTCTACCTCTTAGAAATCAATTATTTTTTGTCACTCAATAACTACGTGTTTTTTACTTGTTTTTTTGTTTAAAAAACAAAAAAGAAAGTGACATTGAAACATGTGAGTACTTTGACTCCACACCCATACACAAACTCGTTAAAACTACCGAAAACAACAACACAAAGGCGACATAAACGCTTTTAATTGCACTCCAATATCCGGTCGATAAATTTTCAAGAAACAATCTGTCATTTCTTTTGTCTTGTTACCAACTGACACACCACACAATCATTCATTTAACCACTCTCCGTCTCTCTCTGCCTCCCTTTCGCACATCTACCTGCAAAAACAATGAAACAAAAGTGCACACAACCATTCTGTGTGCAAGCCCAAGGTCAAGTATTTTTAAAATGACGCAAGCAATATGTATGTCGACACACCAAACAAGCTCTAGCGCGTATTTATTTCGTCTTCAGTCGTCTAATTTTATTTCGCACAAAAAGTCAAAAAAAAAAAAAAAACAGAACAAAAACAACTCAGCTGTTAGTGATAAAACATCGAGACAAATAAAAATAAAATAAAAAGTTGATTTTCGCCGGTAGAATGACGTGATAATCTACGCTGCTGTTTAAAAGCTATCGTCAGTAGAAAGTAATAATGACAGCAGTCAGCAGTCAACATCGGTGGTTGTTTTAATTAAATTTCGCTTTTTTATGTTTTATTTTTATTTTATTTCATCCTCCCCCCACTTAAAACGAGAATAAAACATATACAACATGTTTATATAACAATATGTTAAATGATTACGACGAGAGCGAGAGCGAGAGTTTCTTTTTCTTGTTTTATTTAGCTGTCCGATATTTTTAGAGTCACTCTCATTCGTTGAGGTAGTCCGCACCCCTATTTGGGAATGCTACCACCGGCGGGGGGTTTCCAAATATATATCTCACATGGAATTTTGGGAAATTTTCTCAAGTTTACCCCCATTAGGATGATTTACACGGCTAAGTGTATCGATGTGGACTTTTTCTTCTATAATAAATCATGAGTCAGATTAGTTGTCAGAAAACAAAAGTCTGATAATACTATGTATTTTAATTTAAAACAATAAAATTAACAACCAGTTGGGTGTTTTTTTTATTTATTTGTTTGGTAAATTTTAAAGGTCGCGAATTCTTCTGTTGTGAAAAACAAAACAAAATTAAGAAATACTATCTGAAGTTCAGTTTAATTTTCACCAATAAATTGGAATGTCAATGCTATTGTGGTGTATTTTCTGTCAGTTTGACTGAGATAATTTTGGATAATGGAAATCAGTTGAATGTCCCCATAAAATTAGACTGAAGTTCATACCACTAAAAACGTTTGTGGGTTATATAAATTAATTTACAGAAAAATGTGGACATTCCATGATCTGTGAGAGTAATTTTTGTTATAACAGCTATGGTAGGTGGGACAGATAAGGGCCGCCATATTGTTTATGCTGTAGAATAGCATGGATGTAGAACAAAGTGTCAACCGTTGACATGACAGTCAAAAGATGCCACAAAAGTAAGCTAGGATAAGGTAATTCCTTATTTCTATTTAAAAAATGAGCATACAGTGCTAAATGAGTCAGTAAAAGTGTTTTCAAAAGTCAATCGCACAGATGTTACACATTCTGCTTATGTTTTACTGCTCCCTAACGATTGAATGTCAAATAATGTGATCTAAGGCGGTCTTGCGGCGAATTCATGAGTCTTCGTTTGACATTACAGTGCCAAAAAGTTCAGCAATACAACTTACCTGATAGTCCGTGGGTATTCATTTCCAGGGTCATGTTACCCCACAATTTGTCATTAGTTGACATTTATGATGCAAAGTTCTATGCAATGAGAGTTTATAATCGAGATTTTTATATTGTATCGTGGTCAGGTCCGGGTAGTTCGAAAGTCACTATAGTTCCACACCATATCGTTCTGCATTTGAATTATCATAATTTTTACTTTTCCTTCGTTTTACTATGCATCATACCAGTCCACATGATCATAAAAGTCCATTTTGTTTATAGTTCCTCTGTGAAAGCTGACAGTATAAACAGTATGAATAGTATGAATCCTTAAAACAGAAAAACAACAAAACTTCATCGCATCAAATCAAGGCAAATAGCATGCGCACACTTCTATCAAAGTCATTGTCATTGGTACATACATATGAACATCATTGCAAAATTATGATTAGATACACTCAAAACCGGATATCGTCATTGAATCGCTTGCACGTTGAACTGGGAACGATTTCAATTGCAATACGCCAAATTATTCTTTAATTAGCCATGGCATTTCTAACCTCAATTAATTTTAACCGATCTACTCCGCCTTTTTATATTCGTTTGCTGTCTCCCCGATTCATCTTTTTTTGCTGGCTGTCTATCTAACCGGCACAATAATTGTTGTGTTTTGTTCTTTTTTCATTAAAATATCGTACAACAATCAAAATATCAGTGACAACAACATTATTCCTTAATAGACAGTCTCATTTTGAGTGAAACAAACATATGCCGCTCAGACAACAATCATTTTGACATTTCCAACTGAAGTTCTCTACTATAATGCCATTTAAAGTTAAAACGGTACAAAAAAAATAAAATAAAAAAACAAAATACAACAACTCAAGGCCAAGAGAATGCGATATGTTGTTTGTTTCTTTTTTTTTTGTATATTGTTTGTCTTTAGAAGAAACTAGTTTATTACCGATGACAGATATGACATCAAACGATGCATAAAATGTCACCACAATTACTAATAAATGTTACAAAAACAAAAAGGTTACTGAAAATACTTTAAATTCAAGTTAATGACATGCTAACAAATCAAAAATTAATTATATTTAACACTACGAAATGTCAATTGGCTTTTGACATAAAAACAAAGAGTGAATATTCAATGTCAAGCGTGTTTACCACTATTTCACACATGGTAATGCCGCCTCGATTGCACTTTATGATTTCGTTGCCACTTCCATAATAAAATCCATATTAAAAGGAATTGCAAAAAAGAAACCTCAGCGTATGGAATCCATAATGAGCTTGAAGTATCTATTAGATTAATTCGTTTTTTTTTTTTCCTTTAAACTTTGGAATGAAGTTTATCATTGATTTGCGATCGAAATAACAATAGATAGCCTTCATCAAGATGAGGTTTTGGTTTCTGTTTTCTTTCAAAAAAAATAAGTGTGTGTGATTTGGCAGTGCAATGTTGGCAACATACGTAGTCCACAAGTATCTTGTTGAATTGGTTTGCTTTTGGAAGGAAAAGCGATGGCTAAATGGTGATGATGTCTTTATTTATTGATGAAATATCATAGATACGTCTTTGAAAGTGTACATACACAAAAACTTAGATCTCGATTTTTGATAGCTCAGTGTTCAAAGTTGTCGTCATGTATCCATAGAGTTGAATACCCAAGGCACGAACCATAGTTTGAAATTTTATACGCGCTTCGAAGTGACTCTTTTGACCAGTAACTACAGTATCTGCAGTTTAATTCCTTTCTCACTGAAGATCTTTGTCAAGTCAAGATCAAGTTCATCAAGTTCATTAGACCTGACAGTACTTCTGTCTCAAACATACTCACTGTCAAAGCTTTTCGCTTCCCACTGACAACATCCAAAACGTTTAGGTTTTGATTAGTTAGTGCGTTAGTTAGTGCGACTACTGATCAAGAAGTTCAAGGTTCAATCTCTAGAAAAAAATGTAAAGTTCTTTCACGATTCCACCTCTCGTGAACGTCTGACAAACATCCGAGACTATAACTGTCAAAAAAGATTCTCAAATAAAAAGAAAACGGAATCTGGTTGAAGACTGCTTTGTTGAGTTAAGTTACAGAGTTCAAGTCAATTCTATTTAGGGATATCTATCTCACAATAGAAATCCATCCTGCACGGAGCAACTTCTAAAAAAAAACAAACACTAAAACACTACATCCAGTGACAGTTATAGTACTTTGGCGGAAGATAAATTAAATTCACTCTCTACCTTCGCGTTCGCAATGCGTCTTTAGCAAAGGCCTACGGTAGCAGCAAGATACAATATCTATTGTACTATAAGTTCAACTTCAAAGACTGCCTGTCAACACACTCATTCGCAAATCTATTCCCGCCGAGTGATTGATGAATATTCATCATTACGTTGGATAGATTTAGGACTTGGATGTGTTTGTTTTGACGGTGCTGCGTGGCTGGCGTACGGACTGTCGGTTGACTACTCGAAGTGAATATTATATGTATCCCAACTAGATCGCGATGCATTTCAAATAAAAAGAAGCAAAATGCTCCTCGCTGTGTTGGGTATTTGTAAGCCGTCATATTACTTATATGTGCAAGAAAGCGGATCTGTGCGGAACCATTGGTCTAGGACTAATGGAAATTTATGATTACGACATGCAATTATTGAATTAATTTCTTGTTTTTACCATGATGGTGGATAGATGTTGGAAAATAGAATAAATAGAGCTTTTTGCGCAATGACTTATCATCCAGCATGAGTCCTGAAGACGATTCAACAAAAGAAAGCAACTCATCAAGTTATACATACAGAACCAACAGCATGAACGTGCAATTCTCATTGTCTGGCCTGGTGTCTCGATGTGTGTGTTTTTTTTTAATACTGAAATTGGTTTTTTGACACCAAACAAAGTAAGCACTTATAAACAATCCCACGGATACACATCGCATGAGCGTATCCGCACAGGTTGAAGCAAGTACTTCCAGAATATGATACGATATTCTCCACCTGTTTGCAAATACCCAAATGCAATGGACTGTGTAAAGCCTTATGCACATAAAACCGGCGAGTGCTCCGGAAAACAAATTAAATACGAAATATGGGGGAATGATGTTGGCACTGTAAGCCATTGAACATTGAACTTGATCCCCCGGTGTGGCTGGAAATTACTTACTGAAGATTTGCTACAATGTTACATAGAACGGAGAAGGACATTTGCACGTGTGCAGTGAATTTTCTTACCAATAGGGCTGTGTTATGCATACGTAGATACAAGGAATGTAAATAGCAGTGGCTTGAAATGGGAAGTATGCATTTAAAGAGTTCAATGGTTTTTGACTTCTTTTGAAGTCGGATAAGCCATGAAGTAGTGCTTCTCATACCATAGATTACACGTAACCATACAAAATCCAGAGTTTTAGTGAATCATTCAAATAATAATTGACTTTCTCATGGAACTGTCACCTGTTTATTGTTTAAAATGACAGAAAAACTGTCATCTGTCATCAAGTGACAAATATCAAACCGATCTACGTAAAGGAATTGCCATACTTACCACATTATGGTTCTCTGTCAAACAAAATTCATCTCTAATGATGATTTTGCTTTTAATGATAATGGAAACATAAAACTCGAGGATGAAATAGAAATAAAAAAAGAAAACATTTCCACCCAATTTACTTGGCCGATTGATGACGGTCAATTGATAGTCTATTTGCATTCACCAATGCTTTATGTTATGTGTATCACGTTCATCTGTATCTACCGACAGAAAAGCAATAAAAAAAACCGGAGAAGGCGAAAAGGAAGGCAAAATTAAAAATTAGTCTGTTTATGTTTATTACTTCATGCAATAGCGGAGCGTGTTTTTATTGCGTCACAGTAATGATAGAGGCAGTAAATTGATGTTGTGCATGGATCGATGGTGTTGTCGTATAGTTAAAGTCACACGTTTCAATCAGTGTGTAACGAATGGGAAGGCGATAAATGATCTGGATTTAGTGTCCAAATGTTAGGAGATTGTACTATAAAGTCAAAAGATATGGGATTGCTTAGTGATTTATCGAATATCAGAAGCAATATCACTAGTAAGTGGTGTAGCAAGAAAATTCCCTCAACCAATTAAGGCTTACGAGGAATTTTAGCTGATACTCCTCTATCTCTGCTCTTGCAAGAGAATTTGCTGTTTTAATGCGGTGTCCCACAAGGCTGTACCTTAGGACTGCTACTTGATCCCAATTTTTTAGTTCAACCTATACCGGCATATAGGGCTTTCAGTCTGTTTGCGACAGATTGCACTATAAGAGAGTAAACAGATATCCGTGATCTGTAAAGTTGGGGAAGAGTTCAAATCACCGGATTCGTCATTCGCCTTCAGATTCTGATTCATAATTTAAAATTCAATTTGAGCTCCTCCCCCTTGAGGTCTTATTAGAATTGAGGTCATTCCATTCAACAAGTCCCATGGTGTGCAACACGCTATTTCTTTGAAACAACAAACAAGTTCCAGAACAGAAAGCAACCCCCTTTCTATGTAGTTAAATCCTTGGCAACATCATTGGAACAATAATTGGATTTGAATTAATCCTGACCAATTTTTCATCCCTTCGTGTGTGCGCTTGTGTTATCGTTTTGTATCCAATAGAGACGAATATCAAATCATCCTACTGCAGCTGCTGGCACGAAGCATAAATTACTATAATGGACTTTTGGCGCCAATTGTCTAACTAACATAGATGTACTAAGAAGGCACACTGGGCTGCTGATGTACACACATGCATTCGTGTGTGCACAAAAGGGTCATGTGAATTTTTAAACAAAAAAAAATCAAAAAAAAAACGAACAACATCTACGATTATGTACAAAAAGTCAGCAAGTCCTACGATTGCATGTCGCCATCTCTGAGGAGTTAGTGAAAAACCTATCCCGGTACAGTCAAAGTCCAACTACACACCACTACACAGAGACAATACCCATCGAATAGTCCTCCTTTGTGTGTTTCCTTAGAAAAATGTATCTAGTATGTATCTCTAGCTTGCTGTGGGACTATAAACGACGGTCAGTGACCCAGATGGGTACCATGGCAGGATATATTCGAGATCGAGATCTACTTTTGTTTGAAAAACTCGGTTTTTCAAGTGTGCGTAGTATATACATACAGAGTAGTTGCACAGGCGCACCGTGAATGGGTATGAATGACCTCTTCATTATCATGACTATCCAATCCATACGAATGCGCGAGTGAAACCAAGATAGAATGAAAACAAATGTATCTACTATACACAAGTAGATACCAGCGTGGTTGTTACGTTCTTTTTTCCCACATTTTGTGAACAAAAATGTATCTGAAATGCAATTATCCTGTGTGGATATTTCGAGGAGGAAGATCATTGTAGGCATTCATCCGCCAAGCCAATTTCATGTAATCCATTCGAATGTTTAATCCCTCTCCGCACGTAATGGACGAAAGACAACTACGTAAATAGGTGGAGACAACACCAGGCTTAGTGTGTAGGGAACCTTAGCCGGTGTTTCTGGAATACAAAACCAACACATGAAGAAGTGGGTGAAAAAAGCCGGTTGGTTCAATGACTGCGTGGTGTTTTTTTTTTGTTTTCTTTGTCCTCTTTTATTCTGAAAATGTTTTGAAAATTTTGTTTTTTTTTCCGTATATGTGTGAAGACCTCATACAAAGTATGGGGAGAACGCTAAGGCATACATGAAATAGAAGAAGCAGTAGAAGACGACAACAAACTGTCGTTCTCTCATATTCCTTGGAAATCAAAACAAAAACAATGATAAGAGGGAGCACTGGAAGGAGGGCTAATGTGAGGAGAGTTGCTTCTCTGTTTGGGTGTAACTCTGGGTGTACCTTCAACCGAGAGAGGGATATGGAGTGGTATTCGAAGGGTTAATCTTTGTGTGGTTGTAAATTTGAGGTTAGAGAAGGATGCCTCCATTTCCATAATAGTGGGCTTCTTGAGGTTGTGGTGAGAGGCGTATCCTTGTTGGGAGACGTTTTGTTTTTTACTTACTTTCTTGTGAGAATCATTTTTGGTTTCGAAAGAGATAATTCAATCTGACCAAGTGGTTGGGGATTCCAAAATGAAAATGAAGGCCTATGGAGGGATATTATAAATTTAGGGTTTTATTTTTTTGTTGGTTTTAATTTCGATGGCAAAGCTACAGCACAAGTGTTGCATTAAAAGCTGCTTAGATTCATGTTTTGGTTTTGAATGGAAACCAGTTTGTAGGAAAATCTAGACCCTTTCACGCTCCACATGTTCCCTATAAATTATTCGACAAGATAGCGCGTTAAGTAACAGGTGAAATGCCACAAAGTGGATTGCTTCATCTTTTATTCTTTTTTTTTATTATGTGTTTTCCAGTTCAAGCTTCATCAATTTTGAAACTTGCTATAGATACGTGGCCTAGCTCGCTATAATCTTAACAATGCTTCCTTGAGTGTGTTTCTGTAATCTGATCTTCGAAAAGTCCAAGCTATAACGCTGAAACAGAACTTTGAAATCCCTGCAGATGTCAGTTGAATTTTCTGTTACAAGTGTCAACTTTTTAGGTTAAGGTTAGGTGCCAGATGAGCTAGTCGCTTCCGTTGGTCCTGGAACCATTCCGACTTATAGAGAAATTTCCAAAATTTGTTGACATCGGAGTCAGTAATAGCTTCAAGTTCCTCGAAGAAGTATTTTCTCAAAATTTTTGTGAAAAGGTGAAATGCTGATTCTTTCTCTTCTTCATCAATACAGTCAGTAGCCTATTCTGCTGATAATTTGTGTCGAGAGTTCTTTTTTCTTTGCCAGTTCTTGCTGGCTCGTCTGTCGCACAATTTCCTCGGAAATCTTTATTTATCTTCAGCACCCACCTTCTTTTCCTTGGCCCACAGACTGTTGAACTTAAGACCATCCATTTTAAGATGAACAGTATTGAACAGTACAATCAGTACTACCAGACGAAGATCACTCAAAGTAATAGTGGCGATAGTACGCAACCCTGCCATGGTCCTATTTCAGTATACAAGTCACCGTTAAGAATCGGTACTAGCTTACCCTTTTCTTCTTTCATCCATCGATAATATTTGGGTATGACGGTGTCAGGATTACTAGTACTCTATGTTTTATGACAGCCTTCAAAATATACGGTCGATGACATCCTGATCGCCATCTTCAAACATTTGCCCATTCTTAGCTTTATTTTCATATTTATGTCTTTTGAAAGTCCTATGGCAACCAACATGCTCTCTCTCTCCGTTTTCTAATTCTGCATTTCATAGTTGAAAAGTGTAATATTGCTCATGCTAGGCTTACTGTCCTTAGCCCTTCACCCGAACATATGTATCTTCCGTCATCATAACTCCCAGTAACAATTTGGACATGATAACGTCAATATTGTAAACTTTACTTCCCAACAATACCAATTCAATCCTCACACGTCGAAACGAAAAAATGTAAACAAACCAAAGTGGAATGCCCTTCGATTTTGACGTCACAAGTTTTAATATAAAACCCACAGCATCTACTATGGAACCGTGAGGGAAACCAGCAAACGTACGAATCAAAACAAAGAGTGTAACGAACTCGAGTGATGTATAAAAACAGCATACAAGGATAACACAACCACAACAACGGCCACTTAAATCCCAAAACTAGGAATGAAGAAAAAAAGGAGAAACAAAAATGAAGGAACAAAGTAAAGCGAATCTACCCAACACGGAGCAAAACTTAAAAAGAAAACACAGCAAAAGAAGAAAGAAATCGAGTGGAAGTAATAAGAATGAAACGACAAACGTTGAATTAATCAGTCGCAGAGCTCGGACAAAACAAAACAACGGAACGGAGAAAACATGAAATACAAACAAAAAAAAAAAGACAAAAAAGAAGGATCCATAGAGAGATAGCCATTGTAGAGGCAAAGATAATGGTGCTCCAATGCACTATCCATTACGAATAGGTAACAAGATCATGCCTAAAAGGGAAGCGCAAAACCGGTACCATCATCATCGCACATCCATCCGCTGTTGTTCCTGCTGCTGGTGCTGCTGGTGCTGCTGCTGCTATTGCGTATTAGCTTGGATGCACCGGCCCGATGAATTTGAATTAGGCAAAGCAGACGCAGGAACGATGATGTACAGAGGATGCCAACGGATGGGAAGAGGCTGTTACAGGCATTATTATACGGACGGTGCAATAAATTGTGCGACTTGTTGGTTCTTTTTTTTTATTATTATTTTTATTGCTCATATTCCTAGAGAGTGGTCTGGTGGACAGTGACAATATGCGGACAGTTTTTTGTTCTGTTTTGATTGGTTTTTTCCGTTTTCTTGACCACCAGTAGATTTTTTTACTATCTATATTCAATCGATCCTTTGTCTGTGTTGGATGGGATGGGATGGATTGGATTTCTTTATTTTTTTTTGTCTCTGAAAGGAGATCGATAATGAAGGGAAAAAATCGATTTGTTGACACTTCTGACACTTCAGATGGTGATATCACTTTCATAGATCTTGTCTATTAGAGTTAAATAGGGACCGTCTGCACACAACCCGCCTGTTGTTTGTACCGATTTCCTTCTCAAAACTGGCTACAATGCTAGTGAGTATATGATGTTTCACTTCTGACACCATTATGCACTTCTACTCTACTACTTTTGAGTTTTCGTACTTAACGATGAGAAACAATCAGGAAAGCGTACATTTCATTAAGTTTGCAGTTGACAATGGCTCTAAAGAGTGGATAACTACAAAAAGCCAACTACTACTGCTGCACAAACAAATCTATGTGTCCCATGTGTCAGTCAATTGTTGCAATATATTTCCTTTGATTCGACTTCATTTTTCTCTAAAATCTGTCCCATTTGACAATTTCTTTCATTTTACTTCAACAACAAGGTTTGACACTTCTAAACGTCAACAAAACTTTAGCGAATCTAGCGAACCACTCCGCTTTCTCCTTCATCTGTAAACATCAAAACAAAATCCACTTGTGTGAACAGGGTCTCCAAGAAGTGCACAATGGTAGGGGTGTAATGTCAGTTTGACATTAATTAGTTCTGTCACTTATCTGTAACGTAACTCAGTTGTTCCAGATAACAAATACTTTATTTATGCCACTAAAACAAGTACAAATCTTGAACGACCTACATAATAATCAAGATCGTAAACCTCCTTATCGTAATGTCAGCCTATTAATGTCATTTTTCTTTTCTTTTCTTTTCAGGTAAGTGCATTTTAAAATGAAGACTTAAAGGATGGGACGCACCCAAAATACAAAAAAAAAAAAACAAAAAAACGACCAAAAATCACTTAAGTATCACAAATTAGCATTTTTCTTTTTTGTAAAATAAAACATTAACATCATTCCGTTAACTGTCAATTATCTTGAATCGAAGGTGCGTCTTCGTTTTTTTTCCTCTCTGACGGACAAGAAGAAAAAGAAATCTCGGACAAAGCCCCAAATAAATTCCATGCTGGATGAGGTCGAGGCCGGTCATTGAACGCATACAGCGCGAGAGGGAGAATGAAATCCCGCAAGAGTGCCTCTGAACTCTACTAATCGTTCAGTGAACAACCAATACTAAGACTCAATGGGCTAACTTCCTTTTTTTATGATTTTTTATCGAAATTCTTTATTTTGTTGAAATGTTTACGTGTCCCGGCATTAAGAACCGGCTTCGTAGCTAGTTACACACTCTGGCATACAATCAATTTAAGGCCTATGAACTGTGTGCGTACGCGCGCGCGCGCTTTTTTGTGTATCTTTTGTTTGGTAACTGATGATGATCTGTTGTCTTCAAGTATCTGTTTGTGTTTCTCAATTTTTTTATTTTAAGGCTCGTATAGTCTCGTTAACGTATGCGTCATCAGTATATTGTGCGACAACCACCAACAGTCATACCGGGTTGGATGACTCTAAAGTATGATAGTCTATGATATTCTGAATGTGACGCAGCGAACGACATGTTTGTTTTTGTCGCTTTAAATTGAAGTCAATGAAATAGGAGTGCGCAGTCACACACACCGTACAGAAACAGTTGCGATGCGATGATGATAATCGGATATTCAGTAAGAACGTTCTTGGAAAATTTAAGCTGATCATCTAGCTTTGATATGCGTGTTGGATGAGTGTTGTTCTGTGTGTCAGAGAAGGCTATCAATCACTGGGCTAGGAGGTTGTTGGTCTTTGGAATTCGTACAGGATATGGTGGTGTATCCCCCACACGCAATGATGATACCAATCGGGCCTAAGGCTGAGAAGTTCCAGTCAAACTTTTTTGTCAGTGGTAATGACAACTCTGTAGATCTGATAAATACCTTCGATCCCGAAAACTACTTATGCATGTATCTTAAGGCATTGGGAGGTACCTTGAGATATTTGCACTGTCATTTGCTGATTGTGATTGATTAGATTGACTAGGAGACTAGGTCCTGCTATGATGGATCCTTTCAAACGTTATGTAGCTACATGAAATAGGCCGCTAATGTTTTTTGCCCTCCAGCGTTGTAGATTTGCGAAGAACGAGCTGATTCTTTGTAATCAGGAGTAAAAACAATGTTGAGAGGATAACTTTCAATGAACCAGAGGGCTGCTTAGGACCTTGTTTTTTTTCTTTTAATCTGCAGGAATTAATTCAGCGAGCAAATTATTACGTCTCATGTTGCGATCGCCCTTCTCAGTGTTGCAGTGTTTCATGACTGGAACACATCATAACAACTTTTTAAGGTCATACCCCAAGGAATCTTCTCAGCATCATCACATATGTAGTTCCAAGAATTTGTTTGCGCGTACAACTTTAATTTTGCATTTTTCTGGTATTCGCGGAAGATAAATCATTGGTGACAGTTAAAGTCGCCTGCGGAGGTAGGTATATCCGCAATGAATACGCCATTAAGCAACATTCTGAGATATCACTGTGATTTTCTGAGAATATCAACAATCTTTTAGTTGGAGATGAATTATAAGGGAATAACACCATGAGGTAGAGGACAATGATTCAACTGATGAATGTAGGACCAACAGTTTCGATTGCCTTTAGAACTATATAGAAGGTCTTCCAGAATCTTAACAAAGGCATGGATAAACTCATTGTCCTGGCATTAGTGAACCAATGGCCCATATGCAGAAACATACATATGCACACTACGCCCTCCATCTAAGTACTTACTTAGCTACGGTCTGAGGATCTGGATTTCAACTAATAAGCTTCGTCAGTCACCTCGTTCTTTAGCTATCTTTCTCCAATTTGGGACACCGAATTTGTTGAGGTTCCTTTCCATTTGAGCGCATTATAATGGTTACTTTAGTTGTTCGAGAGAAGACTTAGCTATACAATTGTCTTGTTAGCCCAAAGAAGGAACGATTGGCAAACATTAATCCTCAAGTGACCTCAGCGTCTAAATTTATAGCAATTCCATTGGAAACAAAGTCCTTAACTACCTGAAAGTTACATCTGTCAAGAGTGACATTCTGTCCGATATGTACATAAGTGTTATGTGCCTTTTTTTGTTGCCAGGATATATGTACATACATATGTACATATGTACTTCGTTTTGGCATCATTTATCCAACTTAACCGCTTCCCTTTCGACTGAGGTTGAGGAGACCTATTGCTCTACAGTTAACGCAGTTCAGAGGGTTTTCTTTCTTGAGAATTACCTTAGTCCACTGACTTTAAACATATGTTCCTTAAGACCCTGGGTCACCCGAAGTTTGAGGGTAAGCTGGAAAGGTCTTCAGAACTTAAATAAATAGAAGATATGTGAAGAAACATCTTAACTAACATTTGATTTGATGAGAGAACATTTGAACAGATACCTTTATTTTGTTTTCCTGTCACTTTTGACATTTGCAGAATTGGAGTTGCCATTATAAGTCAACTTTAAGTCCAAACTTATTCAAAAATAAACTATTTAGGCCTCCATTCTTCGTCCAGACGAGAACATATACATACAATCTCGCCCTCGGCCAATGCCCTTAGCGGGACCAAAACAATATTATAATCCAAATTTATTTCCCACAAAATTTTCCATATACATACTACATGCCTTTTATGTGTGTAAACATTCCTTTTTCTCCTTTTTGTTGTTTTTCTTCCCGCATTTCCCAAACAAAAACAAAGAAACACCGAAAGGGAACGAGAAATAGAGAAGAAACGAAAGAAAACACCGGCATTTCTTTGTTTACATCTCGATGCCCAAAATCGTTATATCTCCCACTGACACACACAGTCATACGATGACTGCACTTCACATAAAGAACTAGTGCTTCACTTCCTCCTTCTACCCTTCTGCATCCTAGTTTTCCTGATCTTGTGTGTGTTGTGTGTGAGTCTCTATACATATAGTATTCCTCTGCCTAGTTCCACAGTAAAAAAAACAAAACATCAACCAGTCCAACAACCACACGTAACTCTCGGTCTAATAAAATAAATCCAGAGAATAATCCCAAAAAGGAGGAAAAGAAATTTATAACAACCACACACACATGCACACAGTCCAGCACACAGGGATATGCAGAATGAAAAGTGCAACGAAAGAGAATGCAAAAGGAAAGGTTCAATGACATCGACAACGACAACGACGTCGACGACGACAACACAAAAGCAAAACTCGAACAAAAACATAAACATAACGAGAATGGAGCGACGACCGGCGTCGAAAGTTTGTTTACATCGCCAGGGATGTTGCACTGTTGCACCCAGAGTAGGCATATCGTGTAGTAGTTGTTGCTGTTTGGTTGGCGGTGTTGTGTCGTTGTCGATGGTAGTTACAGCAGGGGGCGCTAGAGCGTGCGTAGCAGCAAAGAAAAAAAAAAAAAAAAAAAACGCGCGCGCCAAATGTAGAACACAAGGAAAAAACTGTCCAATGCACCTTCCACACTGGATTGGAAGCACCAGCGCTAGAAGTAACGCCAGGCCCTCAGCCATATAGTAAAAGGAGGGTAAAGTCTTTCTTAACACAGTGGTTACCAAATGGGGGTGTTCCTTTACCGCTGCACACCTAAATATCCCTTTTTAATCAGCAACCATGTCAGCAATCATAAATCGTTTGTTGTTCGAAAGAGGGACGGTGAAACCTCTGCTACAGGGGGATTTCCTGTTTTTATAGGTTATTGACATCTCACATTCCTACGCAAGTGTGTGTGTGTTGGGATTTTTACTTCCTGCGTTTCACAACATCGATATGTGTGACATGTAACATACATACACTTTGTAGAAGTCCAAAGGACATTATGTGAAAAGTAAGTTTTATTCGCCTCCTCTGTGTCAGAGTGTGGAATTGTATCTGCCTCAAGGGTGTCCCGTCAGCTTTTCTATGGCATCGCACGTCCCCTTATTATTTTGTTTCGCTGTCTTGGGAGAAATGGATTTGTAATATCATCCGCGAGGAGTACTATCTAACAATAAACGAGCGACGCAAAAACATGGTCATAAATTTAAATGACGTGTCAATTACACATTGTAAGAGGGTGCAATGGCCGATTGAGGACTTCTGGGGTTGTATACTTTCAAAAGTCATTGCTAAAGCCCGCCACGTGAACAAACAAAACGAAGTACACTACACTTGCAACAAATTAACTGACAGTTGTTGAGAATTATTTATTTTTTTTTTTTTTGTTGCCTCTTTTGCCTATTTAATCAAAGCAAATTGAATTTGATAGTAGCTAGCTAGTCGTTGATGTAAATATGTATTTTATTGCGGGAAAACTCATCGAAATTAATCAGCACAACGGCATATGCCGGGTCAATGTACGATAGAGATCTTGTACTGGAATTTTTGGAGTGGCGAAAATAACTATCAGTCCTTATTTGTTTAATGAGACTTGAAGATTACCTAATTGTGGGAGTTTGCGTGAGAATGATAAGTTTAGCCATGCCACTGAAGGGTGTTTGAATCTATGAAGGCAATAACATCGCATACATTGAGTTCAATTGCCTCTGGGTTATCCGGCTCGAAGGATCATTTCAGGCTCTATATAAACAAGACCATAAATTACACACCTAGTGCGTCCTTTTGTTTAATGTTGTATGCCATTAGGGCACAAATGAGACTCTTTCTCATCATTTGAGTGTCCTTTAACTTTCGCGTCGTCTAAAGACTTTTGGCATTGCTTTTGTTTATAACGATACCCCGTTGTAAAATTCAAAGTACTCGCAGACTGATAAATGTCATCTAAGTTAGATATAATCTGACATCTCTTGGTTTTTGTGAAATCGCACATTTATGACAGGAAATCATAAACAACTCTTGACACTTTTAGTTAAGATTATGACGTATCTTGACATAAAGATCTTCGAACACCATACTGATTTGCTACCGAATTCATAAAGCGAAATATTGAGCGGACATTTTGTTTTGAAATTTATCGCTTTTTGATCACTTAACACAAGATGTGATAACTTTTAGAATCAAATGCAAATCAAATGCAATAGTTCCCGTGTTGAAATGCTTATGATTGTAAGGAAGCCACCTGTCAAAATGACCATCTAGCTATGACATTTACTCTCTGATATAAACTTCGGACTCCATTGTTATTAAAAACTCCCCATTCATCAAAAAGCGAAGAAAATATTTACAAAAATATTATCTAGCCCTGGAAAAAAAAACAATCACCACGACCTTGGTGACAATGACCCCAAGAACTTCATTTTTTTTATGACAGATAACACCGTTGCACAAACGAAAGTCTACTGTAAAACTTAAAACTAATTTCATTTGCGTCATAATAACGCAGCCAGTTGACTTTTTTGTTCTTTTAGTGCACACTATACCATAAAGTCTCCATCTTTCGTAGGTAAACGTTGCGACAATGGTGTCGCAGTAGAGGTGGCGGTAGCGGCGGAACTATTATCGCCTGACAAGTGTACAGTAGATAAAGCAGTCTGGGTGCACTAGCGATTTATCTCCTCATTAAGTGGGTGCCTACACTATCGGCTACATACGTAATCGAAGTCGTTTTGTTAAAAAAGTGCAAAAAAAGGCGATTAAATAACTGACTTAATGTCTGCTTTTTGATTGTTGATAGTCTGGCGAGTGTTTGCATTGGTATATGTATGTATATACTTTCAAATGAGGAAATACAATTATGACACTAAAAATGATAAGCTGAATAGTGTGGTTAAGTTTGGGATTAGCTTTTGAAGTTGTTGAACAGTTTTATGTCGCGTAGGTTCGTTTGGTTTTCTTCTTTAAAGGAAATAAAGAAAATGTCAACTTTCAGGCATTAAAAGAAGATTTAAAGAAAGTTTTCCTTTGTGGATACATTTGAAGGTTCTTGTCACCTTCATTCTAGTACTTTTTTAGTTTTGACAGCTGGTTCTGTGGTCATCCACTCTTGGAATGTACTTACTGTCAGTGTTCATCTGCTAAAGTGTTTCCATATTATCTCGTTCGAAGTAGTGGAAAATGCAATGACTACTCATAGTTCACCTTGGTTCTGCTTTGTTTCCGTTTTGTACTTGGATTATGAGATTATAGTATTCTTTCCTCCAGGGCTCATAGTCCAAATCATTGTTTCTTAAAGTTCAGATTAGATGCACTTTGTTTAGTTTTTACTTCTCTTCTGTTATTTGACTTCGAGCCATTTTTATGAAGATGAACCCTTCATGCTATTAGCGTGATTTATAATAGCCATAAGCACAGCATGAAAGTTAGAGGGCTATTCTAGCTTTCTTGATTCTTTTTTCAATCACTAGACCTAGACATTTAGTGCTGTCAGATATTTTAAGCGAAACAGACCGCAAGTAACTTAATTTCCTGATTTAAATATCAAGTCCTTTAAGGCATATTAGATTTGCTCCCGAATAGGATATGCTGAAGCTCTTACTCCGCTACGTCTAAGTTTTATTTATTTGATATTGTTAAAGGCTCTTCAAGGCACCTCATCATTATCAATCGTCAATCAAGGTTAGTGTCCCACAGTTCTGGAATTTCACTGAACTCTTCGGACAGAACTTTTGCAGACCTTCTTCAGACCTTCCTTAGGTTCTCCTTGAGTTTATTTTTGGTTGTGTTGCCCTATAAATTTCTTGACTTGCCTCATGCCCTGAGCCTTGTTCCAGGTTCCTCCCTCAAATTTTTCTCGGAGGGTATCATTCTGCAAAATGCATGAACACATATCCAACAGAAGACCACCTTGTTTCTCCTTCTGATTTCATTAAGTTTCTGTAGGCATTTCTACAAAAATTTTACTTTGATGACAAAAAAGCAAAGTGTCATGGCAGCAGCTTGACTATTTAACATTATAGCTGTCATAGTTGACGTAATTTCTGTCAAGATTGAAGTGGTAATGTACTGATCTGATCCTAGTCCTTCCTTGGAGAGCGTTTTACTTTCACATTTCCCAACTACAATGTGCAGAGGAGTTGGTTCCAGTAGTATTTCCATGGTCACTGTAATAAAGAGGGATGCCAGTCTTTGCACCTTGTTGAGTGTCTCCCTCGTGGTGACCAAATTGGTTCATGCAATTGCTCCGCATGTGATCATTGGTCTTACAATAGCAATATACATTAAACTGTACATGGTCGGATTACATCTCCACGATTTTCCTGCTAGTCTCATAAATAATAAATAAATTTCTCACCGCAAAGTTGCTGCCTATTTCAAAAGCAGTATTATCCTGTGCACGTAGTTTATTTTCGTGATCCGCCTCGATATGCTACAAAATCTCCCTAACTGTTCCAGAAATCACCAAATACTCCTGAGTTTCACCCTACCACCTCTGTCTATCTGATCCTTTTCTTACTGGCAGGGAAAATCCCATAGTCGTGCGCGTAACTTCAGACTTAGACATCGCTGGTCTTTACAAAATTTTTAAGCCACGTGACACGCAGGCTAACTTCGCTATTTCCATCATCGACCAAAGATTCATCTCCTGTCGTAGGGCGTTTCGCAAGAAAACCATCACCTAGTATCTCCAAAGGACTCCAAGTACAACCTAAACAACTTCTGACTACGCCGACTACAAATGTTATTTTCAAAGAAAACACCAAACACCCATCGTCCTGTATCTCTCTCCCTTAACCAAACACCAAATCCTGCACAAATTATCCAACTCTTGTGGTGTTTGCTCCTCTCTGGCTTTCTGTAATCCTCCGTCTAATGTAATTCAATTAAACAAATTACACGTTTCGGCCACGGTTCGACTGTTTAACCTTAATAACAAGAAAAAAACAATTTACCAAAACAAAAACAGCTCCCAGAATTGCCATTGCGTTTGTTCTAACTCCCCAATGGCGGCGATGTGTCCTGCTTCAAGGCTTGTGGAAAATTACGCACCCCCGCAGACATACGCTTACCAGTTTAATATTAATCACGTGCTACGCCTACGGTTCCATTTGCTGTTGCTTTAATGCTCCTCCTTTTGAGCCCACCTACGATATTCGGTTTCAACATTGATGCGTGGGTGATCGTCCTTTATATAGAACTAAAAGCAACAACAAAACTAGAACATGAATATCCTTTGAATAGTGACGTCAAGGAAAAAAAAAACACGTTTTACAGACGCACATACACACACTATCGCAGAGACGCGCACACAGTGCCTCCTGGCATTGACATCGATTCTTTGTCGGTCGGCTTGTTGTTGCCGTCCTCGAACATAGTTCTCATACCGTTGTCGTCGCTGTCGTTGTTGCTGTTGCTGTTGCTGAGGCATCAAATAAGGATAAACGTAGAAAAAAAAATTAGAAATCTTTGAACCTGTCGTCCTCGTTCCGATGGTTTTCGGTGCGAATGCCATACTTCAAGGATTTTCTTCGCTCACTCAATGTTTGCCTTCAAAGTCTACGCACATTCAAGTTGAAGGCCAGGGTTATGTTGATTTAATTTACTCCCTCTCTCTCTCTCTGGTGAGGATTTGTGGGAGATTGGAGGCGTTTAGTTGGCTGGTAGGCGTTCTTGAAAGGTTCTTCACATCGTCACCCACTCATCAATTACCTGAATTTTCGAAATACAATGACACGATTCAATGCAATTGGTTAAGTGACGGGCGTTTATGATTAATTGGTCGAAATTTAGACCAGATACGATTCAACTTGTTTTATCTGGTATGGACTTTGAGGTTATCTTATCTTGATTTTATTTATTTTTGGACTTTAATGCCAATGCGTATGCAGATATGGATAAGTACTCGTATGGGTGAAAAATTTGGGACATTTGTCCTTGAGACTCTTAAGGTATTTATAGGGTAGTCACCCTTGGAAAGCTTCAAAGCGTATAGTATTGGGTCTGGTATTTGACAGGTATTTTGTTACTTCTGTCTAAGTGTTTAAGTTTAAGTTTTAAAGTTTAAACTATCACGTGGCGCGCATTGAAATACTTGGGTTACTTAGTCATGTGGGTCTAGGATCTTGCCATGTTTCTTGTATAGTTTCTTGGGCGCCACTTAAGCTCCCTCCAAACTTTTCCAGATTGCGCACACTTTTTCTTTCACTTGTACCGTCAAGGGTTAGAATGTAACTTTGCTCTTGGCCTCGAAGAGTATAAGCGGGAAACTTAATAGAGATCTGCGTGACTGGACGACTTGTGGACATCCTGACTTTGGTACGTGCGTTTGGTACTCCTAGCCTTTGTTTTCGACGAGAAGCTCGGATGAGTTACTTTATAAAATACATAAAGTAAATAACAACTCTTCCCCGAGTATAGAAAGTCATCAAATCACTGAATAGTGAAGGTCCTTTACTTCAGTTAACAAGGCTCTCAGTTTAACTCAAGCTTAAGGCTTTTCAATTCCTAAGTTTCGCATGGATTTTGAAATGACTTTTGATGGGTTTATTGGCGATACACTCGGATTATATAAGATGTGGTTGTAAGAAAGTCTTTTCTAGTCCTATTACATCTTGGGTTCTTACAGCCTCTATCTACAGGTACTTACGAGTACCTACAGCTATAAAGTTGTCGTACTACTTACCCTAGTTTCGAACCAAAGGCGACCATTTAAACGCCTTGGTTTGGAAGCCTTGCTGACTGAATAAACTGCAGGCCGAACTCATTAATTTCAACCTAGCTAAGGGCTAATCAAACCGACTGATTGACACAGACAATCACAGACATCACAATCACGAAATATGCTACTAGATGGAGCTAGGTCGTTCTGATTTAGGATCATTGATGATTCTTGCGTATTTGGTCAGAGCTTCCATTGAAGATTGTGACCTTAATGATCATAGGGTGGGAGTGTACTAAGCAACTTCTAATGAAAGTCTGTAAGAAATTGGATCCACTTTTGGTTTCTATGAGCTGTAGAAACTGAAGACAATTTGTGGAGGTCCTGACATACCTAGCATCTCGGTCTTGTCTATCATATGTCAGATCTTTGGCTAAAAGATACTGATTTCAACTAAAAACGAAAAATACAAATAGAGGACAACAGAGACACTTGAATTCATTTTTCTTTATAACAACACCTTGTCAATCTCTTGTATCAACATTCGATGACAGCTGTCGTTAGCAGAAGGTGAGTTTTTAATAGAAGTTTCATCTTACGAATATCGATTTAGATTGACGTCTTTGCAATTACGATCACAAGAAAATGTAAGTCTTTACTTATAACTGACATTTCTGTCATAAACCAAAAACCTGCACTTGATTCGACCAGCAAAACTGAAACGTCAAGTAATTTGAATTCCCCTTCTAAGGTGAACAACCCGGACATCATAACTAACAACTTAATTCCTTTTACACTAAATCGTGTTAAGAAAAAATAAATAAGCCACAAATGAATGCATATATGTGTGTAATTGTTGTGACTTAAATTTTGATCTCCATCTGTCATTCAAAATGACTCAGTTACCAGGACGTTAACTTGTAAAGTTAAAATAAAAATGCTTTAATTCAATTTGATTGATGTCCATTTGTCATCGCCTGACTTAACAACATCACTAGATGCATTTTGCAAAAAAAAACATTAAAAAAAAAAGAAGGAAAACCCCATAAGCTGTAATTCTTCGAACCCAAACACAACTCCGGTTCATAAAAAGTTTACAAAAACGAAGCAAAAAACGAAAGACACTTCTACGGTCTTTCATGGATTATTATGACCAGGCTAATAACTTAAACTTCCAAAGACAATGGATGGGAATACCCCACACATACCCATATGTATATGAAATTAACAAGCTCGTAAAGGCGATGTTATGGTCTTGGACGGCCGACGACGATGGCCAGGAGGCATGTTCGAACTTGTCGCGTGCGCTCTGACTCCGGTGCGGCACCGTGAATAATTCAGATTGCTCGTTTTTGGGTTAAGTGCCTACAGTTTACTTCTGTCACAATTTTCTTTTGCTTTTTTATTTATTTATTTATTTTTACAACAAAATAAATTTGATATTAGTAGTAGGAAGGGGAGGGGGAAGGCCAGAAACAAATTAACACAGTTAAAGTGTATAAAATGAGAAATTTCACAGTGAAATGGGGTTGTTCGCCTTGAGGTTTACTGACCTGAAGTTATTTTTTTTTTTTTTTTGGGATTTGCTTTCAAAAAAAGGTAGAACATTGCACTGTGAGTTGGTTTGAGTGTTGTGTTAATTGGCAATGCATTGAACTGCATGGTCTGATTAAATTGTCACCTTTTACTGCAGTTTTTGTCGTGAAATGTCAAAGTGGTGACAGATGACGTCGGTTTTATTACATTGTCACCTTGGAAATGTTAACTTTCAATTAGTCTGCGTTCTGATTTTTTTATATAATAATCATTCACGAAATGAATCACGAAATGGTAGCGAAATTAGGTTGTTTTACGTTGATTGTCCAATTTATTGATTTTGACACGTTTGTCAAGTCAATAATATCGGGCAATAACTCGCTCATAACTTGACGAATGGTAGTTTTCAAAGAGTCAAGAGTTTGCGTATTGCGTGCATCAAAACGATCTTTTGTCACCAAAACGCGATATAACTCGTCCAGGAAATATTTCTTGCAATAAAGTCAAAACCGGCCATGTTGTGTGAGATGTGGCACCTTCACGTTCAAACCACATGTCTTCCACATCCATATCTTTAATTTGAGGTCAAAAAAATTCGGTCAGCATTTGGCTATGGCGGCTCGAATTGGCAGTGACCCATATGCGACCTTTTTGTTTTTTAACGAATGCAACGAGCGAAAAATGAGACCCATCGCTGATGTACATGTTGTGTGAAAGGTACTTACCACAGAATCACTATTTTTGTCGTAAAATTTCATCCTTTTAACACGTTCAGCGATTGTAAAACGATCCATATTGTAAGATGGTAAACTATTAAGTAAACAACTGCAATCTCGAATGACACTTCAGTTTGACGTAAGTGATTGAAACAGGGATGTCAAATTCGGAACGCGAATTGAACGACCCTGGTCTTATTTCGTTTTGATGCTTGGCTTACTTTCAATGACATTAACAAAGCCTACTACGTATTTGGCAGGTCTTCGCTGAAAAACGTCGTTGAAACGTTTGCTGAATCCTGAATACATAGTAGAGCAGGATATACTGTGCGGGATTTTGCAGTACCAAATGGTACTAATGGCAGTATCCCACTGCTAACAAACATCCGACAAACAGTCATGAACAACTTTACGATTTCTTTCAGCACTTCAGCACTAAAAATCCTCCAATTTAAGAAAAAAAAACTTATTAACATGTTTCTTCTTTTTTTTTATTACAGATTAGTGAGGAACAATTCACAATTCCCCGTCGCGTTACGAAACCGGTAAGTAACTTCTTGCAAAAGATACAATTTCAAAAAAACTACAGAAATCTGTTATAAATGACTTCTGAAAATTTTATAAACCAAAACCAGGACACTCCATTGTCATCGGTTGTGCCTGCGTACAGGCTTTTGGAAAATTCATCATCTTACATAAATAATGACTAATTTAAGCCCGCGCCCAACCCTTTCCTTCATAACCATGGAAATGTAAACACTTGAAGCGCGCACACCGTTCCTCTGGTTTTATTTGTTTAACTTTGAAAACTTTGTTGTATGTATGACAGTGTGTGCGGCTAAAAGAAAATTAATTTTCCCTTCCGCGTTTATAATGGAGGACAAACCGAACACATACACACATGGATGTATATCAAGAAAGAATAGTTATTTATTTATCTATAGATACAACAGCCCCTCTCTACGCCACCCAGTCCGTTTCATAAATCTAAATATGAATTAACCTCTGCTGCCGGTAGGATGATGCACCACAGAAGTATACGAGTATCAGGCGGAGTTCTAATGACCAGAACATTTTAATTATGATTACTCAAATGCTTGGATTCTAGTATCTGTAGCTGTGTCTGGAATCGGCAGCGTGGCATAATTGAAAAACTCTGGGAAAATAAACGAGACTTAATTCAGCTCCTGATGGCACCGTAGTTCGTTGCCAATTTTAGACGACCAGCAAATTTGTATAGTATCTTACAAGCCATCAGACTGTGTGTCTGTCTATTCTTTGGGGGTATATGCATGCCTTTTGTCTGGCCAACTAAATGTTGTATACACGTTGCCTGGTTTTGTTTTCGTTATATTGGCCTATTTACTGTGTGGAGTAGCTCTGGGTTGTTGATGGTTGTTTTACTTCCTTATTGTTGTTTCATGCTTTGATGGCTTCATTTTAAGTTATCCTCCTTTGAATGACTTTCAATAGGTTGAAATGAATATTGTGTACTTCTGTTGGAATTCACACAAGGATTTAGCAATGCGTACACATGGGATTCCACAGAACTGCCATTTGAGACCTTTGCTTTTTCTCATGAATATTCTGTTTTAAATCATCACTTATGTACTTCTATTTGAATTTACACAAGGATGTTTGATGAAATAGATCTTAAAGTGGAGAATATAGCTGGCATTCCACAGGGCTGGCATTGGATACCATTACATTTTCTCACGAATATTTACGTGCGTGCCTTACTAATGTAATGCGTGACCTATTTTGATTGGCTTTATGCTAGCTGCTCCGTCATAAGTTTGAGTAGATACGTATCAAAGGACGAAATAATAATTGCGTACCTTTCTTATCGATGCTGAACTATATTTCAGACTATGAGTGCCATGCTTGTGTGCCTTCGTTGAATATTTTATTTTATTCTTTCATGACACTCAACTTTGATTGAAGTCATTTTGCGAGAACGACCGAATATCAATATACAGAAAGGACTCCCCAACAAAATATGATTGTTTTGCATGCTAGGCTCCTTTATACACATTTTTTTTTTTTCAATTTCTTTTTATTTGGATTAAATAAATACAAGTCTTTCTGTCTCCCCCCCATTCGCAGTGGTAATAATCGTATGTCATTCTCTCTTCTCCTTCGTTATCGTTTCTTCGGGAATTTTTTACTTACGGTTGAAAGATAAGGGTATTCTACCATCACGTGCCACCTTTCCAAATTTCAAAGACGTTAGCCTATATCCTTCGGTTGTCGATTTTTGGTTGTCATAATAGATTTTTCAAGCCCCCGGGATATAAGACAAAGTGAAGAGTAGATACACTTGTACGTGTTGTGAGAGATGGTATAAGAAAATGAATATGATTCCACAGGATATGTACATGTGTCCTGTAGGACGCAGAAAGCTGGTGTATGTGTATCTGGAAAAAGCATGGGTTGACCTACTTTTTTCGTCGTGACATAGGGACTGACCTATTTGTGAAGTAGAAAATTGTAGGGATGACAGTATGTTGTCATTGATGTATGGGATGAAAAGATATACATTTTTGTTTTCCTTTTATGTGTGCCATAGGCAATTTGTTGTTCCTTAAAAAGGGATGAGAAAATAAATGAGAATTTTATGTACAGTCAAATTTTTTGCATTTAAATTTCGAAAGAAAATTGAAAGAACATTAGACAGGGAATATCAAGTAGTCATATCAAAGAAATATGTATACTGATGTCTGGGTCTTTGGAACTCATATTCGGCTTGGGTATTCAAATGATAAGGAGCTGTCTTTGGGGCCTGGGAGATTTTGTTGAGTGTTGTTGTTTAAACTGTTTGAGAGCCAAACTTATTAGATTTCAGTGTCTGCACCTAATTTTTTCTTCAAGATCGAAGTTGGAAAGGTTTATCAGTAGGGACATAACAATTTTGTATTTTAATACAAACGCACCCTTGAACTATTTGTATGATTTTTGGACTTCAGAACGTCAGTCAAGGCTTACGTTTTTATCATGGTGAAGCTCCTGAATGAGCTACGTTTGGAAATTATTCGAAACTTGTACCGAAATTCTGAGTCGGTGGTCGCTACTTTACTCCCATTATCGGTCGTAATAGTCGTCCCACCAAACAGACTGTGGATACAGAAGTGGATAAATTCGAGTCAAATTATTAACCATTGAATGTCCTTATACCAGTGAGACAAGGCCTCGGTCGAAGTACCAAAAATATCGCAGCCGTAAGTAAAAAAAATATAGATACTTGGCGCTACAGGTCGATGGGACCCAGGGCCTAGCTTCTCACAACCATTCGTGTTGTGCGTGTAATAATCTTTACACGAATGGAAGGGGCCTGCTGTTTAATGCCGCGTCCGAAGAGCTATTTGTTATTTAAGAAGCTTTCTCAGGACAGTTGTACTCTCGGATGTTTGTCAGACACTCGCGAGAAAATCTTTTAGGTGTTTCCCGACTGGGATTCGAACCTCGAAGCCCTTGCTCGATAGTCCAACGCACTGACCACTGAGCCACAGCCGTAAGTGCTTCAGTTTAAAATAAGCCAAGTTAGTCGATTCTACGGCACAGTGTACAGTCCACAGTGACAACAAGATCAAAATAGCTTTAGACTGAAGACTCTCATACATTTGATGCGCAGAAACTTCTGCGATTAAGCCCTGCAAAAGTTTGAAGAAAATCCGGATTTTCATCGAATAATGTTGGCAAGCGATGAAGACACATTGGTCACAAAAAGCGACCATGTGTATGCTATGTTACTTATGTCAATATAGTTCGCTATCACACCATGTTGGAAGGCAATTTTAGTCCAGAATTGAATGGACTTGACATCAGTGATGTGTGGTTTCAACTAGATGCTTCCACATGCCATACAATGTCAAACAATTCATCTATTGGAACGAAAGCTCGGTAATCTCGAGAAATGGTCCGGTTACATGTCCATCTCGATTCCTATTTATGGTATTACGTAAAGTAATTGGTTTATGCCACCAAGGCAACAATATTAGAGGAGCACAGGAACAATATCGAAGGTAAAATTGCCAACATTCTGGCCGATACGTGTAGAAGAGTGGTGAAAAATTGGCTCAAGGGAATTGATGTAAACATATACGGCCACCACTTTCACTACTGTGACCTCTATTTGATTGGCTTCTCAGAAACTGGTTCGTTTACTTCGAAAACTTCTTTGATGCACTCATTGTGAAAAATATCCACATCCATTGAAACTTGTACAAGGTCTCGCGACACTTAAGCCGGTTTCCATTTCAAGAACACATTTGATTGCTCCTTAGTTACAAATTTAAAAAAAAACCTCATTTACTTCCAGCCCCACTACGTTTATTTTCGACGAACTTGGCCTAATTCCATGCACCACTTGATGTCAAAATCTTGAAATTCTGTACTTGTTTTCGAAAAAAATAAAACCACACCACTTTATTCATCCTTTAAGGCAAACAAACATACACTTTAAGTAATTACTAGTCCATCCGTTTTAACAAGGATACCAAAAAAACCTCTTTAAAGGTCTAGGTTGAGCCATTTTTTTTAACTCACCCATTACTATAAACAAAAACGACTAAACGAGGGAGAAAGCGAAAGAGCTCCAAAGTCCCTGACCTAGTTTTACACGAAATTTTTTCATAGCACATTCATCAAAGCATCCATCCCCTCCGTGCTGTGCAGATGCAACAAGCAACCCAATTTTTCATGCCATTTTCTTATCCTCGCCTCTAAGATTAAACCCTGAGCACGTTATTATTATTCTTTATAATAAATTGTTTACATTTCATAAATAAATCACGTGAGACGTGAAAGTAAATGCATTATCCACCCTCCTTAGCGCGTTATGTAGTTTAAGCTAACTGGTGTCTATTCCGCACCTACAGCGGGTAGGGACGCCAAAAATGTAGGTCAACCCTATAGCCCACCCCCCATCAATGGAAACGCTAGTTGCAAGGTGGAACAGGAGGGGCTTGGGCACAAAAAGATTGCCCTACAACATGAATAGTGTAAAATATTTAACCTAGATTTCGAAAAGTAGGTTCTTTATTTTTTTCGCAAAACGCACATAGTAGCCTAATTTTGTAAATGTGTCCTTGCTTCGGGGGAGGGGACATCACAGCTAGACTGTGTGGCAGGGTGTGCTGATGAATAGGAAAAGTTACAAACAGCCAAAAATGTGATACAACACTTTTTTTGCTAACAAATTGCATTAAAATTATCCAAAAGTGAGCGAGTGTGTATGGGGGTGGCTTTGAATTTCACGAACCCTTGTCGCCCAATGCATACCCAAGGGTAGGAAACTAGGTCATGCCCTGGAAACACAATATGGACGAACGAAAAAAAAAAAAAAACAAGTGTACCACTGCACTGTCAATGTGTGTGTATCACGATAGTCGTGTTATGCTTTGGATTTTCCCATTTAATTTTTTTTTTTCTTTTGGATTTCCCATCAACACCACCAGCAGAACCCCATTAAGTATCCACTGTTGAACCCTGTAGGGATGTATCGGGAGAAATGAGGCGTACAGCTATGGAATACCAAATAGTCGAGCAGCGGTGGTGGTTTTCAGATATTTGACTCAATATTACCGCCATCAGTACGCCCGATGGCAGATGTAGTCAATAAACGGGTTGGGAATTGGTTTTCCCTTTTTTCGTGTACGAGTATATCTGATCTTATCGTGCTAGACAAACCGACAAATAATATTGTTGGGGTGAAATATGCTAACAGTTGGGTTTGTTTTTAACATTATTTTGAGTTCGCGTTACCAGTTTGTGGAATACTTTCTTCGTGGGGGCATAGGACTGATGGCATAGATGCACGATAAAGTTAACTCGGAGCAAGGAGTAAAAAGTTGTCTAAGATGAAATTAAAACAAGAAATGGTCAGAATGTCGTAAGTTAGAAACTATGGAATTCCTCGAGATAGTGCGATATGAAGTGCTGAATATCAGAAACTGCTGCCTTTCTCAGGCTCGACCCTTCTAGGATTTGAATCATCCCTAGAGATGGCGCCACATATAGTCCTGAGTATCAGAAAGAGCTGCCCCTCCCAGGGTCGTAAATTCTAGGATTCAAACCATCCCTAAAAACTCCTAGTTGAAACTAAAGCATTGTATCGAGGCCCAAACCTTCCAGAAAAATTTTGCCTGAATCATCCCAGTCTTCCATCTTCAAAAAGTACATAAGTAGGTCGTACGTACCCATTTAGAAAAAGCCTGATTATTCAGCACCCATATCAGGGCAAGCATTGGTTTTCTGAAAAATGTCGAGCTCGAAATTTCAATGGAAATGGGCCCACCGATTCTGTCAAAGCATCTGTCTACCATGTGGCATACCACATTTTTCTGTGTTTTTGCAAATTGGTTATTTCTCGGTTATTTCTGCAGGTATCGCGCTTAGAATTTATATCTGAAAGCTATATGAACCTACCAAGTTCATATAGTTTTCATAATTTATAATGGAAATCGAAAAAAAATGTTAAAGCAAATTGAAAAGACGCTGAAGTTCTCTACAAAACACACCAACTCTCTTACGGCCACGCCTATTTTTGCGGTAGGATCCCGCGGACATGTTTAGAAAGCTCTGATTTTCGACAGATGTGTTCGTTTTTATGTCTCAGTTGTGGAACAATACTTTCGGGGATTTTAACCAGAAAAATATCGCTTGGATCTAATGACACCATTGGCGGGTGATGTCTTCAAGACAGATCTAACGAGTATTAGACTGTATTTCATCTAATTTTGTCAAGTCAATGTGTCCTAAGGATCTCAAGTATGAAAAGTTTTTTAATGAAATTCGGAACAAGGTATCAGCGCATGGGGCATGTCATCCATAACCAGACTAGGTATCTGATGGAAAAGTGTGGGAAAATGTGTGGTACAGTTGAGAACTCGACTTCGAGAAGGAAGAAATTATCGTAAATTAGAAGATAATCATCCGGTGGTGCTAAATGAACTAGAGAGTGCAGGAAGTGCCGAGATTCTGAAGTTTGGTCTGAGAGATACGAGCACTGCCAAAAGTCCATGCAAAAGACGGCTTCACACCAACTCTGAATAAAATGTTACAAAGACATGCTGTGAGCCAAGCGGAACTGCGGAAAGCATCGGACCTCTGCTACTGTCAATGATTGTTGACATTGCAGATGCAATGATGTTGGAAACGATAGTTTCTAATCAACAAACTATATAAGTGTTACGCCAAATATCCCGTGATCATCCCAGTCACGCTATAGGACAACAATCACTGTTAAATGAGGCTTTTTCTATCGATGGAAGAATTACGTCTTGGAATGAACTATTTATGAGAATTTTGGTTCATCCGTGATCATTAGAAAAAATATATTCCTTATAAACTTAGGGTAAACCAAAACCAAACAGCTCTGAGGTACAAAGAATTTCCCAAATTTGGGAAGAATATTTGTTTCATGAATACATGAAGTCTGTCAAGTACCAAGTATCAGCTGCGTTCCTTGGTATGCTAATTGACGTTTCATTTGTGTTAGCAATTCTTGCATGCCATTCTAAGTTCTTGGCTATGATTACAATTGCCATGCCATCAACATATCAGCTTTTTCTCTGACTTTTAGTTGGCACACGGCCATTCATTATACTCCACAGCATAGGACTTAGCATACAACCATGAGGAACTTTACCAATATTTTCTGTACTCACTACGGCACTCTTTACTTTACTAAAAAACTGACATTTGCTTTCATCATCTGCAGTAGATCTGTCATCTGTCAGGATAGCAATGGTGCTGGTTCCATTTACACATTAAATCAGCAGTATCCTGCATCTACTCATCTATCCCACCGTGGTCATAGTTCATGTCTATGACGGTTTGTTACCGTAAATTCATGGCAGACATCATGGGATGCTTCTCATTGTCATAAGTGAAAGCCAACCTCATATACTAATGAATCCCAGAGCGGCTTTGATGCAGCAAATGAAGTCTCCTTTGGAAGTCTAACTCGGCAATTGAACATGACTGCAGTGTTCTTTTCACAGCCCTAATGCATGTGGTAAAACAAATCGAAAGAACCTTCCTCTGTCATGACTATCGAAGGTGCCCATTGAAACTCTGTTCACCTTTTATGGTAACAAGCTTCAATTACATCCATACGTGCATACTCATAAATAAACCCCATCACCTTTATTTATGAATAATAGAACAGCCTTACATAAAGTTTTGTACAAAATTGTATTCACCTCTTTGTTTAGTGAACTATTGACCCAGTTATGGGCAATAACCTGCACGCATTTAATGCGCACCAAACACGATAGGAACCATAACACATTGCCGTTCTGATTTATTGCCAAACATACATACATACATATATACTTAAAAACAGTACATTCTATAACTCCCAGGATCAGAGTCCTGTTTCAAATAAAATCTAAGTACCCTCATTCCCAACCAGTACAAGACGAACACAAAAAAAACATTCCTTGTTGCAGGCTACAAATCTCCTTGAAGCAAAAACGAAAATAGGTCACACACATACACTTAGGCGCAACCATTACATACACTCCCTAAAAACTCATTTTAATTTCTTCTCCCTCCTCCCTTTCGAAGTGAACTCCTCTCTCGCGTGTATCCTTTTTAAATGCCTTGACGCGCTTCTTCATTCACACACTGCCAGTGCTAGCTGGAATCAAGTGTATCCTTGTTGCTATTGTATGTATGACTCTTGTGTTTACTCTGTATGTGTCTGAAAGTGTATGGAAGTACTCGGGAATCCCGGTGAGAGGGAGAGGGTGATAAACTAACTTTCTTCCAGCCCCCCTACCCACTCGATCTCAAACAATGGATATTCCATGCCAAAAAAAAAGAGCTCAGTCGACAGTCGGTTTGGAAAAAGCACAGGATAACTGATAAGGAATGTACAGGCTCCAAGGGTAGATATATACAAATGAATGTATGTATGTATGTACAACTCGACTGGAATGGATTTTCATTTTGGCAGTAATGGCAGTACCATCTCTGCCACCCCAGTGGTGTCCCCTGAATGTTCGCTCCAGGGAGTTGTGTTTCGTTCATAATTAAATTTATTCGGATCGATGCGTTTAGGTTTCATGGCAAAATGCCGGTTTCCTTCATAACTCTTCCTGGATCGCTTATACATACCATACGTATGTATATATTTGACTGTGTGTGTGTGTGAAGGAGCTTTTCCGGCATGACCTAATTTTGAGTGCGCGGCACCAGCCAACCACCCGAATGCAATTCGAATCCTGTTTTCAGAGGGTGGGCTGATGTTTTGGCGATGACACGATAAAGGTATGTACATAAACAGGAATACCATTGAGTGCCACATAATGCAAGGCTATGTGTACATACTGTGAAGAGAGAGTTAGAGGATAAAAGTTGCCTCAGGATGTTTGTGATGTGCTTTGATACTCATCCCTGTGGCAATGTGTATCAATGTTTTAATGTACACGGAAAATCTGTTTTTTTTTTTACTCTTTTTTTTGGGATTCGTTATGGGGATGGATGTTGATGCTGTTCTGTTGCCGATGATGATGATGATGATGATGTCACAAGGACATGATTTTCAGCATGAGCGGATTAATTTAAAGGGAAAATGCTGCTGCTGTGAGGAGAGAGAGAGAGGATTTAAGAATGTTTATAAACGGCGGCGTATACAGGTAATTTATAAAAGGGATCAACTTTTGTAAAGTGAAATCCTTAAACATGGAAATCCAATTAGGAAAGCGGTTCATGTGCTGGTATAAGTCAAACAGGGGCAATTGGGATGTACAGAGACTCAGGCGGTCAATAGTTTATATTACGTCGTAGAAGGGAAATATTCTTTGGGGTAATAGGGATTGAACTTTTATAGATCCTGGACAATAGGACAATACATTGTCGGATTAAATTGTTTGGTTCTTACACTGTTTAGTGGTATTAACGAGAAAAGGCCTAGAGAAGTCTTTTGTTACAGTCATTCATGGCTGCCCCTTACTGGGAGTTGTAGTGCGGTTTTAGGAGATTCCTTTGATCTGCCTCAAAGTGTAGTAAAAACTACTTCCATAGAGAAGGTATGTTAATCCTTAGCCGAAATATGAAGGAAGAACCCCGAAAGCCTTTCATCAAATGTTGGTTGTGGGTAACTTTAACCTACCTGCCACCAGGGTAGCAAAAATCTGAACTTGGTATCCAATTATCGTCAATAAGCCAAGTTATGTGCTTGTTTAAGGGAAGATTATAGACATCTCCTCAGTGCTTTAGCCAAAGTTTCTGTAAACAGCACTGTGCCAAGAGTCCAAAGTAAGGGTGTATCTAATGCAGGCAGAGTCTAGAGCCAGCCTTATTTAGTGCATCTGCAGATTCGTTCGATGATATGTAGTTCCTATTGACGAAGAATTCCACCAAGTTTTACTTTCTTATGTCTGACAAGAGATGGTAACGCATCAGCGGCACTAGTAAGGAGAGAGCGGTCAACAGAAGCTCCATCGATAGCAACTACGAAGTCAAGGAATGTACCTTCTTGTTTCTTTTGGAGGGAATTCCGTGGATTCACTTACAGACCAGCGTTTTGTACCACTAAAGTGGAGAAAATGTTATAAGTCGGAAACTCAAGAGCTTGCAGTAAGAATCTTCGGACGATATGTGACTTAGAGAGAGAACCCACAAGAGTAGATGTATTAAAAGTTACTGTCTCAACTTCCTCGACTCTGCCACTATCAGAAAAAGCTGACAGAGATCCATAATCGCATGTGAAGATCTTCCACATACTTGAGTGAGTTCAGTTCCTCGGACGAAGATCAGTAAATGACTTTTATTGCTCCTCTTCTTAGCCGTGCATCTCTCAGTGTACCCATATTAATTAAGAAATTTTGTTAAACAGGTTTTTTAAAAGGTATACTGGACTGATTGTATCTGTCAAAAAATAGAACCCACAAATTAGGACCCACAGCTCCTTGAGGGATTTTTCTGCGGAATTACATACTTTTTTTGCTCTGAAATCTCCTAGAAACGAGTTTACAAAGGCTCAACTTACCCACGGACTCAATCAGTCACACAACTCCGTATTGGCTTTTGCTACTCGCCCGTTGAATCTCATTTATGTCCTTTACCATCGTTTTAACCTTATAAAGGACAAAAATCCTCTCCTCACAAAGAACAACATTATCCCACCAGGTGTCCTCAGGGCTCACAAATGTCCTCTCCTCATTTAATTAAATATTTTCGTCTATTGTTGCATTATACAATCCACAACGAGTGCTTAAATTGATTCACCCTCTACCATCACGTGACAACTTAATTAGCCGAATCAACAGAAAAACCAGTCATCACCAGCAGAAGAAACTTTTCCCAATTCTGCTGGCAAAAAAAAAAATAAAACAAACCGAAAAGAAATCATCTAAAACGGAAGGACAATAATACAACTTCTCTAAATTAGCCGACGAAATTAATTTTCTTACACCCAGTCTGTACCTACTTCAAATTACTTCATCACAATAATGAAGAGAAAGAGGAAAAAAAAACGACACAGTAGGCAGTAATGGTCCAAGTAAAAAGGACCTTTTATCTCGTACAACTCTCCTATTTTCGTAGAAAGAATAAAATAAAATTAAATCAATCGTTTGTATGCCAGGCAGCAAGGAACGCGCAAAAAGAAAACTTCGAAATCTCCTAAATCACACTCTCATCCTTTGTCGGGTTGCGCGCCAGCTTCCAAGCTAGACAAGCTACCCCAGAAACCTAAAGACCGCCATTAATTTCACCCTAACCATTTCCGGTTCGGTGTGAGATAAAGTCGATATAAAGTACATGTATGTGTGTAGGTTTATTTTTTTTGCTTTTTTCTTTGATGTTTCTCCGGCTTTCTCATTTTCATTATGGAATTTCCCTTTCTCTGATATTCTCTGAAACTCGTGTAGTAATTAAGAAAGCTTTTGAGCTTTCGCTCTCTCGCTCTCTGAGTGTGGTTTCTCTTCAGGAGAAAAGGTGGAATATAACTTGCCTTGTCGCTCTGCTGTGTCCTATATATAAGGAAAATAATCCAGGACTTCCTATATACAAAATAAACATAGCCGCCATTATGGTGTGCGGTTATGTTTGGTAAAAGTTTGTCCTTTTTTTCACCTTTACTGGTGCTGCCTGTGTTGTGTTTTGGTACCAGCGCACTCGGCAAAAATTGCTTGACCTAGTTTTCCCTTTTCTCACTCTAGTCAACCAAAATTCCATCCCTTTTCGATGGATGGATGGATGGCTGTGTATGACATGGGTTTGTGTGTAGTGGCGAAACGAGCCCCGAAAATTAATAATTGTGCAAAATAAGAAAAACGCCGATAAAGGGTAAATAAAATAAATAACCGTGTAGGGATGTCACATGGCTGTTCCGAGAAGAACCCTCGGCTTATTTTTTTCTTCTCTTTTATTCCGTTTAAGGCGATCACTGTTGGTGGTGGTGGTGTTGATGACAGCTTAAAAATAGGATTTTGGCAATAGGTTAGGTTGTTTGTCGCCCGTTCGTATGGAGAAGATAAATGGAAAGTTAAAACCACCACCATTAGGGGGGTCCATTAGAAATTCACTGATGCAGGTTATAGGCAGAATGTACATATTTTATTTAGTTGGGTAGGTATCAGGTGTTCAGGAATCCTGTTGATGTCGGTTGAGTGGGAGGGAATATTTATTGTGCGGAACAATTAGGGAGACGTATCCTGGGAAATGATTATCAATGACCTATTGGTCACACAAATTGCCATGGTTGTAAAGTACACAGAAAAATGTTTGAGGACAGAGGGGGTATTATTTGTGGGGATAACGAATGTAATAAGCCGCTTTTATATCATAAGAATACCATAAGGACGATATTTAAACCGATTATAAGCGGATTTTGAGGTGGTTTACATGGACCTAATGGATTTGTATTAATCTGACGTTTGTTACATGACTAAAGGTGGAAATTTAGTTTCAAATTTTCCTCGACAAATTACGTAATAAAGATGAGTGACTGTAGCCTACAGGTGGATGGATTATTAAGTGGAAGGTTATGTGATTGAATTGGGCCTTCCTTCTGTACCTTAAGCAAACAAGCATTAAGTCGAAAGTTCAATCATTTCCTTCTGTTTCTTGATTCAGGTAAGACCCAAAAAGTTTTCCAACTAGAAACAGCCCTTTTCTGACTCGAATTCAACCGTTTTATGAAAAATGACCGGAAATCAAGCTTAGAAGAGGGAATATCTGGTTTTACTTATATTGCCATACCTAGACTTAGTTATGGAGGCCTTTCTCCGTATCTTTCCTAGTAGAAGGGCATGAAAAGCTGAAGAAGACTTCAAAAAAAAAACCAATAAAGTTGATACATCGCAAACCAACAGCCTTACCTTGCTTTTTCAGCAGAACTGCTTACTCAAAACATTGCCAACATAAGGTCTGTAACCCAAGCATTATTTTTAACTAACAAACCTTTTCCATCCAATGCACTGAGGAAGGTCTGAGGTCTGAGGAAGGTTTCCCCTAAAACGATGGGCATTTAATGAGTAAAGAGGTGATTGCATTTCAGCATGAAATTCAGAACCCCCGATGCATTTATTATTTTCGGAAGAAGAACTGGCAGTAGTACACAGCCTTGGTGGTCACCGCTTGAAATTTGAAATTCACTGACTAAACACGGCCCATTGACTATTAAAATGGCACTTTAGTCTCGTTTTCAAAATTAGGATACCAAGGTACCGGATTGATAATACAAAACGCAAGATCAAAAGATTCCAAACAAGCAAAAAACAGCATAAAATATTCAAACTCTTTGAGGCTCAGCCTTGATGAGACTCTTATTACATCGCGGTTCGTACCAAAACATCCTTGGTCTACACCTACGAGTACTATCAACAGTATGCACTATTTGTAGCTTGTTGGGACAAACCCAACTGAAAATCGTTCTCTCTACAAACTGCTCCATCTCCGAATACACTCCATGAGTAAAGAACTGGGTTGGTGCCTTAGGTTATCTTTGAAACTAGAGAACATGAATGTCGTCGTCTTTCCAGTATCTTTGACCGTTGAACTTAACTCTTGTTAGGGATACAAGCAGACAATAAAACCAAACCAAAACCGTTGTTATGTATATAAGCTGCTCAATGGTTCTCCTTTAAAGTAATATTTGACTCGAGTTGGGATTTCACAGACAAGTTTATCGTAAATTCACCACTTTTCAAATTTTATTTCGATACAAAATGGATCTTCTTCTAACATATCCAGAGCCCATCTTACGAGTGTACGATGAATCTTGTATGGAAGTAAACCAAGATATTTTCACATAATTTACCATATGGTGCACGAACGAAAAATTGTTGCGAACGACACGTCCAATCGATAGCTCTAGGTCTTCATTTACACTTTTACTGACAGAGGCTATTGTTTTCTTTCTTCGGTAAGAGGATGCTGATGACCGTGGCCTGAAATCAAGAAGGATAATTGTGGTACGAAATTTATCAACAGCACGACGACTCGCTTGCTCAAATAAACGATTATGTCGACCATAAATTTCATGTAATTCCCTGTGCGTTGCACGAATTGAACGATTACTTTCGAAATGAATTTAAATTACTCGTATTTCAAATCGTTGTTGTGGCATGCGTCTTTCCATGATAAAATGGCAAACTGAAGTGAATATAGTGTCAGCTATCATTTAACAGCTCACAGCTAAATGGAAAATTCGTCCCAGTCGTTACATCACGGGCCAGGGAGCTATTTGATCCATCATATCTACCCCTAGCAAGTCTTCTGTTTCCTTTTTTTTATAGGGTCCTTGTTCTACTTTAAATCAAATTGCTGTCAAGCACCTTGACGACCATCGTTCAGTTTTAAGGCCTAAAGGTACAGTTTTAGTATATAGTGGAATGTGAAGCTATAGTATAAACTGTAGCCGGTATTACATCCAAGAACTGGCAAAAAAGCTGGAAGTTACCTACAATCTCTTCTGTAAAAAGAAACAGCAAATTATAACACATTTTCCATCTAAGTACCTTGCTTTCGAGTGAAAGCCTGTGGCTGCTTCCACTTTAGATTTGAATCACAAAGCTTGGTGAAAACAATTTCCATGATCAAAATTCAATGATATTACGCATTCGTGCTAATAGACCAACTTTCAATCGCAAATGTACTTCATCAACCTCTGTTACCTCGAACTTGTTTTGCTGATCCACATCCCTTCAAGTATTCTCAACGTCAGAACTTAAAATCAAAGTCGAATATGTCGAATAGTTTCAATAGTTGCAAAACTGCACTTTTCTTCTTCATGGCACAGCTCGAAGGACCTTTTGGTCGAGAAAAAATCGACTCCAGAATCAACTTTTAAAATAATGTCAAACTGAACTTGTTGGTGAAACAGCCAAATTCACACTTTTCCCGCAGTGTGACTAATTTCCTTATTGTTGTTTTGAAAATTCGAACTCCTAAGGCCAACTTTTATGTAAATTTTTTCCTAAAATCACTTTCAGTTCGATAACTCTAAGTCCCCACCAAAGTTTCGTATGCTGAGTCACACTCAGTTTGAGCCAAATTAGGTAAAATAATTTTACCATCCATTATCCCCATGGACTGGGTAAGGATATAGCACTGCTACGCTGTTCCCTACCTTTAAAGCGACATTACTGGGGTCCTCTTCGTTTCGCCTCAAATTACACACATAAATCCTCATCAAGGCAAGAAGGTCCTTTAAATTTAAAGCTTAAAACTAAAAGCAATTTAAGAACACAACTGTACCTGCACCAGTACATAGCTCTCTCTCTCTCAGTAATAATGCAATAACCCATATTGCCGTCATTTACTAGGTCATTCCCAACATTACTTGCATTTCTATTCGTGTGTATTGCTCTGCGAAACCAGGTCATCACCGACACACTACTACCAACCATAACCACCCCCAACCCCCTATTTTACAACATTAGTAGATCAACAAGACCACCCTGCATAGTGTTCGAAATGCATGTACTAAAGCGCGCGCCTTACCAAAAAAGGGATGCACACAACACAGCATAAAGGGCTGCATTCTCTCTTCACTACATAGTGTGTGTATGGGTGGGTGTGTGTGTGTATATATTTTGGGTGAAAAATAGAAGGAAAAATTGGGTCACTAGGGCGAATACGTACTATACTCTCATTCCACTGATATGGGCTTATATCAACCAGTGTGCAAGCCGGAGCACTGTGGAGATGCCAAAAGTTGCACTCTCACACCGGAAAATGTATGCCAAGACGGCCTGTGCAGTCCTATTCTATGGGTAAAGTTATTAAAGCGCGGCAAAGGGATTAATTTGGTTGTACCACGTCTGACCATTCGCTTCGTAAATAGGCCTGCGGGGGCATCCCTGTTTCCTGTGTGATTGTTGTGCATGGATTCGATATGGATATCGATGAGGTTGTGGTATTATTTATTGTTCTATATAAATGATTTAATTTTGATATGTATGTTGGTAAACAGATTGGTAATTGAATTGTGTATTCATTTTTCTGATTACAGGTAAATAAGTGTATATTCAAATGCACCTGGAGGAAATGCGAGTTCACAGAGAGGGATCTCTCAAATATAGAAAAACACATTCGAGATGCTCATATTGGGTGAGTTTGTTTAACTATTTACTTCATAGTGTACTCGTACTATATTTAGATTTGTTTTGGATTTGAAGGGGTTAGAGTCTATTTTATTAATGTAGGTGTTCCCAGCAGTCTGTATTACTCTATTGCTTGTCGTCACAACCGGCAATTTGTACTTTGAGCTGACGGAAGGCCTGGTCTGATAGTGGTCCATGAGTTGATCACACATGAATATTTGCAGGACTTGGCGCAAAATATCAATTCGTATTTTCTCGGAGTTCCCAGTTGTCGGTGGACTTCACATTAGACACGTTGTGTCTGCCGGTTTCTCAGTTTGCTCGAAGCAAATGGTTCGAGAAACGAATTGCATCCTAAACCAATAAAAACCAGAAACTGTTTGCCAAAATTTCTTGACAGGGCCGACTAGCCTTGACACCACACATAGGGCAATGATATTTAACAACAGCAGGGTCTAAAACCTTTATAACAATCTAAATGTTTTGTTTTTATGTATTCTCGCTTCCAACTTTCGTTGCTCGATTGCTTTCAATGCTTTTAACGGCTTGGACTTCAAAAAGTTGTTTTATTTCTCACAAAATGTCTAACAAACCTGGAAAAATGTCACTGATACAACGAAAAGCCGGTTAATTTTTCCATTTGCAGTGCATAACGGTGTTCAGATATCGGAAATCTCCGGGCTAACAAAGCAGTACGTTGGTATCCTTTTTTGTACCTTTTTGAGTCAAATTTCTTCATCGAAGGTAACCTTGAAATATTCTGAGTTCAACTGCCAAAATAATGAGATGTCTTTCCTTTTTCGTTCAACTAAGCCTTGAGAATCAACTTAGTAAATAGATTATGTCCTCCTGGACAAAGTCTTTGCATAATTTTGCCGAACTTCAGTGTATTGTGTAGGTGAACTGTCCGCAAACAAATTTGGCTATTAGGCTTAAGATCTGCTGCACAACCAAAAAGGTTTTTTTCTTTCTGACTTAATGATCCACTCCGATCGCATAATCTCTGCTTATTCCTTAAAGTTATTTTGTAAGTTATCCTCAATCCAGTCGACTTCAAGCTGGTAAAGGTTCCTCGTCATTCTTTGGTTTGAATCGGAAACAGAGCGAAAAACTTACAACTGCTCCTGTTCTCCGTGTGGGGCGCCAGTTAAGGATTTTTTTGCTGAGGAGGTTGACCCGTTCTGTTCTTTAGTCCGTGTGGTATATCTATTGGAATGTCTTTAATTTATGTGATCTTACTCATTTGATGATGTCGCTGCTCTTGATTTGTAGTTTTCCTTTCGGTCTGGGATGATCTTTAGTCTCTTAATCCTCTCTAGTTCCTTACACTCTTGTACTGTATAGTAGACATGAACTTTGCAATTTAAATAGTCTGTTGCAACGTAGCAGAGGCCTTGGTAGTATTCCGATTTTTCAATGATCTTCCTAATTTACCATCCAAAGAAACCATAAGGTCATCATAGTATTCTTGCCTCTAATAATCCACTTTTCATATAACCTGTCGTGTACCGCAGCATGATTCACATTATAACAAAATACTAGGAAATGGTGCTTCATTCTATACTCCTAGTCCCCACTAATGGCACCATGTCCGGCAGCAGCAAACCTCCTAGAGGGTTACCCAAGGTGCCTCAAACCTAGTATACGTACCTATTGCAAAAATCCATTGAGATCACTCAATGCCTGTGATATTGCATTTCCCAAACAGCTTTAATCCTTTACAACCGCTTCAATTTCTACCATCTATTATTTATAACCCACCCGGTGTATCGCATGTTGAATTTAATTTCCACTTCCATTGTAACCTTTTTAATTGCCTCCAGTGCAACATGTGCAAAAGCATAGATAACACACAGAATGTGACGACATAAATGCTAAGTGTTGAGGGCCACAATTCTGTAGTAGCAGGAGCACCAAGCAACGACATTGCAGTGCAAATCTATATACGTGCATACAAAAATACACAAACAATCGATGGGAACCTTGGCCCCAAAAAATACTAGCTCCAACCCACTACAACCGACCGACCAACCGACCGAATACAATTCACAACCCGGCTTGGCCCAATAACCTAGATTCGTCGTTAACACTCCCTTTTGCAATGTATCTACATATATACCCGTATGTATGCACTTCACTTACTTTGGCTTACAAGGTTGTAACGTTCACGAAGTACATAGAACACATCGAGGAGACAAACTGAAGAGCAGAAGAGGCGGCAGAAATATGCTGCCACATGCAGTTACTGACATAGTTTTCGACTTTTGCAAACGGCATGTAAAGTGGGTTAAATTCGCCTACTAAGTCAAGGTAAATGCTACTACTACCACACTGGGTTGGAAGTTAAGAGAACAATACACATGCATAGGCAGGGGTGATTGGGAGACATCACAATTATTGCGAATTGTTGTTGGGAAATGATAATGTAGGAAGCTGTTCCATTTGGAGGTCATTTCTGTATCATAAATGTACTTCATCTTGTTTTCTCTAAATACATAGTTCCACTAGGGCTTAGCTAACGACCTTCCTGTCACATTTGGGTTGTGTAGTCATGCCCTATTCCCGTTCTCAGTCGGCTTTTTCAAAACTATATCGACTCGACATAGTTGTACTGTTGCTGCTGTAGATCTAGGCGACAAGAGCTTTTCTATTTTCTTGTGAAAATTTTTAGTAAACCCCGTACTATACTACAACGGGAATTGGAATGTATAAGATATATTTCCCGGTCCTCTCCCCGGTTTTGTTGGTATCGCCCGGGATTTAAAAGGACTGTAGAATGTAATTCCACTGTTTTACTGGTAAATCAAGCTTCAACGAAAAATAATCCCAATTTCTTCTTTGCTTCTTCTATGCCTATATCGCGTAAGCATTCCTCTTCTATTTCTTGGATCTACTCGTTCTATAATCAGAAATATTGCGCGAAGCTTAAGGCTATTCCCTTAAATAACCGCCTAATGTTTAAGACAGGTATTCCCACAGAGAAAACTTTGAAATATACAAATTTGCAGTTGGTAAAGCCCAAACGGCGTCAGTCAGGCTTTTTGAAAAGATATTGAAACATCTTCTTAGATTTGATGGATGCTTAAATTCTCCTTCCGTGAGGAATACCTTGAACTTCTTGTTACAGCTCAAACCTATCTCTGAATGCACCAAATGAATTCCTTAATATGCACGACTTATCCACCAGTCTTCAACTCCAAACCATTCAAGTAATCCTTCTCTGAAGGAATATTTTCTCCTACAACTGCTATAAGGGATTATTTGCTGTCCACAAACCGAGTTTGTAAGCCTCTTACAGCTCTGAGTGCAAATCAGCATCAGACGATCAGTGACGATATTGAAGAGCGTATCCACTGGTCAACTACAAGGTAAATGGTACTGGGAGGAACTTCAACTTGAATGTTTGTTAGTACGTAAGGTGTACTTTCTTGCAATTTTATGGAAAGTGGTATTTCTTATCCTGGAAAGGAAAAACTACCTATAAACTGCCCATGTGACCGATGTTGACAGAGCTATCTTGGAGCAGTTTTTTCACGTTAACAGTTTGCACAGATTTGCTGGACCATCGGATACATATAACGTGTGTGTACTTAAACCACAAACCCCCATGACCTCTACCTCGGAAATACTAGTCATTATGAAGGCTGTTCCACCTTTATAAACATCATTCCGCAGAAGATTATTGAGGTGTTTGGCTGACACAGCTATAGTAACATCAACAGCTATGATCCTCAACTTTTACAAACAACTATCACCGTCGAAGATTCCACACCTGGATTTGAACAGGGTTTTCTCTTTACAAATTCCCTTGAGGGAAATTCGAAGGATAAAAGTTATGCATACTCGTATGAACACTCCACCTGTCTATCAACAACAAAACCACTAACTTCGTTGGGTATACGAAAATCACGCTTCTAATTTCAATGGACTTCGAACTGACTTTCAATTCGAATGGTGCCTATTTCTACACATACTACGCATTGCCCGATTTCCCGGCCCTAGCTACAAATGTTTTGGACCGAAAAAACGAACTAATGCTATAATGCTCCGAAGATCAAAAGTAAATATGTTAAACTAAATTAGATAGACAAGCAGCCCAAAAAGTTCTCAAATTCTTAAACTTTGAATCTAAGCTGGTTTGGAGCTGTTTTTAATCGCCATTTGATGTCACCTCCTCATCAGCTTAAGCACGATGTACAAAACGTGTTAAGGGGTATAGCATAAGCGATCTCAACGAGATCCAAGTACTCCGTGTGACAAAAATTAGTGCATATCCCTCCGCAACATCGGGTTGCTTCCTCATCCCATCAGTGACTACATTGTGAATCAGTAAACATTCCTAAATCCAAACTCAGAAGGAACACAATTATAAAATGCATTGTGGCCAATTACCGGGCAAACAAAAGCAATCTGGAGTTGAATCCTCTAAAATGGAATTTTATTGTTGATGATCACAATCAGTCCTTTTACTTTCTCTTTATGGGGACCATCAGCTTGATCATCACATTTTTCTGATCGGCTTTATGTGACGGCTATCACTATTATTTTACGAAGAGCAATCCAGTTCTCTCAGCGAATTTTCTTTTATCTTTTCAATCGACTCAAACCGGGTACCACAAAGAAGTAATTTGAGTTTCGGAAAAAGGAAAAAACCACAAGGAACACGATGATTTCTCGATTACATGTACATTTTAGTGGCGTTTTTGATTAAAAACTCGCTCAGAAACATGTATTTGTGAGAAGGAAATTCAGCTCTTTTAGACCAAGTCGTCTTGCGACCCGTCTCATGGACAAAAAAAAATAAAAATACATACTTGGCGCAACGGGTCGATGGAACCCAGGGCTTAGTTTCCCTCAACCATTTGTGTTGTGCGTGTTATATTCTTTACACGAATGGAAGGCACCTACTGTTTAATCCGAAGGGCAGTTTGTTATTTGAGAAGCTTTCTCTCAAATGTTCCGACTGGGATTCGAACCTAGAACCCCTTGTTCCATAGTCCAAACTAACTCATGAGAGATGGATAGTGAAAGCTCTTTCAAACTAAAGTGAAAATTTTCTTCACTAAGTCGATGTTTTCTTCAGTATCTTCCGTTGCAGGGTGTCTCTGAAGAGGCAAGTTTCCAACTAATTCACAGAGTCCCGGTAGACCTTATGCTACCTTTTCAACGCATCCCAACAAGAAATTCTCTCCCAAGCACACAATTTCAAACAAAATTTTGCTCAATCTTTTCCATAGTAAAAATCCACAAACTAGTCGACAGATCGCCCTCAAACTCAGCGCCAAAATAGGTGCCAGATATACCAACTTAGGAAGTTTTCAGAAACCATTAATGCGGCCCGTTTGAATGACTCAGTCTCGCTCATATTTTGTTTTAACTTTTGGAAAGCAGCCATCCTTGTTGTGATCATGATCACGACTAACTTCCTATGCAGAATATTAGACAATAACTCAAGGCCCATGCTTCACAAACAAACCAATGCAAGACCCTTAACTATTTGGCAGCGAGCCAACCGTGGTTGTACATTTGCTTACAAACTAAATTACAAAACATTTGTGTTTATTCTCTTTTCTTGATATATCGCCATTTTTCAGTTATTATTTATTTTTTTCTTTCTTTTTATTATTATCATTATTATTACAACTAAAATAATTTTGCGTTTACATTTTCTGTTTTATTATTGTGGTTTTTCTCTATTATTTTTCTTTCATTTTGTCTCTTACGGTCTTTGTATAACTAAATTAAGTTTCTTCGTCTTTGTTTTCGTTTTTTTTTTTTGTTTTTTCTTTTTAAATTAAACTGTGTAAACTAAAAAAAGGAAAAAAAAAATGTAATAAAATATAATAATCTACGTTTTCTACTTCGAAATGGAAGAAACGCATCGCTGCTATATATAACTATATAATCTAAAGCTTTTCTTAAATTTTATTTCTCCTTCGTTTGGGTTTTGTTAAATTTTCTTATAAAGGATAAACAAAACAAAAAATAACTAAAAAAAAAAGGAAGAAAAAATAAATTACATTATTCAAGGAGTTAGACACTTAATCGATGTGATAATTACAATGAAGGTTTGATATGATTCTGAGGTTGTTTCGTTTCTTTAGGTGAAACAGAGTTTCCTTGCATCCTTGCTAACCAATTGGCGGGCGATTCTCCGAAACCCTGTTAAATCTGTCCCTTCTGAGAGCACACCTTCGATGATCGATGGACAAACCACCAATGGAAGATACTAAAGTATATCATACCTCTTTGCGCCATATGTCGTCAAATCATTCAGATACCAAGAAGTGATTATGGCTGAAAAGACTATTGCTAACAAGGCACGTTAATTTCTAGCTGCAAATCTCCACTTTCTGTGGCATTGTCCAGTCGTGAGTTAACATCTCAGAATCAAACCCAACTTCATATTACTAAGAAAACAAAAAAATAAAAACTACAATCTAATGAGAAATGCAAACCGTTCGATTTATGCCTATAACTTAATTGGTAAATGGTTTAAAAAAAAAAAAAAAATATGTATAATATCAATTTTAGTAAAAAAAAAAACAAACATTCAACATTATATGGAGGGAAATATAAATAAAAGTAGAATAATGTAAAAATAAAAACGCTAATCTTTAACGTAATCGCAATCCGTAAGGAATTTCCTACTCTATACTAATTGGTACAAAATAAGAATTTCGAAAAAAAAGAACAAGAACCGTGTACACTCATCGGAAACCAACAAATTCTATTTTTTTTTTTCATCATAGTTTCAGAAAAAGCACAAGGAAACGTCGTCAGCGCAAATCTAGTCAAGCGACTCCTTTTCTAATGTTTTTTTGTATTTTTTTTTTGTTCTAAATGGAAACTAAAATCCTCTCTGTGTGACTCTCTCATTTGTCTGGTACTACTTTTGTTTCTCTGATTACAAACTACTTTGAACTTATAAACGATTAAACGAAAAAATAAAATTGAATATTTTAGGATATATGTATATAGGTATAACGTGGATGCTCTACGTTGTTGTTTGTATTGTTTGTTTGTTGTTTAATTGGTTTTTAGGTGGTTTGATTCATTATGGCATGCGAGATGTCCATTGACGCCTCACCCAGGCCGTTTACTGTGATTCCGTTAACTAGATTAACAGCTAAAGAGGAGAAATGAGTTTTTAGAAAAAATAGCAATTTAAGAATATTTAAATTTTTACCACCATTTCGCACTCCTTGGGCGTCTAGATGCTGCCAATATTGTTCGGAGGGTGATTGTGCACTTGTGCCGGGTGGTGCTGAAACAGGTGCTCCTGTATATCGAAAGTAGGGATTTTTCAAATCCAGAGTATTACTCGATGATATTAGGGTGCCTTCGATGTGTAAATCGATTGTGACATCGTATGACTGTCGGCGATTTGCTTCGAGTAGTACACGACCGGTTAGCATTTGTCCTTGTTTGATGAATATTGGCATTGGTAGAAGGCAACGAACTTGATACCAGTGTGTTAGAGGCGCTGTCGGTGATGTTGATAGCCATACTTGTTGACTGGAACCACAAAACTCGACATCGAACCAAAATGCCAAACCATGACAGATACCAGTTTGTAGGATGTGGAACTCAAGTGGAATATCTAAAGACAGGCGAAAGGGAATACAAATTAAAATTAATTGTTTGATAGCAAATAGTTATATAGTTTGTGAATCTAAATGAATTTAGCAAACGCCATTGCGTCTGAGTTTCGCCGGATCTGGCAGGAGCTTGATCATTACTACTTGGCGGTACTTCTACAGTAGATCGCTTCAAATTAGTCAATACTCTCTCGCAGCCAAAGCATATATGACATGTAGCTGGAGGAGTTGAGTTAAATCAATTCAAAGACTTTGATGTGAAAATGAAAGTCCCACGGGGCTTGGAACTATAGTATTCACTTTACTTCAAGCTGTCTTCAGTCTGTTTAGAGGACTATTCCTAGTCCTTTGAACAACGACTATACTTTGCAGTCAAACGATGATGCGTTATCGATAAAATCTAGGCAACCTTCTGGAAACATATCTTTAGAGAGTGCAACCCAAAGTTTGTAAGGAAAACGAATCTTGATAAAAAAGATTGCTTCTTTGGAAGACCACATACGGTATCAAGGAACATACCATCGAGTTTCCTTTCTTACTTCATCTTCCGATTGAAACTAAAATGATTCCTTGAGCTATAAATTGTACACATAAACTCAAAGTCTTTTGGATCTGCTTTCCGTCGCTAAAAGCACCTAATCGCGTTTGCTTACACACTAAATCTAGCGGATGGAGAAAAAGCGAAAAACCCTTACCAATGTTATGTAAATCCTTCTCGTTGTCTCGCAAAAAATCACATACATGCCGCACTGATTTAGCCATACAAATTCTAATATCGAATGTATCGACAATGGGTTGCCTAAAATACTCCTTCATGCCCTCCTTGTGTAGTGTAGTCAAATCGACACCATGGAATGCTGATTGATACCAGAAATTCGCTTTATTATATTGCTCTGAATAGAGAGACTCATCGCTAAACGGTGCTATATGCAGGTCACCGTGTGTAGGGAACATTTTTCCATTTGGTTTAAGCCATTTACGCGCATGCAAATATGTCTCGAGCATACGTTCATTGAATAGCATATAGCCCATCGGTTCCGATATGATAACATCGACTTTCTCTGGCAAATCGATTTCTTCAATTTTACCCGGCATAACAATTATTTTATCCTGTACACTATTCGATTCGACCAATTGCTGGGCATACTGTGCCATATTACTGGCTTCGATGGCATAGACCTTAGCTGCGCCAGCTTGTACCGCAAAGAATGATAGAATACCCGAACCGGCTCCAACATCCAAAATTACTTTATTCTACAAACAAAATAGAAAGAAAGCAAATTAGAATACATATATGGGGGAAAACTTTATGTGGGGACTTACATTAAAATCTGATGAATTCCCTAGAATTGCCTTTTGATAGGTGCTCGTTCGTACGTAGTCTTGCATCATGTTTTGCTGTTGACTTAAATAACCATAAAATTGAAAATACTGTGAGGCGGAAGACTCTTCAGTTCGTTGTGAGAATACTGATTTGGGGCGGAGTCGTTTGACATTGTCTATGATTTTGCGAAACTTATGATGATCTGTGGGGAAAAGAGAAGTAAATTACATCCATTCACAGTCAAGGAAGTTCTTTTTGTCAAGGCAAACCTTTTTCTGTTCCAAATTTTAATAGAACATTGTCATTATCCAGTGTGAGGGCATGCGTTTGACGGCCTACCTGAGCTGTATCCACATCGGATGTTATTAGATATTCTTTCGTGTAATTTGGATCATTTTCTGCAAAAAAAAAAAAAGAAGAAAACAACAAACGTAAACAAAACATCGAATCGATAATGACCCTGAAAGAAACCAAGGAACCAACAAAACCCATTCTAAGGGTTCTTGGAAAATATTTTATTGTTTACCCTATCGAAGGAGAAACAGAGTAAGAGATGTAGTTGGTCGTAATGGTTTGTTCGCATGAAAACAATGAAACGACGACGACGGCCACGACCAGACGCACAAAACCACCATCCTCCTGCAGTCTACTTTATGACACGACACTCCATGTGCGAGACTAGACTCAATTTCAATGAGTTTTCCCATTAAAATTGAGTTGCCATGAAACTTGGTATACGTCGGCATGGTAATTGACTATCAAATCTATGTCTGGAACTTTAGATGAGAATTTGCACTTCCGAGATAAGTGAGAGAATAAAAGAGATAAGAACTGATGTTTGAACCATAAACAAGTTTCATTCATTCCTAAGCTGATGACATTATACTATATTTTGCACTCAGTTTACGATTTGCTTAAACAGGCATGGGTGTCGAGCGTTTTATTGTGTTTAATTAAGTGTACACAGATGTGTACACAAGACGAGTAGATAGGGGACGGGCATCTGTGACATAAGACAGTGCGGCGGAATGTAAATGGAAAGCGGACAATGGACATTTTTGTTTCGAACAAAAACCTTTTCTTCTAGGCCATCGACTTTAGTCAAACTTATTCAGTTTTGTTCACACTAAGTCTGTTCGTCTAGCCTTCAGTGCGCAGTTTACTTCATTGCAAGGTAGAATGTATTTCAGCGAGTTGCATTGGCTAACTAAATGGAATCCGCCACTACAACTCTTGCAATAGTCATTGTGTAAAACTCTGTAACGTTCCGAATACCTTCGATACTCCAGAAATAAGATGCACTTATGGTTGATCAGCAAATAACATGGTACCTACATTTTAATGAGCATGTGCATCGCAAATAGGCTCCCAGTATTTCACCCAGATAGTAGTCAAGTTCAGTTAGATGTCCGACGTATGGTTGACCAAGAAATACAGACTTTAAGACCTGACTCGCCAAACTTTTACAACTCCCTCGCTTCACATTTACGACACACAGTACTTATCAGCGACAACCGTGAGCCTCTGACCGCAATCCAAGCTAACTCATCGCAATATCAATGAGCGGATATATACGGTAACCGATAAACTTGAACTTCCTTTTCAATTTAAATGTTTGCATTTGTCTACTTATGATATAATCACTAACTGCCTTACCTATTTCCGTTAGTAGAATTGATTACCAAACGACACCTTATCAAACTTTTTACTTTTATCAAAGAAATTCAGTTTGTTTGTACAAAGTTCTCAAAAGATTATTCGATATGTAGTCACAAGCATTGAACATGTTACACCTACACCTGTTGGTTTAGTTCTGATGGTTGTGTTTGCAATCAGCGGGGGATACAATCCAAAACAATTTGTAGTCCCAATTGCGATCGCAGTCATTGTTTCTTTTAACTGGCAGCGCTACGCACTTGGTAGGAGCTGATCGGCGATACTTTAAAAACAAAAAACCCTTTCGTGCCTTGAGTCCACTGTTTTCTTATACTGTGTGTAACCAGAAGTTTTAAGTATAATATACTATCGCCTGGCAACTAAGCCCAGCACCGTGTCCAAGTCTATCTGACGTCTTACTACGAAAGGCAAAGATTTGCTCTAAGTAGAATGATGCCGCCCTGAGAAACTGGACAGTGATCACAGAAACTTTTCGTATCCTATTTTGATGCAGGGTACGAGGATACCAAGAATTTACTACAGTCAGAGCATTGACATTCTCTCATCTTGTTCTGAATGGTATTGGACATCTGAGAAAATACTTTAGTTTAGGACCATTTGCAGGATTTATTGAGTCTAGCTAGAGATGCGGTATCAGTTTTCAACCGAGTCAAGTTCAACCGCCACTACGAGTCTTAAGAGGTCGGTTGCGATGGTTGTATAGTCAATCGGCACTCTTTCCAAGGGTCAACCATGTCACAAGCTCAATGTCACTTAAAAGTGCTTAAACATCGTGGGCTACCGGCACTTATTAGAGGTATTCACACTAAGTGAGTATATTTTTTACATTCGGCTCTTAATTCATAGGAACAACAAGATCTGTGGATTGTGTGCCTTTCTAGAGGTCTACGTCTTCTTGAGTGTGTTCTCTGTTTCGCTCTAGTTAGAGGTTAGTTGCTGCTGGGCTTAGATTTGTATTTTTCGGATTACGAGCGCATTCTTTACCTCCTAGTTCATTCGCTTCGAAAGTTTGGTGTTAGAAGTCTCGTATAACATTAGAAACATTGCAGCAAGGCTTCATAACACTACTCTTTCGTTGATTCTCAGACACAAGACTCTGTAACAAAGGATGGAATTAGTTCAGGCGAACGGTTCAAAGTACTCAAGGCGTCAGACAAAAGCCTGCCAATTAGTGAATTAACACCCTCAAAACCTAAACTCTCGGTTGAATGCCCTCACATACCAATGACCGCAACAAACGCGCTTAAACATAAAAAAATGGAAAAAAAAATCAAAACAACCCCATCTCTCACCACAGGTGCTTCTTCCATCACTCATGACAACCTTCATACCACGAATAACGTGAACCAAACCCCATAAAATGCAATAAATCCTTACAAGTGCCTTCAACTTAACCAGAGAACCAGTTAACCATCTCATAACAGAGAGAAAAAGCAACACACCACCAGCACTGGCAGTGGCAAAAAATATCTCTCAAGGTCTCTGCGCTTCCTCCACTGCTGCATTTCTCACCACGTTACCCACCAGAGAAGGCCATCGCATACACTCTGCACACAAAAGCCGTTGAAAAGAAAGCAAAGGCAGAAACGAAAAGCAAAAAATAAGAACAAAAAAAAAAACGAAAAAACCCCCAACGAACTAAACACGAGAGTGCATGACAAAATCGATTTTCCGGGTCAAAATATGTAAGAATATCCTTGTTCGCATCATCAGAGTCATGATGATGATAATGCACACACACTCGGCAGCCAGCAGCGCCTTACAACAGAACAAATCAATAGAAACACGAGCATCTTCTTACCCATCGTCCTTGTATTTTCTATTGTTTGGTGTGCCGTCTGTATATCTTCTCTCAAGAACCGCAGCAGCTGTGCCTATTTTTGGACGCTTTTTTTTTTTTTTTGCTTTTTTATATTCTTTCCTATAACCCGGGGGTGCTTAAGGGGGAACAAATAAAAAAAAAAAAAAATAATAGTTAACTACCCAACTACCAAAACCGACAAAAACTACACCAAACAACCCTGGTAGCGGGTTTGTGCGTCCCCCAAAAACTCACTCACCTAGGACGACCCTTAGCGTAATGCCCTGCGGATCATAGTTGCAAATCATTGTGCAGCTTCCGTTGTATTTATTGCTAAATTCCAGCTTCGTCTCGTTGGAGAACTCGTAAATATTTACTCCTCGAAATGTTCTGTCCATTGATACCACCGCCATTGTAATTGTGTTTTTGGGCAGATTTATTCCTTTCGTTCTCTCGTCTGGCCTAGTGGAGCGCCCCGTTTTACTTTTTATTTTTTTCTTTTCACGATTTTTTTCTTATTTTGTATGAAACTCTATAGAATTCCGTGAATAATAGGGAAGAGCACGGTTTATAAATTGATTGTAACAAGAATTAAAATAATAAAAAAGAAGAATATTTTAAAACAGCGCAGCTAAAGGGGGAAGCGAAGAACGACGACGACGACGACTGGTTTTTGCCGTCTGCACAGCACGTTTCTGATAATTTTTTTTCTTCTCTCCTTTCTCTTTCTTTGAATTGGAAAATTTTTTTTTATGGATTTTAATTGATTTGTTGCACTTGTTACGATTGTGTTTAGTGATTTTATTGTTGGAGCACTGTTTTGTGGGGAATTTAGATTTTGGTTTTTCTTTTGTTCTCCCTAAACACAATTGAAACACAGAATTTGACAGCAGGAAAAACACACACGCACGACTACGACGACGAATGTGTTCAGGTCGCGCTGCTGCTGCTGCTGCCGATAAATAATTGGTTTGATGAACTTCCTTCTCTTTCGAGTGCCATTTGCGAATTTTATTTTACGGTTTTTATGCTGTTAGGCGTGTGAGAGCGAGGGAGATGGACGGTGGTGTTGGTGTAGTATTCGCGATTGAGCACGAAAAACAGGGCTGGTTGTTGTGTGCAGATATGTTGGTATAAAATTGTAGTAGATGAAGGGAACAGGGTTGGCTTTTTTATTGCGAAATATTTATTTTTACTACTGTTCACGCCGCTGGGTTATTAAGTTTTATGTATGTTCACGAGAGGAGTATACAGGATGGGTCAGATGCAAGTTTCTTTTTAAAAATGCAATAAAATGAACAAAATTATATTATATGGCTTCGCAGTGGCGCATTCTGTCACTCTAATTTTCCAAGACCTTGTGGATGGTTTCGGGTTGTAGCGCACGGATTGCTTGGATGATATTGGCTTTAGGTATTTGAATCGTTTCCGTTGGCGGTCCTTCACGGTTCCCCACAAAAAAAAGTCCAAGGAGGTCAAATTGCAGCTCCGAGGCGGCCAATTGACATCGCCAAGACTGATAGCACGATTTGGGAATTTGCTGTGCAAAAGATCGATTGTGGCATGGGGTGTGTGGCATGTCGCGCCATACTGCATGAACCAGGGGTCGTCCAAATTCATGTCTTCAATTTTAGTAAAAAAAAAGTCGGTTAACATGGCTCTGTAACGCCCACCGTTGACCGAAACGTTGTTCCCAGCCTCATTTTCGAAGAAAAATGGTCCGATGATGCCACTACTTCACAATCCTCACCAAACTGTCACTCTCTGTAGATGCAACGACTTCTTGACAACAACGTGCGGGTTTCCCGAGACCCAGATGCGGCAATTTTGTTTGTCAATGTAGCCGCCGAGATGACAATGCGACTCGTTGATTTTTCGCCCAAAATCGCTGTCCAATTCAATTTCAATATTTCTCAACGTTGTTTAAGCGTAAAGCGACTTATTTCGTTCTGCGGAGGTATGATACTGACTCTCTGTCAAGGTTTTGAGCGAAAAACAGTAAAATAACCTATGATGGCCCACCCTTTAGATGTTAAAACGATATAAGCTCACGGGACTTCTTCAGAAGTCAAATTCTTGGAATCTTCTTAAATTGTTTTTAATTTATTCGTCTTTTTCCAACTTTGGCTTTCGTTTTACTGTCAAAACATGGTGCAAAGGGTGGGAACTTATGGAGATAAATTCTCGGAAGTAGGTTCTTTGACGTATTGCGTCAAACTTTGAGTATCACTCGCATCTCAGAAGTGGGTTACTGGTATCCATCTATTCGTCCACTTGCCTTGGGGGTCCTTACTAAGATGCGTATCATCTCAGTTGTGAGTTATGATAACCAGATCACCAATTGCTTGAGATAAGAATGACTCAACTTACGACGGAGCTAAAAATAAATAAATATATACCCCGACTGGTCTATTGGACCCAGAGCCTAGATTCTCACAATCAATCGTGTTGTCTGCGTTATATTCTTTACACGAATGTAAGGGACTTACTGTTGAATTCCGTGTTTGAAATGAAATTTGAGAAGTTATACTCTCGGAAGTTTGCTAGACCCTCGCGAGTGGTGGGGCCGTGAAAAAACTTTAATTTCTTGTCTAGAGATTGAACATGAAACCCCTTGCTCTGCAGTCCAACGAACTTACCAGTTAGGCCACGCCTACTAATTCTATGACGGAAGTAGAGAATGTTATAAGAACAAAAACGTTCGTGTCTGCTTAACAGATGAACTGACGCCATCCCAGAAGTTCGATAGAACTGGTCGGACTTTCTGAACTTGAACTTAGGCACCAAGAATGCGAGATCTGGAAGAGATACTCTTAACAAAACTAGGCTGAACTTCGCCTTGTGCATGAGAAAATAAAGTAGAAAAAACCGACGCCTCTGCGCAGTATATTCGGATGAAAATATTTCTGACAAATGGATCCTGAGCATTGGTTGCCTAAACCTCCCAAAAACGAGAAAAGGCTCTGTTAACTGCGTTTATTATAGAAACAAATTCACGAACTTATCTGCTGCAGGGTCTGGGGGGTTAGGGTCCAGAAAACAATCGCTGTGCGCGTTAAAGGACACTTATTCTATTTTAGCTCACGTACTACATCATTTCTATATTTTGTTTATGAAACATTTAATAAAACAAATTTCTTTTTTCGTTACAGTCCTAAAAAAGCTCGTCGCTCCATCGAAGATGATGGTTCATTCACCGAAAGTGATCACGAGGAAGAATTCTATTATACAGAAATCGAAGATGAGGGTGAAGAAGGTAAAACACCCAATTCACCGTCACCACCAACATTAAGCCACCGCGATATGGCACGTCCACCACACGAAGATCCCGAATACCAAAGACAAATTGTTGGGAGTTTCAAGTAAGTTAAAAAAAAATATGAATCAGCAAAATAAGTAAAAATTTTTGTGTTTTTTTTTTTAAATAGACAAGGATTAGCACAATCTCTACCGGTCAATTCAAAATTCATACACATCAGCAATAATGGCGCTAACAACAATCAGCAATTTAATACAATAAGTCCATCGTCTCCATTAGCTCATCACAATTATACATGGCCATCGCCAGTGCCAGCACAACAGCATCATCATTTACAACAGCCACAACAGCAACAACAACAACCACACAGTCCGGTATCACCAATGAAACATGCTCGTTGGTCACCACGTCCGTCCACATCGGTTGCACCATATCCATCGCCAACTTATGTTCATCATCATCACCATAACTACAGCAGTAGCAGCAGTAGCAGCAGCAGTAGCGCTGGTAGCCCAAATAGCAATAGCGGCCATATGGTTCATCAGATGCCACATCAGACTATAACGGTAAATCAACAACAACAACCGCAACATTCTCATCAACAACAGCAACAACAACAACAACAACAGTATAATCAGCATCATCAACAACTGATGCAACATAGCATACCAAGCTCAACAACGGTGACTATAAGCTCAAATATTCACCATACCGGCGGTAATCATCAACAACAACAACAGCAACACCTCCAACATCAACATCACCAACAACATCACCACAACCAACAGCAGCAACACAACAATCATCATCATCACCGAATGCAGACGCCATCGCCGGCCTCAATAACTGCCACAGTAACAACGACTCATCGTCTACAATCACCGAGCATTCAAAATACAAAAACGAAAGGTACACCAAACTCACCAAATCGTCGCACCCGTGGAGAGAATAAAAAATGTCGCAAAGTCTATGGCATGGAACGTCGCGAACAATGGTGCACCCAATGCAAATGGAAGAAGGCATGCAGCAGATTTGGCGACTGAAGGCGGCCTAAATCGTCAGTGTCAAAGGTACCGGGACAAAGAAAAACCAACAGTAGTAGCACCAAGCGAAATAATAATAAAATAAAAAAAGCTGCAACGACAACGTTTGCCTCAACTGCCACCGCGGTAGCAACATCCGTCATTGTACATCCACCAACCACGGTGCAGACAGCTAACAACACACCTACTACTCCCTCACTGGCGATTGCGAATATGATGAATCAAAAAGAGTCCCCACAGACAGCTAAACTCTACCAACCGCTGTTAAATTAATTTTTATTTTTTACACTCGTTTTTTTTTTTTCTATTTTTGATTTGTTTTTTAGTTTAATTTTGACTTATTTTTTTGGTTTACTGGCTACAGAGACGCAATCGATTGCGATCTGTACACATAACTAATGCATATATATATTTATTTTTATTTTGTTTATTTTCTTTTTATTATTATTATTAGTTCGTAAGACTTTAGACAAATTTTTTTGCACTGTTTTTATTTTTTATTTTATTGTTTGTACTCTAATGTGCATTATATAGTTAATTTTCAACTTAAGATTAAACAAACAAACATAAATATAAATATAAAACAGAAAAAACATACTTTTCTTAGTTATAATTATACACGTGAGTACCTCTGCATAAATAAACAAAAAAAGGTAAAACAAAACAAAACAATAAACATGCATATACATATAAAAACAGAAAAAAATATTACAAAACACCTTCATTCGTCTCTTTGTTAAATAATATGATAAAACAAAACCTTCTATATTTTTGTTTTTGTTTCATTTTGTGTTAAACTTACATTTGTTTTCTTTAAGATAAGTTCTAAAGTTTAAAACACGAATAATGTTGATTCGAGATTACTTTAAACAAAAATAAAATAACAACATGCAAAAAAATATAATAAATTTTATTGATTAATGTACAAGAAAATATAAAAACACATATATATCTATATAAACTATAAAGTTAAGAGAAACAAAACCTTTAACTAACCATTCTTTTCTTTTTTTTTTCCTAAATTCTCTTTTCGATTAACAATTCGTTTGGTAAACATATTTTTATATTCAAAATTTATACGTATATATACAAAAATGTATATCACAAAGCGAAAATGTTGATATATTCAAAGGTATATTTATATAAAAATAAAACAGAGCCATAAACATGAAGTACAACTGTTTTTTTCTACAAACAGACAATTTTTTTCTTTTTACATATTACATTACGAGAGTAAAGAAAAAACAAATCTTTTAAAAAAAATAAAAAAACAAAAAGAAAACCCACCAATTAGTATTATTGCAAAACAAACAAACGTTTTACATAAGAGTTTGATCTCATTTATATTTCTTTTTTCTTATTATTATAATTTTTTTTTGTTTTATTTGTTTCAATTATTACAAATATTTATTTGCTAACCTAGTACAATTGTTAAACAAGAAAACAAATAAAATAAACTTATCTCAGAAGAAAGATCATCAAAACTATTAACAATGACTGAGCATTTTTTTATAAATAAAATGTTTGAAACTCTATTTAAAAAAAAAAAAAGAGGATGCGTTGTGGTGAAAAGAATTTCCCGAAGACTTAAGGACAGTTTTTTTGAATCCAAAGCTGTTTTAGAGTTCAAAGAAGTTGGGTTTTTTTTTTACCACACCACACCACACAATTTAGTAATATCAACCTGAGAGGGAATAAAACATTATCAGCAATAGTTATGTGCAATGGAAAAGCAAAACTTTATTTTATTTTTTATAACATAATATTATATATTGTCTTCCATGATATTAAATACATTTTTGAATTTTTTTGTTAAATATTCTTTCAACGCGCTACTCAAAGGGGAAACACGAAAAAAAAAATAAAATAAAACAAAATTCGATTGCACTATGTTCTCAGTTTATGCGCTCTGTTTTGTTTTTATAATAATTTCTTGAGGCATATTTACATTTTACCATTATATCGTTTTTAAATTTAATACTTTTTTTTTGGAATGTACATAGAAAAAAAACATATATTTTGTTTTATAAGTAGATCGTTTTTTTGATTCGTTTTGTAGAGATACGTACTTTTTCCTGTGCAACCTACGTAAGAGACGAGGAAAATTTGTTTTTGTTTTTTGTTTTTTTAAATGATACTGCCTTCAGAGATATAATCGAAATCAAGGAATAAAAACAAATGTTAAGAAAATAATTTTAAATAAAGTATCGAGTCCGTACAAAGGACATTCACAGGCCAAACTTTTTTTTTTGTTATTTTTTGTCAGAGAAGTTGTTTGCTTTTTGTTTTGTTATATCGGTTTGGCTACTCGAATGAAGTCGTTATCGGTTGCGAGGACTGGCTTAGACTAAAGCTTAGTTCAATTGCGTGACTTCAGCGAATAATCTCGACTAGGAGATTGCATTGGGTATTGTATTGCATTTGTCGGGAGATATCCAATGTACTTCATCATAGCCACCCGATGATTGCTTGCTACCGTGGTCTAGAAACTTGTCAGGCCACCTTCGCACAAAGAGGGGAGTCTGTCGAGGCGAAGATCAATCAGTTTAGGAAGTGTTGGGCTAAGATAGCCATCGTAACAGTCGAAGATGAAATTTACGGCTGTTCTATCTGACTTAATACAGGGCTCACACTGGTCCGAGGTACCTTAACCAAATGTTTTTAGATGCTCGTTTAAGGTGCTTGAACCAGTAGTGAATATGATTTAGTTGGCCTCACCTGTCTATGCCACAACCAATTGGTGGTAATTTGCAATGCATTGTCTGTTCAAATGTGCTAGAGACAGCAGTTCATGAGAACTGTGGCTCTATTATTTTATAAAGTCACATAAGAGGTTTCACCCATAACACTTTTCCTTAAAAGAATATGCGATGCAGTGGTGGTTGCTAAGATCTATCTGTATGACACCCTAGTTTATCGAAATCTGTGAAATCTGCTTAAAAAAAAGCTGTCGATAAGGAAACCGTTGGTATGTAACATAGTGTCCGGGAAAAGTTATCTGCACACGTTGCCAAGTGCTCTATCCCAATGACCCACGTAAATGATTGAGTTAATCTGACATCTTCGAACGGTTAAGGAGTGTAACTTTGGAGTATAGCTTAGAAGTACCGAACTGCTGAATATCGAGTAGAGCCACGAATGAATTACTTGAAAAACTTTTTTGTGAGAGCAGAGCGGAAATCATGGAAAAACGAAAAGCAATAAGGTGAATCGGGTCGATATTGCTGGCAATTAAGAAAGGTTCTTCCACGGCTTCACCTTGAGCAAGAGTATAACGAAATGAAAATGCTTCTGATATAAAAAAATGCATACTCTTCGGACATCATTATTATAAAGAACAGAGCTTGCAAAACGAATTGTTGTCGACAAGCTAAGCCTTGGTAAAGTAGCCAAATAGGTTGTGTATGCACAACTTTAACTTAGCCAGCAATTGCATGTCGCATATGCTCATTGCGATAACTTTTTTGTGATTCCCTATACAAAATCAAGAAAAAACATTTGCAGAGTTGGTTGCGCTTTACAAATTAACTCAAATACGAATACTGAGTTAATGGAAAGTGTGTTCCAAACGGGCGAAGCATTCACCCAAAAGAACACACCAACCTCATTGACTTTATTAACAAGACTCCTTGACAAATTGACGACAAAACTCCTGCCAAAATGTTTGAATCTTAACATTTACTTGTAAAACAAACATATATATTTTTTTTTGCTAAGAAAACGGTGATTTTGTTTTTATTAAAAACTAATCATAATCTTACATGCCTCATGTAATTTCCAATCAAACTAAAACTCTTATTTTCTTACAAAAAAAAAAACATGCAAAGCAACGGTCCTAAATGCGAACAGTGATTCCTGAATGTTTTTTGATAGAAATGCATATTTATACATATTTCATATAAAACTCAAAACTTAACAAAACCTACAGAGAAAAAGTGTAAAAAATGGTTTTTAACAGAAAGATATAGCAAATAGTTAATATAGATATACATACCAGACAAACAAATGTAGAACAATTTAAAAAAAAACCGAATAAAGCCAAAGATTTTCTTTAAAACCCACTCTAAAAAAAATATAATAAAATCCGAAATTATTTTGTGAAAAATATATTTAAACACAAGCAGAAAAAAAAAAAAAACCAAAAGTCAGGAATATATTTTTCTAGTTGAACTACAAAATACAAAAGAAAATATAAAATCAAAGTTTCAAAAGCACAAAATATACTGTAATGAAATATATCTACATACGTTAAGTGTAAACACAAAAGAAAATATTTAATTGTTGCTTTGGTTAAAACAAAACAAAAAATAGGTAAATACTGTACATATGCATATATCCCAAACTAAAACTTTCAAAACAGAACACTTCTAGTATTAATGTAAATTAAAAATACAGCTTTTAATGGAAAGACGTAGAAATAGTTAAGTAAACAGACAACAATGTTAAATATCTCTCTTCTTATATATAATTTCCAACGTTTTTTTTATTTACAATTTTAATTATTTTCTATTATATGTTATGTTTTGATTTCAAATGAAAAAAACAAGAAATTTTATTCATAAAAATTGACAAGATCTTCTTTGAACAAAATTCACAGAAACAAAGAGTAAATTAAAATTTGTTAAAGTGTCCTTACATTATTCCCAATACAACAAAAGGACTTCACCAACAAATCTATGTAGTTAAATTAAAAAAACAAAGAATAACAAAAACTAGATGTTTGCTTCAAAATGCAAAAAGACTGTCTGTTCAAGAATAAACAACAAAAATAAATTGACATTTAATGGGCTATTTACGCGCTATGCTTGTCTTAAAAATAAAATACAAAAACGTACTTATAACACTTAGCATTTGACAGTGTTTAAAAGTGGAAACTCTCGTTTGAAGAATTAAATCTAAATCTAAAGCCTTAACACGAAAACAAAACAAAACAAAAAAAAACAATGTTCTTCTTTCTACGTAGACATTAAATATAAGACGAAATCCTTATCGAGTCTCTATGTCGTTATAAATATATTTAACAAAAAACAAAAAAGAGTAATAATTCATTGTACACGGAGAAGGCTGATTTTAGTTCTCATTATTGACAAAAACAAAAATCGTTAGTTGTAAAAAAAAAACAAAAATTTGTTCAAATTACACAAAAATTGTAGACAAATTTATCATATCACGTAAATGTTTTATGCCAACAAAAACAAAAACAAAAACAAAAGAACGAAAAATCGAGAAAATGACAACCCAACTCGAGAAAGGCAAACAAAACAATAATAATGTATATATCGTTGCCTATAAATACTTTTTACAAAGTGCTAATTTGAATAATGAAATGCATTTACAACACACCTTAGCAATGATTTAATCTCTAAATAAGTCTTAATAAAGAAAAAACAAAAAAAAACAAAAAACATCAAAAACTAGTAAGAAAAGACTATATATATTAATTTTAAATCTTAAACGCGTCTAACTTTAAACTAAACACAACAAACAATCCCTACGAACACACGAAATTAGCAAAACAAAAAGAATATTACAAAATTCTTTTTATTTTTATTTTTATTTTTGATTCTTTATTTCTTTCACATTTATTATCACTGCCAGAATTTTTTTCAAATTGTATAGATATAAATAAAAACATTTTTTTTAAACAAGACAACGTTCTTTAAGTATAAATATATATATATATTAAATATTTGTATTGATTTATACTACTCGTTAAAAATGTTTTAAAACATACTATTTCGTATATTATATATTAATCGGTTATCGTATTTTTAAAAAAAAATAAAAAATTGGCTATAAAAAATAAACATAACGTATGAATTTAAAGAAAAATAAAAATACCTTCTACAAGTTAAAAATTTTAAGAACGAAAATCGTCCAATGCAAGATATACAATTGCATGTCAATGCAATTCAAATGAAACATGTAAGAGAACAAACTCAATTGGTGCAAATATAATTATATAATAAAATAAATTTATTCTCTTATATATAAAAATCGAAAATCTTTAAAAAAAAAACAACACATACACAATCCCTTAACGTTATTATTATTGTTTTGTTCTAACAAGAAAAAATTATATTCCTTTCACAAGAGTTTACCTTTATTGACAAGAAGTGCTGGTCACTTCAGACTGTTTTAAGTAAACTCGTAGACATTTCTTTTTCAATTTTAAATTAAACAAAATCTCTTATATATGCTGACTAATATAAAATTGCATAATTAACATAATTGGTCTTAAGAAGAGGTGTTTTGGATTAGGAGTTAAGCATGGTAGAAAATTCAACAAATAAGGACATGTTCAAAGTATGGTCAGTGGGTGTTCAGGTGAACTGGTTTTTCTTACACCTTCTTACAAGTACATATATACCACTTTCAGGTTATGCGTCCACACTGCTCGAGATGGTGCAAAAGAAAAGGGCGAAGTTTTTACAGAGATCGCTTTCAAGGCAATACCATTTCTCATTTTTCACGGTCCCACCTCTGCGCAGCTTCTGACAAACACTCGAAATCTCTTTCCAGCTGCTATTTATTTTGACACTCCGACAAAGCATATTCAGAATTGTCAATTTAACCTCAACCACCTCTGTTCGCATACTTTCTGCGCCACAATTCGTAGATTATGAAATTTGAAGGAGAGGGGGTAAAATTCTCTCAGAGAGTAGTGAAGTCACAAAAAAGCAATCGAACGCGAAATTCGCTCACTTTTTAGACGTCAAAAGCAAATGTATGCAAATACACAAATAACAAAAAATTTCTTACAGGACTCTGACAGATTTGACAAATTTCGTAAATCAGTGCAAAGAAATTTCCTGCGTTTCATGGGGAAATTTTTTACTCTCTCGTGAGCGCTCTCTTATACGAAAAACTACCAAACTTTTCCGTACTCGAACAGGATTTGGTGACTTTTCGTAGATTTTCGTGAAAATTCGTTGTTTTGAAAGAGTACACGAACAGACCTAATGTATGGAATGTATGCAATAGGGACTTGTGCTATCCTTGAATCCTTGAAGAATTTTTTGATCTGCTTTTTCTAAGCTACTCTTCCTCATCCTTGAAGCAACTTATGATTGAAACAATCAAACGAGTAAAAGAATGTGTGTCACCATATGTCATTACGCATAAATTGACTCAAACCCATCAATGTCACCGAAAGTATAGAAAACATTTTTGAACATGTCCTCATTTAAAAGAATAAGAAAAAAGTTAAACATTTTCAGCAAGATATTTAGCAATAAGTTTTATGGCAAAAAATTTAAATTAAAAGAAAAGTTAATCAAGTTTAGGAATACGAGTTCGAAAAGAAAATGAAGTTTTATCGAAATTACTTAATTTTAGTCGAGGTTTTGCAATTTCAAAAAAACTAACAAAACACCAAGGCATGAGTGCTTTTCAAGTAGGAAGAGAAATTTTATTTTGATTGAAAATTTCAAACTTTTCTTGAACATGACAAAAGAAGTTACAGTGACTTCTACTTTAGGAATAAGGGTTTAATATTCACATTTTGAAACCCTCTCAACATTTTAGGCACGTGTTTAAGTATGTATAGAGTAGGAAGGTAATTTTAAGGCAGTGGATTTCAAAATATTTCGGAGTTTAAATTATCGAGTTAAAGGATAGGTCGTAAGGTTGCTATAGGCAAATCAGTGACATCTCATCTCACATGTGTGTTCATCAACCAATCGATAGCCAATGCATTCGAGTTCTGTTTGGATCAGAAAATGGAATAACGACTATATTGTATGTTTCGGTCATTAAGTCATTTTATCTTCTTTGACTGAAATGTTTTTTGTAACGACCCTTGCAATAATTTCCGGAACATTACTTGTAGTGTTTTCTGTAGTGATTTCTGTAAAGTTCTTGTCGTGAGGAATTGGTAAAAATCCGACTTAAGAGAACAAAGAATCGTCTTCATCAGCGAAGGATGAAAAATGCTACTTGGAATCGAAATGGTGTTAGGAACTAGAAGTCTAAGGTAATGTTTCAATTTTAATAGTTTGTGCGGCGTAATTTTAAACAAAAATCCCTAATTGTTATTAGAAATTATAAGAACAGAAAGGTATTTAGATAGGTTGATGTCAAGAAGTCGTTGTCTCATGTTTTCAGAGTAGGCTACCAATATCACAGAACAGAGTTTGCAAAAAAGAAACTTGTGGCAAACTAAAAAGGCAGTTATATTCTTACAGTCAGTTATTTTTGTGTCAAAGAGTGTCCAAGAAAATACACTTTATTTTATTCTTTTCTTTCAATAATCAATAAGAAAAAAAAACTTAAAGCAAAACGTTAATAATAAAATCGAATTATAAATAATTAAAACAAAACCCTTCTCTTGTCGTCAGTATTAACTTCTTAGAGGACAAACAAAAAAACAAATCGTATTTGCTTCCATTTAAAACAAAAACTTCTAAAGAAACAATCCTTTTTTTTTTTAAAAGAATAAAAGCAATCAAAAAACATTTTCTCTCCCTAAAAATATAAATTCGAAACAATAACAAGCGCAGTGATTCCAATTAGCAAAAAGAATTTAATAAATAATTTTCTTAGAATTGTATTGCAATCGACAAAAAATAATTAAAATTTATAAATTTGCGCAACATGACTGAATTTTAATTAATTGTAATGTTAAATTATACACTCATCGTAATCAAAATGAAACAAGACAAGAAAGAAACTGACTAATTTTACAATTTTTTTCTATTTAAAGAAAAATATATGAAAAACAAAAATAATTGGCAAAAACAAAAAAAAACAAAAATATATAATTATTATTATCTAGGTAATAAAATTCGAAACGGATACTTTTTTCTTTGTGTTAATTTCTTGTTTTTTATAAACGCGAAATTAAATTTAAATATACAAACAAGTAAGAAACAAAACAACAAAACAAATTGGCTGACATACAACAGAAAATACTTCTGTTAACGCAAAGTAATAAATATTAATATAATAAAGACTTGATTATTGCCTATACGTTTTCTGATTAAACAATGAATGTAAAAATAAAAAAATAAACAATGTAACACCACAAGAAAATCAAAACAAAACAAAAATATTTCCTTAGGTGATTATTACAAAAAAAAAAAAAAAAAACAAAAACAAACAAATAAATATTGAATATCTTTAATGTTGTCTGGAAAATTATATATATATATATATACATACATAAAATGTAAATCATAATTGTTGTGTTTTAACTCGTTTTTTGTTTTATACTGTATATATTAAACTGCATCCATCGTTAATATAATTCTTTTCCAACTGGTTGTCTACGATATAGAGTTTGTTTATTTTTTAATTTAAGGCTACAAAAACAAAAGAACAAAACCGGAAAACGTATCCAAAATACATAAGTATCGATAAATGAAACTTGAAACAATCTTTCAAAAGCATTATGTAATATTCTACAAATAATTAACAAACAAAAATTGATGGTAGCATATTCTTTTTTTGTTTAATTCGTAAGTTTAAATATACAATATAATTGAATCTATACAATAATACGTGTGAATATACTTTTTAGAATAAGATTTAAAAAAAAAAACACAGGAAAAATAACGACAAAACTAAACTCTGTTGAACTTTGTTGTTTCTCCCACATTTAATTTTTTGGTTTATGGTTCGATTAATTAAACAAAAACAATTACTAATAAGCAACAAACAATAAAACTAATACTGTTAAGAAAGAAACAAAATACTTGTGAAAATAAATAATTAAACAGAAAGAGTAAAAAAGTAAAACCGGAACAAAGATTATATTTAAATATACAAAAAACGAAAATAGCAATGGATCTCCTTATACATATGTATGTATGTATTGTATGATAAATAAATAAAAATTTAAACTGTACAAAATGCAAACAAATTCATATTACCCACATACGCATATTAAATGGGAAATTAAATACATATATACATATTTATGACAAAAAAGAAAACCAACAAATGGATGTGTTTCAATAGGACACATCTTCACAACCGATTATTTATTTTTCTGAAGAAAATGTCAAGATATTATATACATATACATATGTATGAATAAATATACATATAATAATGTTAAAATAAATGTGTACCTATACAAGAAATCAATTCTTTTGTCAAAAACGAAAATAAAATGCATCTTTAAAATGCACATAAGCATAATAAACATATATTAACTTTATTTGCGCCTTTTACTGTTTCAAACATAATTAAACTAAAAAACAAAAGTTAAAATCACACTTAGAAAAGTGGAAAAATTCTTATTTTTAATTTGCTTCTAAAGATGATATAAAGTAATGTATATTAAATAAGATTACCGACATTCATGAATCTAATGTCTATTTATGAAGAAATAAAATGAAGACAAAGTACATATACACATCTAAAATTATATATATGAAATGGAAAACAATTTTATTAAGTTGTTGATGGAAAACAAATTAATATAAATGCAAAAAACAAAAACAGTCCCTAAATAAAAAGAAAACAAAAAAAAAAATAAATAAACACAAAATACACAACAGAACGTTAAATATAAATAACAAATTATAAATTATACATTTCCGATGATGATGAGAAATAAATACAAAACAATAATAATAGCGACTTAAATGTGTATTATTTTATTTTTCTTATATTGTTGACTACGAAGTCTTGGGCGAAAGTGTTCTTGGGAGTATGTGCCCCACGATACCACCTATGGCAACAAAATCATACTAACCGACTAGTCTTTTTCTACTAGTGTGTACCACCTAAGAGATAGCTTCACCAGCTTCACAGCCACCTTCACACAGCTGCGAATCTTCCTCCTTTCACAGTCCGTCAATGCAAATGAACATTTTGCTCTGAAAAATTACTTACTTAACGGGCTCCTGACCCGTGAAGAGTCCCTGCCTGAGACATGATAGCCTTCCATTCCCTTCGATGCTGAAAACAGATGGGCATATTTTCATCCGCTTAAGCACCATAAAGTAGTAGTAGGACTGGGGTGATCAAGGTGTTATATACAAGCTTATTAGTTATTTGGCAAAGGGCAAACAGAATAATGAAATAGCAGAAATAAAATCCCTTACTACCTTAATTCGTCGATGTTAAATTCATTTTGGTAGCTCCTATTTCAATACTAGCAAAATCACCAGTGATTTCTGCCAATTTTTTAAAGATTGTACCTCCGGTACCTCACTCTTGTAAGGTAAGGCAGTCATATCACATCCTTGGAACAGCATTCATTCTTCTTCGTCATACAACCACACTAGTATGAACCATTCGTATTTGAACCACAAAGTATTTTAGGCGCAGAAGCAGTAACAAAAGAAAACCCTTCAAAGAATTTATTTTACTTCTTTAATTAGGTGGTGCTACAACCGCGAGGGGACCTGGACCTAAACCAACAAGCCCCTCCAGTTGCGCACTTCAAGTTTGTGGAGGTCATCTTCCACTTGTGAGCGGAATCTAAGCCCAGGGGTTCCTCTAGTCCTCTGTCTCTTCGGGTTGAATTCGAAGACTCGTCGCGCCGGAATTTAGTGTCCATTTGCTCTACATTTCCTAACTAACTTAGCCGAGTAATGAATACTTTTCTGACCAAATCGATGTCGCTGTACAACTCTTAGAGTTTGCTGTTAAACCTCTTGCTCCAAAACGAGTCAACGCAATGAGTCTGATTCGTTCTCCAGACAGCAGCCATGGCTTTATATATGTAGCTCGTCTCTATAAATGCTTTCATATGTAACAATAAAATCGATAAAAAGATGGTGAGTATCGATCTCGAATTCTTGATTTGTCCAGGATCTGCAGTAATGTGAATGGTGTGTTCTGCCTGATAGTGGAGTTTGGGTCATCGTCGGCGTCTGCGGAAGTGGTTTCTTCATATCCTTCCCACTGACAGCGACTCAATTACGAGATTTCTTTATTCATCTCTACAGGTATATATTCTCTATTTCCTCGATCGCGAGCTTCCCATGCTCTTTCTTTTTTCTCTGGAGAAGCCGATGTTCTTCCCTCCTTTTTTCTTCGTAGAACTCATAAGCCCCTTTCGTTCTTCTCCGGCTTAGTAGGTGAGGAATTGTTTTGCTGCATGTGCTTGTCGGCGTTCATCATCAAAGCAGGGGTTTCGTGGAACTGGTCGGATGAAACGCAGCACATCAGTTGCGGCGTTTCTGATAGTTTCTTGCTATCGATTCCACATTCTTCATCACTTAATGCTGGCTGTATGGGACTTTTCGAGAGGTTGAGGGCTACGGGAATATGAAAAGAATCTAAAGTTTTGTTGAGTTTTAAGCCATTCAGTTGTTACATGCAGTGGTGTACGTATATGAGGAATGTCTTAAAGGGTGCCTTGAAAAAAGACATCTAGTACCTCGTACTGGACTCACAAGAGTAAAATCAATTATGGACTTTTTTTCAATTTCACCTGAAGATCGACTTTGATCCCATATTCGCAACGAAGATGCCAAATTATACAAACATTGTGTGTATTTAAGCTTATGTACAGACTAAATAATTCGCAAAGAAGGGGATATAACAAGTCCACTAATCAATATCAATCGCTATAGTTTACCATCACCTTCTGCAAACAAGTCGTATCTATATGTCTTCTTATAGCTTTTTTTGTAAAGTCTGGTTCAGTCTAAAGTATTTCCACTGCAGCTGATTTGGTAGGCAAGGACTTGAGTCTGCTGAATCGACCCTTATAAGGCGATCACATTATGTCATGACCTAACAAATACTTTAGTCCCATTAGTTCCATCACCTTTACGGGTACCGCAGAGCTATCCGCCGAAAACCCAGCAGTTTTATTCTATGATGTCTCTTCTGTTTCCTCGCAGTTAGATCGACAGATTTTGTTGCCCTTAGTTTCTCAACAATTCCCAATTCGTGGTGCTATTCTTAACAAAAATTGGCCAACACATATGCTGCCAAATTGGTAACACTGAACTTAAATGGCGCAAATCGCTGTGTGAAACTGGCTGCAACTCGGCCTACAGCAACTGTGGTTTAGTAAAACATTTTGAGCCATTAATCATTTACTTAAGCCTTTCCATCTCATTGAATTCACTTATTATTCTTCTCCATCATCTACTCATTGCAAATAACTCATAATTCGCCGGTAGCCCTAAGAATAACAAATCAAAACCAAACAAGTACACGAAGTTAACAAAGAATTCCTGAACATCTCTGGCGAAACCCATCACCCGACTTCCCATCATCTACAAAAAAAGGCCCAGAGCTTCACAGTCCACACCCGAAACACAATGAATACAAACAACTTCAAACCGCCAACATCTTTAAAATGAAAAATGCAAACACGAAAAGCAAAAAAGGTGAAAAGCAGAAGCCTCTCACGTATTTGCGATTCAATTGCTTCCCGATTCAAGCATGAACACCCAGAGCCATAACAATTGTTTGCATAAACTATCTTCCTCCGTAGCGACCGATAGGCCGATAGACGAACGGATTACATGGGTAACCCTAAGTTCAAATCGCTCTGGCACGTCTTCTAACGTAAGTTCGGGATCGTACCAAGGAAAGCTCTCATCATCATGAGCAAAGAGAATCTGTCGATGCGATAGATACTTTTGACCAGTTTATGACGATCGTTCGATCCAACCGATAGTTAGTTGCTTGTCCACCACCAAACCATTCGGATTGGCTAAAACCACACGTGAATCTATGTATCCATGTTTGAAGAATTCAGTGAAATTTATCGCGGTGAAATAAAACTGAAACAATTCGATTGTATCGCGCCGCGTTGGGTCACTGACTGATATAATCACTGGGTGTTGTCCAGTTGTCCATTCACAATGTGTGCCACATTAAATTCGCAATTTAGCCATAATTTCAAATTAACTCATTTGATTGTCGGAGTTTTTGTTGCATCGCTTTGCATTGATGTATCACAAACGCATTTGGTTATCGATGAACACGAACAATACCGGGCAAGGCCACCACCAATTGTTCAAAGTCGTTTGGAACAGCGAAGTCCTTCGGAAGTTATGGTGGATCTGAGCAATGATTTGGCCTATAAAATACTTCATTTGCATTCGATATTGAATCGTAATAATTTTGCATTCTCTCCAACGGCCTTGATGTGTGTTTTGGTGGCGCTTTACGAAGGATCTGCGGGACGCAGTTCGCTAGAGATGCGCAACGCCTTGCTAATGCCGAACAATAGGGATGTGGTTCGTGTGGGATATCGTGATATACACCGAAGGTTAAGGGTAAGATGCAGATGTGAAAAATAAAATACTATTTTCATGAACGTTGATAATTTGAAAATAATCGACGTTTTTTGATTATGAATAGTGATTAGTTGGTTGAGTGAATTTCCATTGATGGGTTGGTTGAGTGGAGAGTCAAATTTTATTAAATTTTACTATGGAATGGCTGTGAATAGCAAATGCAAAATAAGATCAAGGAAATTATTTAATGTGCTTATTATTATTTGTATTGTGTTTATTTACAATTCATGCGATGGTTTGTGAAAAAAATAATGAATAAGCGTTTGAAGTTAGAATAATCTCCCAACAGCAGGAAGTTTTTATGAACACATCCTTAACTAACTTACTCTTCTCTGGAATGTCAGACGTAAAAAGGGATTTTGCCTACTGGATCATCAATTTTCATAAGTAATTCATTTAAAACTAGATCTGGGTAGTAACCTCAGAATACTGGTCTTTTAACAAACTATTGTTGCAGGTTAGGGTAAATATATCACTAAGCATCACATTCAGAAGTAAATTTCCAGCCAGTGATAGGTACGCCTTTGCGATGGAAATCTACTTACAAAAAGCTTAGAAATTTGCTCAGACTGTTGCCTGTGAATACTGAACTCATCGTTGTCTTTTCGTATATTCAGGTCTTTTGTTGTCAAGGTATTTATCTCAAACTTACTCAGTAATATGGAAAACAGAACAAAATTTTGTTGCCTGATGCAGATTTTATTCTTTGACTTACGTTAGTCAGCACTGTTCGAAGTAAATCCGCAATGACCACGAACAACACCACCACTGTATGCTAAAGATTTTCGGAATACCTACTTTTTGTGATTTTTCTTTTGAGTTCACTTTTTTCAACTTCGTACTTGTGGATGGTTGTTCAAAGAAGGTAAACAGCCTTAGAAAACTCGGATTCTATCCTACGAACTATATCTTAAACTTCAGTGCCAGAAATGCTGTTGTATTAGCTCCAAATTCTACGTCATATCTTTAAAAACTTAGAAATTCCATAAAATATTATGTAGCCCGGTGAGAAACTCTTTCTTGATAGCTCTATGTCAAGAGGAACTTCGTTATAAAAAGTCGGGTTTGGGTCAGTTTGCTTTCGAATGCTGGTCTATCTGTGAATAACCCCCTTTCTATTCTGAGTTATCTACGCCAAACTGTTCATTGAATATTCTAGAAAGGCTAGTTGCAGTTGGTTGCGCATGTGTAAGGTAAGATAAGTCTGCCCATGGCCCTATGAATTTTGATATTTTAGTACATTTTTCAATTCGAAATAGCGCAATACATCTTTCTATATAAGCTAGTGTTCAGAACCCAAGAATTTACTAACAATATCAGTAGATAGTGCTATCAATACCTTGGTGAGAGTTGTTACCTCCTTAGAGCTCTAAGATTATTACGGCATTATGTTGCTTCACGTAGGATTTTCACTCCAGAGTCACATTAGCAACGATATATCACCCAAGAGCCACATATGTATCTAATTTAGTTTCACTGAAGAATCATTGATATAAATGCAGATTTTTAGTCTCCATTTTTCTTATACTTTGTACTTATTCAGATAATTCATAGTCCTGTGGTTCAGTGTCGAAGTCTCGCTAGACTTTTTGCATGATGTCTGAACGCCTTCATCTGATGCCTAGTTTCATTCATGTTCATGTTCAGAAAATTTTTCTTTGAGTTGGTATATCCATTGAACCTGTTTTGCTAAGGTAGCTTCACTTGAGGAAGCATATTTACAAAAATTTAACCATTTTATGATGCTCAGAGGTATAGCCTCGAAAATAGCCTCTAGACTCTTACAATATTTTTGCGCATCTCATCAACTGTATTTCATAAAGATATTACTTCTGCACATGAACGTCCTGTATTTGTGGTAATTTTTTCAATATTTTCTTAGGAATTATTAAATAATAAAATATTTTGAAAACTATAGAGTTAGTTACTTTGGCATCAGATTTTTCGTATCAATAGACCAAGTGGATCTGCCCGTTCCATGAGAGTTGTAAAGAAGGAATATTCTAAGAACCTTTTCTCTTAAATAGTTTTCTGTCATCTCAACAATGAAAAACTTGTTCGGAATGTAGGACTCTGGTTACTAACAATTTATTTGTTCTCAGAATACTATTAGTTATCCTAACTAGGTGCAGTGGGACTTATGCTAAGTCTGACTCAAATATCTACTCCCATTTTCTATTCTTCCAATCAAATACTTACCGTTCCCTAAAAATTGTTTATCCCATTCAACATCTGTTATTAAATGCACGCAAACTCTCCATTGACACCGATTTAAAATCATGAAAATCATTTGGAATTACCAAATTTGAAATAACATTTTATTACTTACCAACCAATCATGGATATTTGTATTTTTGTCACGAAGCACTATCTCTCACAAGACCGATCTAAGAAAGAACCACATAAAGCTACTGTAACGCGCATGCACTCTTAAGTACACTTTTGTTGCTTCGCTATGGACTTTCAGTACATACTAGAGAATATAAATTAGCATTTAGAATGTGGAGTTTTTTACACTTTCTCCTATAGAGTAGCAGAGTATGTCAATCTATCTTTTACGATACATTTTAAACTCTTATTAGAGTGAAAAGATTTTATTAGTAAATTTTTAACTCAATAAGTTTATTTTTAAGACAGTGACTCACTGAAGCTAAAAAATATGTACTTTCTTACCAGACAAATACTTGCCAAGTTAAAGTTGTGGAATAAATGTCATATACTTGGTAGCCCAAAATGTACCACAGTATCGAAAGATGGTATGACTTTTGTAAATTTCAAGTTGTTTTTTTGATATTTGTGAGGTAAACAGATGCAGAATACATGTCGACAAGCCATGGAAGGCTAACTCCATGATCGCGGAATACTCTATCCTTTCGGCGAAGATTTCCCGGCCTTCCTACTTTATTTGGTCAAATACTAAGGCGGTTAGCCGCTTGCCTCCAAGGCACTAAACAACAACATGACAGAACAGGCACCGGAAGGCCTCGCAGTTCTCGTTCCGATAAGAATATCGTTACTTTGGCTGGATGCCGTGGCTAACACGTTTCCTGGTATTGATGAGCAGTTCAGTACTCCCATGATTAACAAGATTTTTCTGCCACAAATTAATAGCCCGATGTTTTCTACAAAATGACTTTTGGCCCACTGGACCATTATTATCTTCAAAAAGTAATGGACAAACACTTAAAGGTCCAAATAAGCACTTTAGAAAAGAACTACGAAATTATTTCGTTTGCCCACCCTGCACTAACTCTAGTACTCCAGTTATATAATCATACCCTAGATCGTTTAAAGCATTTGTATTTCTTTTATTATTCTCTGGAATCATCTTAAAGTAGGTCAAGGCTTTGATAGCTGCAAGATATTCTTTATGCGTATTGCGTGGCTTAAACAGAATTGTCATTGATAGAGTCTTTCAAAAGTTGCGCCCAGATGTTTTTTTTTTAAGTAAAACATGTAAATAGTTAGAGTTTTTCCAGTGTAAACAATAGGTAGACGCGACTTTTGAAAGACCCCTTAGGTTCCCTAACCTCGAGCCTTTGTCAGTCAACATTCGAGAACTAAAACGAAAGATTTGAATATCAACCTTGAATTATCGATAAGAAAGGAGGATTAGCAATAGAATATAGTCAAGATTTGAGAGCCTCTCGGAAAATCGATCTAAGGAATACAATCTAAAATTCTTGGATATGCTCATAAAGCAGTAAGAGCACGCAGTAAGAAGAAGATCCAACTCCTAACTAAGAATAAAGTCGTTTTTATTAAGTATTTTTGTTTCCAGTCTTCTGGCGTGCAACACAATTATCTGTCTGTTTTGTCACCAACTTAAGGCTCATTATGTTTATGTGACTACATCATGTTCTGATCCTCTGACATAACGCCATATCTCATAAGGCTTTGTAACACTTTCCCGAGGAGCCTTATTGCCGAAAAACTCAAAGTAAACCACTTAATCATAGAATATCAGTTCATAATGTTAATAAAAATGACAAACTTTGTAAGTAAACACTACCAAGGAATGTTATAAGTAGGCTCTGTGGAGTTAAATGAAAACATAAACATATGTAAGTCTGTATGATTCATCTTCACATTACAATGCCAAGCCTTGAATAAATATGGAGCCTACAAGCTCTTTTTTTGCTTCATTTGTATTCACTTAGCAGATTTGCCAAAATCAATCTACTAATGGACTATATCCACAACATAACCAGTTCAAAGTTCAATGAACTTAATGTATGCCACCAAGGGAAAGAGTAGGTACATTAAAATACCTGATCATTGAAACAGGTGACAAATTACCGTTGTTTTCTGTGACAGACAAGATCATCTTAATTGTCTGTCACTTCTTATTTCAATCCAAAGAATTGGCACCAAAGAAACTAAAGTAATTGAGTGTCTGTTACCACGTCTAGAGAACAAAAAAACAGACCAACATTCTCAAGAGATAATAGTTGACCTATAAAAGGAATCCACTTGGGCCTCATCTTTGATTGGTATGATGTGTATTGCTCATCGATTTAACGCTCAATTTAAATAGCTACCCGTTATGGTAGGCAATGTGGTAGGAAAGATTATTTAAAAAACGAGGTCAGCGAGCCATAAAAAACTTTTGCCCATTAATTCAGAATAGATTCAATTACAAACATACCCCCAACAGCTCTGTTATTATTTTTTGTGTTCCTTTTTATTTCAACAATAGAGAGGACAATTTATTAAAATTATTACAAAATCAGTTTCACTTTCCATAATGCTAGTATGATTGTTTACAGAGGTCTGTTCGCGTATTCGTAGATTTTTAAATTTCAAGAATTCAGGGTAAAATTCCCTCAGAGAGAGGTTCAATTCTGAAAAAGTAAACGAACGCGAACCCTACGAAATTTGCGCACTTTTTAAACGTCAAAGGCAAGTGACAGAAGACAGAATCTTCTTGCACTAAAGTTCGTAGCATTCGCTCACAAGAGTGCCCTCTTCCACTAAAAACTACGAAAGTTTTGCGTACTCGAACAAAATATTATTAGAAACAAGAACGTTGTGTAATGGAGTCAAGGATGTTATTCGTCTAGTGGCTATTGTGAGTAACTTATAAAGACTTACATTCTACAGCTTCTGTTGGGCCCTGCCTTGACACCGTTTTTGACATATACAGCACGAGTTGTCATCTGTCACATAAATAACGTCTTTATTTCTTGATTTTGCAGACGTACTTCTTCGATGAAGACAACCCTTTAAAAGGCCTGAGTTTAAACAAGGAAAATGTCACAATAACTTCAGAATACGAAACCATACTCAAATTCTATGGCTATGATTTGGGTATGGATATGGTTTCATCCACTGTTGCCCCAACAACAGCTGGTACAACAGATGAGCCAGCTACAAGTACTATCTCTTCTATTTCATCCACCACACCAGTAGAGAAAGAGACATCTAGCACTTTGGAGTCTGTAATAAGTACAACTCTACAACCAACAACTACCGTCGAACCCGAAACAACCACAGTGGCAGAAACAACCACAGTGGCAGAAACACCACAACCACTATCAACAACGCTTGAACCAGATGAAGAGGAAGTCACGACACCCATCCCCGAAGAATCAGGAGAAGTCGTCACTAGCGCCGATGAAATTCCCCTCGAAGAAAGGGCTAGCCTTAAGAAGTTCAAAACCAGCGGCAAACTTGTCTCCTCCCCACCACGGGAGTATCTTCCAGCGAAGTTCACACCAATCCGCCTACCCTCGTCATCGAAGAGAAACCGCCGTCATCTATTTGGCTTCAAGGATATTGACCCGAATTTCTTTTTCAGCTTCATTCAGCCTAGACCACAATTCCTTCAAGCACCTCCACCACCAGCCAGCATTACAATTGAAGCCGCTCTGCCCCCGGCTCCAGTTCATGTGGCCAGAATTACTCCAGTAGAAGCAATCGACCCGTTGGGACCTATTACCCCAATTGACGGTCCGGTTGCACTGTTGCCCATTAAAAATACCTACCATCTCGATGTGGAACAGGGATTCCTGACCTCCTCCAAGCAAGGCCTAAATAGTGAAGTCGTTGATCATATCTTCTACCTGAACGATCAAGAGGTCATTCACACGACATTTAAGGTCTACAACTCTGTGCTGTACTATCGATACTTTGAGCACTTGAAAATGTCCATCCTCGAGCTTGAGCTTGACTCCACAGACTATAACTTGATGATCCTTTTGCCCGACTATGATGTAGATCTTCTAACTGCGGCTTCTACCCTTCGCTTGGGCCCAACTCTGAGAGTACTGCGAAAACAATTGAAACCACGATGGGTGCAGGCAATTATTCCCGATTTTAAGCTACACGGCACCATGTTCCTAACCAATGACCTACAAAACGTAAGTAAATGTTACAAGTACTAGTTGTTGTCTAATGGTTTCCCCTATCCAGATGGGAATTTGTGATATTTTCGAACCAAATCGTGCTGATTTCAGGCCAATGACCGACGAGAGCGGCATCTATGTTAAACACATTGAGCAAGCGATCAACGTCAGCATTCGCACTCGGCCGATTAATCACCTGAAACGTAAGTACTTCTTTAACATCATTGCATCACACTTGTCGGAGTGCGAATTAATAGGCATCGCCACTTAAGTCGTTTAATCAAGAGTGTAATCGAGTCTTTAACGCGAGGAGGTATCGTCTTCATTTGTTTGTTTGTTTGCAGGGAGTTACGGACCACAAACTCGACCCATTCAAGTATCGGTGAATCATCCGTTCATGTTCTTCATTATCGATCGAGATCTGGATGTCGCAACTATGACCGGTCGGGTACTGAATCCATTAAATGTGCGAATACAATAGGATGTGGATCCAGTACGAGTACGAGTATACATATGTCGTAAGAGGCCAATAAAATTAAGCAATGGACCATGTGCAGTTGGTGCAGATTGTACAGATGAATAAATTAAAGAGTCTTTCCGAGATTTCTGTTTTTTTATTTACTTAACTTTTTAGTTGTTTTTGATTTAAAAAGGTAAGCTTGGCTTGAAATATGCTGACTAACTGGATACGATCACAAGTTTGATGATACTTAGTATTTATTTTAGACGAAATAGCGTACCAGCTTAATGCTGACAGTACATTTACAACAGAACATCCCTGAAACTGAAGTTGAAAACTGCTCCAATTCTGTGTCACAAAATAAGGTTCACTCTACATTTCGAAGTAAGGGCTAAACGAGATCTCACCAATTTGTCTAGCCTTCTCAGCCTTTATCACAAAGTTCACAGGAGACTCTAACCTCAAAAAATATTCTAAGAACCTTGAGCTGTTTCCATAGATATGACTTTGATATTACCGCAATCTCATTGGTGGCGACAAGGCACCTGAAACTTGCCGTGGAAAATACGTCTCTGGTTGACAAACCTGACTGATTTGGATTTCAAGAAGAAATGCCAGTTTCTATAAAGAAACAGAAATTGATTGCAGGCAGGATTATTAGGTGATACATCGGCTAGGAGGTTTTCCTAATCACGGTAAACTGATATTGCAATCTTAGGTAAACTTCCAGACACTCTCCCTTAAATACTTTAATATGCGCTCCTTCCCCTCACTGGAAACAATGAAACAGGATTACTTCTTTGAAAATTTCTCTCGTGGATCTCTGCAGCGTGATCAAGGAAGTCTTGGCCTGGTTAAAATGTCAGGGATGTTATCATATTTACTGACAGTCAAGCGATAATTAAGTCCTGGAATCGAGCTCTTTTACATCAAAGGCCGCTTTAAAGTGTCGCATTTCTCTATCAGAGATCACGAAGCAGTTGAAAATTCATTTCATTTGGCATTCATTGTATTTGGCACTAGGCCGTAGGGACATTACGGGACAGTGTAAGGCCGACGAACTTGCCAAAAACTATTCTAAGTATTCTGTCGAAATGGTAAAACCTGGGTATACCCCTCACTACATGCCATCCACCCAAGCTGGACGCTTTCAAAAAATGACATATTCCTGACGTGCTATAACTATATCAAGACAGATCTGGCTTAAGCTAGGCCAGGAATGTTGCTTGATTATGCTAAAATGATCACAGACCAGCTATGCAATAGGTATACTCGGAGAACTCTGTCCGATAGACATGCTTTCATGTCACGGTGTAGACTTTTGTAGCTTATTCTTGGCATTGAGATGGAGTAGTCTTAGCTTGCTTAACCTATTCGATTTGCAATATTTTGCTTCTATCGGCTGACCATCAAATGGAATGGCTTCTAGCCAAACAACCCGAAGATGTTTGCTATTTGTTCACATCTGCTGTCATTGAGTATATGTTCCTACTGTCATATTATCTAGAAGCTAGAGTGGCGATACTTAATCACAAGGGTGTTGACGAAATCAACGAAGGAGAACAGCTCAAGTAGTTGTTAATCCTACTCGGAATGTTCTATTCGAATACCTTCAAATCTTACTGCCTTATTGTTCTTAAAGGCTTTGATCACCAACCATTGCATGAATCCAAGACCATGCGTAAAGGTGACAACGTGAAAAATAGATCATGCATCACAGGGTGTCATGTTCTTGCTTTACTGGCAAACTCACCCATCAGCAGCTCCGTCAAGGTTACAACAAGATCACAGCGCATGTCTATCTTCAGCATTTTTATTATCATTTTCCGCATTGGAAAAGTATAGACGATCACTTGCTCCAGATTGAGTCGGTGTCCAAGACAGACCTTCTCACACACGCGACCTTGGTGAATGCCATTCCCAGACACGGTTGTGGCGTTTATGTCGATACGCTTGATGCATAAAAATTGTGGTTTTTCTTCCTCCTAATCAAAGCCCATCCATCTCATGGATGTCCACCGTTGATAATTATGGTTTTATTGAGTTCAGATTGTTTTTACTACTTATAGTCAGCAATTAATGACTGCGTAAAGAATCACTAAAACGTACTTTTGTGTCGCTAATTAGTTCTCGTTTTATTGTGAGACATGTTTGAGACTTGCTTGGAGACGTATTCAATTAGTGACAGAGTATGATTATTATACTTTCATTTGTAAGATAATTATATACGCATGAGTATGAACATATATCATTTCTTCCCCTTTTTTTCTGTCTCCTACTTGCATTTCGAGGCATCAGTTGAGCTAGTTTGTGCCTGGAATACACAGAAACAGGATATCTGGCTTGAGATGAGCGATTGGAAGATATACCAAGATTGTGGGTATCAAGAAGTGTGGGCTATACACTGCCCTTTTTTTCACACCTTTTTTGGTTGAAAAATTTTCTCGCTCCTACTTCCATTTCGAGGCAGCAGATGAACTAGTTTGTGCCTCCAATACACCAAAACGGAATGACTGGCTTGAGATGTGCGATTGGAAGATATACCCAGGTTGTGGGTATCAAGAAGTGTGGGCTATACACTGCCCTTTTTTCCACAAATTTTTTGGTTCAAAAATTTTCTGTCTCCTACTTTCATTTCCAGGCATTAGCTATGCTAGTTCGTGCCTGGAATACACAGGAACAGGATATCTGGCTTGAGGTGTGCGATTGCAGGATATACCCAGATTGTGGGTATCAAGAAGTGTGGGCTATACACTGCCATTCTTTTCATACACTTTTTGGTTCAAAAATTTTCTGTCTCCTACTTCCATTTCCAGGCATTAGCTATGCTAGTTCGTGCCTGGAATACACAGAAACGGAATGTCTGGCTTGAGATGTGCGATTGCAGGATATACCCAGATTGTGGGTATCAAGAAGTGTGGGCTATACACTGCCATTCTTTTCATACACTTTTTGGTTCAAAAATTTCCTGTCTCCTACTTCCATTTCCAGGCATTAGCTATGCTAGTTCGTGCCTGGAATACACAGAAACGGAATGTCTGGCTTGAGATGTGCGATTGCAGGATATACCCAGATTGTGGGTATCAAGAAGTGTGGGCTATACACTGCCCTTTTTTTCATACACTTTTTGGTTCAAAAATTTTCTGTCTCCTACTTCCATTTCCAGGCATTAGCTATGCAAGTTCGTGCCTGGAATACACAGAAACGGAATGTCTGGCTTGAGATGTGCGATTGGAGGATATACCCAGATTATGAGTATCAAGAAGTGTGGGCTATACACTGCCATTCTTTTCATACACTTTTTGGTTCAAAAATTTTCTGTCTCCTACTTCCATTTCCAGGCATTAGCTATGCTAGTTCGTGCCTGGAATACACAGAAACAGAATGTCTGGCTTGAGATGTGCGATTGGAGGATGTACCCAGATTATGAGTATCAAGAAGTGTGGGCTATACACTGCCATTCTTTTCATACACTTTTTGGTTCAAAAATTTTCTGTCTCCTACTTCCATTTCCAGGCATTAGCTATGCTAGTTCGTGCCTGGAATACACAGAAACGGAATGTCTGGCTTGAGATGTGCGATTGGAGGATATACCCAGATTATGAGTATCAAGAAGTGTGGGCTATACACTGCCATTCTTTTCATACACTTTTTGGTTCAAAAATTTTCTGTCTCCTACTTCCATTTCCAGGCATTAGCTATGCTAGTTCGTGCCTGGAATACACAGAAACGGAATGTCTGGCTTGAGATGTGCGATTGCAGGATATACCCAGATTGTGGGTATCAAGAAGTGTGGGCTATACACTGCCATTCTTTTCATACACTTTTTGGTTCAAAAATTTCCTGTCTCCTACTTCCATTTCCAGGCATTAGCTATGCTAGTTCGTGCCTGGAATACACAGAAACGGAATGTCTGGCTTGAGATGTGCGATTGCAGGATATACCCAGATTGTGGGTATCAAGAAGTGTGGGCTATACACTGCCCTTTTTTTCATACACTTTTTGGTTCAAAAATTTTCTGTCTCCTACTTCCATTTCCAGGCATTAGCTATGCTAGTTCGTGCCTGGAATACACAGAAACGGAATGTCTGGCTTGAGATGTGCGATTGGAGGATATACCCAGATTATGAGTATCAAGAAGTGTGGGCTATACACTGCCATTCTTTTCATACACTTTTTGGTTCAACAATTTTCTGTCTCCTACTTCCATTTCCAGGCATTAGCTATGCTAGTTCGTGCCTGGAATACACAGAAACGGAATGTCTGGCTTGAGATGTGCGATTGGAGGATATACCCAGATTGTGGGTATCAAGAAGTGTGGGCTATACACTGCCCTTTTTTTCATACATTTATTGGTTCAAAAATTTTCTGTCTCCTACTTCCATTTCCAGGCATTAGCTATGCTAGTTCGTGCCTGGAATACACAGGAACAGGATATCTGGCTTGAGGTGTGCGATTGCAGGATATACCCAGATTGTGGGTATCAAGAAGTGTGGGCTATACACTGCCCTTTTTTCCACACATTTTTTGGTTCAAAAATTTTCTGTCTCCTACTTCCATTTCCAGGCATTAGCTATGCTAGTTCGTGCCTGGAATACACAGAAACGGAATGTCTGGCTTGAGATGTGCGATTGCAGGATATACCCAGATTGTGGGTATCAAGAAGTGTGGGTTATACACTGCCCTTTTTTCCACACATTTTTTGGTTCAAAAATTTTCTGTCTCCTACTTGCATTTCGAGGCATCAGCTAAGCTAATTTGTGCCTCGAATACACAGGAATAGGATATCTGGCTTGATGTGTGCGATTGGAGGATATACCCAGATTATGTGTATCAAGAAGTGTGGGCTATACACTGCCCTTTTTTCCACACATTTTTGGGTTCAAAAATTTTCTGTCTCCTACTTCCATTTCCAGGCATTAGCTATGCTAGTTCGTGCCTGGAATACACAGAAACGGAATGTCTGGCTTGAGATGTGCGATTGCAGGATATACCCAGATTGTGGGTATCAAGAAGTGTGGGCTATACACTGCACTTTTTTTCATACATTTTTTGGTTCAAAAATTTTCTGTGTCCTACTTCCATTTCCAGGCATTAGCTATGCTAGTTCGTGCCTGGAATACACAGAAACGGAATGTCTGGCTTGAGATGTGCGATTGCAGGATATACCCAGATTGTGGGTATCAAGAAGTGTGGGCTATACACTGCCCTTTTTTTCACACATTTTTTGGTTGAAAAATTTTCTGTCTCCTACTTCCATTTCGAGGCAGCAGATGAACTAGTTTGTGCATCGAATACACAGGAACAGGATATCTGGCTTGAGGTGTGCGATTGCAGGATATACCCAGATTATGGGTATCAAGAAGTGTGGGCTATACACTGCCCTTTTTTCCACACATTTTTTGGTTCAAAAATTTTCTCTCTGTTACTTCCATTTCGAGGCAGCAGATGAACTAGTTTGTGCCTCGAATACACCAAAACGGAATGTCTGGCTTGAGATGTGCGATTGCAGGATATACCCAGATTGTGGGTATCAAGAAGTGTGGGCTATACACTGCCCTTTTTTCCACACATTTTTTGGTTCAAACATTTTCTGTCTCCTACTTCCATTTCCAGGCATTAGCTATGCTAGTTCGTGCCTCGAATACACAGGAACAGGATATCTGGCTAATGTGTGCGATTGGAGGATATACCCAGATTATGGGTATCAAGAAGTGTGGGCTATACACTGCCCTTTTTTTCACACATTTTTTGGTTCAAACATTTTCTGTCTCCTACTTGCATTTCGAGGCATCAGCTGAGCCAGTTTGTGCCTGGAATACACAGAAACGGAATGTCTGGCTTGAGATGTGCGATTGGAGGATATACCCAGATTATGAGTATCAAGAAGTGTGGGCTATACAGTGCCCTTTTTTCCACACATTTTTTGGTTCAAAAATTTTCTGTCTCCTACTTCCATTTCCAGGCATTAGCTATGCTAGTTCGTGCCTCGAATACACAGGAACAGGATATCTGGCTTGAGGTGTGTGATTTTAGGATATACCCAGATTATGGGTATCAAGAAGTGTGGGCTATACACTGCCCTATTTTCCACACATTTTTTGGTTGAAAAATTTTCTGTCTCCTACTTCCATTTCGAGGCAGCAGATGAACTAGTTTGTGCATCGAATACACAGGAACAGGATATCTGGCTTGAGGTGTGCGATTGCAGGATATACCCAGATTATGGGTATCAAGAAGTGTGGGCTATACACTGCGCTTCTTTTCATACATTTTTTGGTTCAAAAATTTTCTGTCTTCTACTTCCATTTCCAGGCATTAGCTATGCTAGTTCGTGCCTGGAATACACAGAAACGGAATGTCTGGCTTGAGATGTGCGATTGCAGGATATACCCAGATTGTGGGTATCAAGAAGTGTGGGCTATACACTGCCCTTCTTTTCATACATTTTTTGGTCCAAAAATTTTCTGTCTTCTACTTCCATTTCCAGGCATTAGCTATGCTAGTTCGTGCCTGGAATACACAGAAACGGAATGTCTGGCTTGAGATGTGCGAGTGCAGGATATACCCAGATTGTGGGTATCAAGAAGTGTGGGCTTTTTTCTCACACATTTTTTGGTTCAAAAATTTTCTGTCTCCTACTTCCATTTCCAGGCATTAGCTATGCTAGTTCGTGCCTGGAATACACAGAAACGGAATGTCTGGCTTGAGATGTGCGATTGCAGGATATACCCAGATTGTGGGTATCAAGAAGTGTGGGCTTTTTTCTCACACATTTTTTGGTTCAAAAATTTTCTGTCTCCTACTTCCATTTCCAGGCATTAGCTATGCTAATTTGTGCCTCGAATACACAGAAACAGGATATGTGGCTTGAGGTGTGCGATTGGAGGATATACCCAGATTGTGGGTATCAAGAAGTGTGGGCTATACACTGCCCTTTTTTTCATACATTTTTTGGTCCAAAAATTTTCTGTCTCCTACTTGCATTTCGAGGCATCAGATAAGCTAGTTTGTGCCTCGAATACATAGTAACAGAATGTCTGGCTTGAGGCGTGGGATTGGAGGGTATACCCAGATTATGGGTACCAAGAAGTGTGGACTCGGCATCACGGAGAAGTGGATTTTTATCTTACCCAGTTCTTAACCGGACACGGCTGCTTCAGAGCTTATCTAAACAGGCTTGGGCTTGATGAATCTCCAAACTGCTCAAACTGTGGAGAGGCCAGAGAGGATGCAGAGCATGTGCTCTTTCAGTGCCCACATTTTCGCTTGGAACGCAGAGGTCTTGAGGAAATAATTGGAGAAATACCAACTCCGGAGAACATCGTAAACCATATGTTGACATCGAACGCAGTATGGAATACTGTGAAACAAACAGCAGCGGTGATCATAAAGGAACTTCGGCGGCTGGAAAGGCTCAGGCAGAGCAACCAAACCCAAATGGAAGCCCCCTCAGAACAAGAAACGTCGAACAGGTCAAGAAGAGCATAAAGTGCTAACCAGCCCCGCGAAGTAATACTTAACGGTAGTTCCGCGGGGAGAGTGGTTGAAGTGTGTAGGGTGTGGGTTAGTACGTAGGCGTATTCCTGGCATCGAGTATTCAGGTTTGCGAATCGTGCATGCCAGTAGCCCGGGTTACTGGTATCTTTAGAAGATTACACATCCGTTGGCGCAACCAAAACAAAAAAAAAAAAAGAAGTGTGGTCTATATACTGCCCTTTTTTTCACACATTTTTTTGTTGAAAACTGTTATGTCTCCTACTTAGCGCCTTGTTAAGAAACTTTACCCAGACATGGTTTTGGTCCGCCTTGATGGTACCCCGATTAGCTCTCATTCTTCCATTTAGATCTCCTAGTACTAATCATCTGTTTAATCCACCTGCATAATCCCATATCTTCTTGTATTTATATTATTATATCCCTCTACCATGTCGAGGATGGCACTTAATGTGTTTTCTATAAAAAAAACATCACCAATGTAAGTATGCAAGTGTGACTTCGGGGAGAATCTACGAGAGAAGTACGATTGATCTCTTAACTTAGAAGCGAACTATTAAAGCCTCTCTCTCTCAGACTATCTCTGCTAAGATTGGTTTTCGGATTTTGAATGCTTAATTCATTCAACTTATGTCCCATGTTTGTTGGTGGGACTTCCAGTTTTTCACTTTTGTAATCGCTAAATTAGCGCACAGGATAAAGTTTAAGTGTTCCGGTGAATCAACATTTTGGCGATGAAAATATACACATAAGTTTTCAAGCTAGCTAAAATTGTAACACCTCTTCGTCGCCATCCATAGCACTTATTTCAACAGAATTCTCTCATTTTTCTCATCCAGAAAACTGCTGCGCAACATATTGAACAATCGCCATTTAAACTAACTCGTAAATATTATAATATTTGAACGAGAAATCAAATACAAACGTTTCATAAGTACTACATATGAAATCCCTGTCTATTATTCACCTAAGCTCGCAAATCACCTACAACCCTGTACAATTCATCAAGCAAATCTACTACAATTTCTTTAATCATATTTTATACCAATCATTTTGTTTTGATTTTCCCGCCAATTATTGTTAAAGTTAAAATCCCACGAAAGAAATACTTTAACGGGTTGTTCGCAATTGTTTATGCAATTTATTGCACAAATTTTCATTTAACAATATGTCAGAAGAAGGTAAATACCCATAAAACATATAGAATACAATTTTCATGCAAAACATCCTCCAATTAGCACCGAGAGCCAAACGCCAACGTGTGGACAAAGCTGGTCGCTTTGCGGCGCTGGAAAAGTTAAAACAGCTAAAAGGAAGCAAAAATAAATACGAAGTTAATGAGGATGTCGATAATGTCTATGAAATCGTTGATGAAAAGGATTATGCCAAACATGCCAAAGAGAAATACGGCGGACACGACTGGATCGAGGATGGTGAGTAAACAGAGACGAGTTTCATCGAACACCCAAGTGAATTGTATTTCTATGCGATTCCAGATGGAACTGGATACTTGGAGGACGGTAGGGATTTCTTTGAAGATGAAGACTACTCAGGCGATGAAGGTGTTGGCAGTAAGTCATCGAAAGGTGCTAAAAAGCGTCCACGGGATGGTGCCAAACCAGCCAGCGGCAAGGGTTCCATTAGAAATCTATTTAGCAACGCAGTGCCGAGAAAAAAGAAGGAAGCTATGGTTAAACTAGACGAGGATGATGTACTTGCCGATATACTGGGTGAATTGGATGATAAAAACGATCAAAATGGTCTGACAAATGGCGATTCAACAACAAACAGATGTCCATCGCAAGGCACATCGAAAACTAGGCAATCCGATGCAGCTCTGGCAAAGGAATACATGAGTAGTTTCATAAACAATATCAAAATGCGAGAGGAACCAAAAAAGTCCAACGGCAACACAAGTGATGATGAAATTCTGGATAAGATTCTCGAACCGAAACCAGCACAAAAGCCAAGGGTGGTCGAGACGAAAGTCGTCGAGAATAAAAAGAAGCAAATCGAAGTGAAACCGCAAGAAAAACCAGTAGCATCGCCAGAGATATACGACATTCCCGATGATGACATGGACTACAGCATCCTAAACGACGATGAGAATCAGTTTGATGAAAAGACGAAGACGCCAGTGAAGGCAAAAGTGGTTGAGGAAAACACACCTAAGAGTAAACCCAAGGCAACTGCAGAGGATGACATGAAGAACTTGCTAAACAATTGGGAAAGCATTTGCAATATGGACAACTTTGATGAAGAAATCGTTGCGGCAACGGCCACAGATGAAAACAACTTGGGAGGTGAGGAGTTAAAATTCTGGTACTGGGAGGCGTGGGAAGATCCAATTCGAATTCCAGGAGAAGTGTTCCTCTTTGGAAAACTTCCCAGCGATAAAGGCGTCGAAAGCAAGTCCATTTGTGTGCGGGTGGAGGACGTCAAAAGGGTGCTGTATTTACTCCCAAGGGAATATGTAAGTAGCTACTGTTTTTTGTCATTCCTCTGGATTGTAGCTTTAGAAATACCAAATAGGCGCCATAAACTTCGACTATAGAAGGCCACCGAGTTATGTTTGCGTTGTAGGGTGTGTATTCGGATCCATTGCCACATTCCCCTCCAGATGGTAATGTCTATAGGCTCTTGGCTCGTTCTTTTGTTAAAGCTGTTCGTTAGGGACTGCTTTGCAACCAAAAAGTCATCAGAATGACCGAGCAAAGGGCTAAACCTTCAGCCTACATGTGAGGGTGATGCTTACCTTCCACGTTTTACATTGCGTTCAAAGCATCGCCTGTCCAAATTTTCCATCGCATTCCGATAGTAGCTTCTTAAATGCAGGAAGTTTCCCACTTTCTTGACCTGCTATCCTTGTAAATGCTTGTGAAAAGCAAATTGGTTCAAGCTACCAAAGCCTTTTTATGCGTCCTACTCCAACTTTGTTTTTATTTCAGATGCTTGATCCGATGACAAAAGAGAAGACCCGACAAAAGGTCGAGATGACGGATGTCTACAAAGAATTTGAAGAGGTCATATCCACAGAACTCGGAATCGATGAATTTCGCTCGAAACGAGTCACCAAGAACTTTGCATATCACCCGATTGACGTCGATGTTCCCGAAGTCTGCGAATACATCGAGGTAAACCTTCCTACCACCATTTCCCTCGCGCGCGGGACTATATTTCTTCCATCTCTTCCCTAGGTACACTACAGCGGGAAGAAAGGTCCACCCAACACGAAGACAAAATACAACTCAATTGCCCACATTTTCGGAGCCAACACAAATTCGCTGGAACGTTTCATACTCGACCGTAAAATCAAAGGTCCTTGTTGGTTAAAGTTAACCAACTTCACGGTAAACAAAACGCCACAGAGTTGGTGTAAAACAGAGGTAACCTGCTCCTCACCGAATTGCGTAAGACTGGCCGAAGATCAAAAGGCTCCACTGCCACCAATCACGGTGCTCACGATGAACGTTCGGACAGCCCTTAACCCGAAGGTGATGAAGAATGAAGTGGTAATGATATCTTGTTTGGTCAACAATCGTTTCTGTGTAGATAAACCACCACCCAGTACTCCGTTCAATCGTCACTTTTGCGGGATTACTCGGCCGGCTGCACAGAACTGGCCGTTCGATTTGAATCAAAAGCTGACTCAGTACAAATCTACGAAAGTCAAGAAAATGGACTCGGAGAGAGCACTGCTGAGTTGGTTTCTTGCCATCTATCAGAGTATTGATCCCGATTTGATTGTCACCCAAGATGCGGCAGATTGTCAGTTGGATGTGATCTGTGACCGGGTGGCTACGATGAAAATTCCATTGTGGTCGCGTTTGGGCCGGCTTCGCATGTCGCAGAGCTTTGGAAAACGAATGTTGGACTTCTTTGTCGGTCGAATGGTTTGTGATGTAAAGAAATCAGCGGAAGAGCTGATCAAGTCGAGGAGTTTTGATCTGAATACGCTCTGCGTGAATGTGTTGAAGATCAAAGAGGGCGAACGAATGGATGTCAATGATGATGAGTTGCATCAAATGTTCGAAACAGGCGATGGGGTGACGAAACTGATCACGTTGACTATGCAGGACTGCTCGTTTGTATTGCGGCTCATGTGTGAGTTGAATGTGTTGCCGTTGGCATTGCAGATCACCAATATCTGTGGAAATGTTATGTCGCGTACGCTTCAGGGAGGAAGATCGGAGAGGAATGAGTTCCTGCTACTACACGCCTTTTCTGAGAAGAACTACATCGTGCCCGATAAGAAGAAACGTGAGCACGCGAATTGGGACAACACGCATATCGATATGCAGGGCGGTAAGACCTAAGCACATGCATTCCCTCTAACAGTGATGATCGCTCTCTAGAGTGATGATCGTCCAATTGATATATTGATATTGAAACTCCTCTCTTTCCATGCAGGCGATGCTACGAAGGCGTCAACTACGAGAAAGAAAGCCGCCTACTCTGGTGGTCTGGTTTTGGATCCGATCAAGGGACTCTACGACAAGTACATACTTCTCATGGATTTTAACTCACTTTACCCAAGCATCATTCAAGAGTACAATATTTGTTTTACCACAGTCCCCCAGCCGGATAAAGATGAAGAGCTTGCGACACTTCCCGATTCTAGTGTAGAACAGGGCATACTTCCTCATCAAATTCGACGACTGGTCGAAAGTCGACGGGAAGTAAAGAAACTAATGGCCGCACCAGATGTCGAACCCGAAATGAAAATGCAGTACAATATCCGCCAAATGGCTCTTAAGCTGACGGCAAACTCTATGTACGGCTGTCTTGGGTTCGCACATTCCCGATTCTTTGCGCAGCATTTGGCCGCTTTAGTTACATATAAAGGTCGTGAGATCCTCATGAACACCAAGAGCCTGGTGCAGAAACTGAACTATGAAGTGGTCTACGGTGACACCGATAGTATCATGGTGAACACGAACAGTATGGACTACGATCAAGTCTTCAAAATTGGCCACAGCATCAAGCAGACTGTGAATAAGATCTACAGGCAGGTTGAGCTTGACATTGATGGAGTTTTCAAGTGTCTGTTGCTTCTAAAGAAGAAAAAGTATGCCGCTGTTACGGTGAGTAAAACCCCAAAGGGGGAACTAAAGTTCTCTCAGGAGCACAAGGGTTTGGACATTGTCCGTCGAGATTGGTCACAAATCGCCGTCATGGTGGGAAAGATAGTGCTTGACGAAATTTTATCCGACAAGCAGCATGATGATAAAATTGACAGCATTCATGCTCATTTGGAGAAAGTCCGGACTAACATCGAAGAGGGTAGTGTTCCGCTTCCGATGTTTGTGATAACCAAACAATTGGCGAAAGCTCCAAAGGATTTCACTGGGAGCAGTGCCGTCACCCAGTCTCATGTTCAGGTAGCGCTACGAATGAATGAAACTAAGAATAGACGTTACAAGAAAGGTGATATGGTAGATTACATTATTTGTAACGATGGAACTAGTAACCCAACGACGCAGAGAGCCTACCATCTGGATGAGCTAAAGTCGAGCGAACACCTGGAAGTTGATACCATTTACTATTTGGCTCATCAAATACATCCGGTTATATGGAGAATGTGCGATCCCTTGGAGGGAACCGATGCGAGCAGAATTGCACAGTGCCTCGGGCTGGATCCGAGTAAATTCAAAATGGCTGCACAGAGGTGAGCTGTCTCCTTGTTTTATGGCTGTGGATTTTTTTAAATACAATTCTTTAATTGCAGAGCCCAACAAGAAAGAATAGACGACGGGGTTGGTGAATCCATAGTAAAGTCTACTCTGCAGAAATTCCTTCAATGCGAGAAATTCGAGTTCTCGTGCGTCGCCTGTAAAACAAAGAACATTGTTGCATCTGCATTCAGGCCTTCCGCGAATAGATCGTACGACGCCGTTCTTGCGAAATGTTCAAACACTGACTGCAGTGCTTGTCCGTTCCAGTACATCGTATCGATACGAAATCAGCTGATTTTGGCAATTCGAAAGTACGTGAAGAGATTCTATGAAAACTGGCTGGTCTGCGATGATCCTGCGTGCAACAGCAATACCAGAAAATACTCTCATGTCACACATGGCAGACGACCAGTGTGCTTGGCCTGTAAAAATGGAACCCTTGTACGTCAATATTCTGAGCGAGATCTCTACAATCAGCTGTGCTACCTCCAGTACATGTTTGATCTGAGTAAACATCAACAGAAGAGTGAGTCTTACTTGTCTCATAACTTAGTGCAAAGGGTTGTAACTTCTATTCTTCTTTTTAGATGTAAATTTAACACCAGAGATAGAGATGGCCTATTCAACGTTGAAAGAAGTTGTGGACCAACAACTAGACAAGTCAGCCTTCTGTAAAATTAGTCTCTTGAAACTGTTTGGCCAGTTCAAGGTTATTGACAAAACGGAAGAAATTGTGAATTTGAAAATGAGTGTGCCGGCCACAAGTGCTCCTGTCCCCGCGTAAACAATTTCTTTTTTGTTGTTTCTTTGTTTAAATAAAGTACATTAGTGTAAACAATTTTACAAATCATTGCTGTAGCTTTTCTTTAAAAGATACGAATACCAAAAACTATTTCACTTCTCGTCTTTTATAAAAAGTGTGAGCTCTTTCGTTAGCCTGGTCTTTCTCCCATTTTGTGTGAGGTCCCACTCAAAGAAAGCTTCTCTACGCTTATCCATAAGTACAAAAGATGATGTAGCCCTGATGTACCACTTTACTTTTCCCCCTCTTGAGCGAGGAATTCAGTAAACCCAGGTTGGGTTTGGCAAATAATCAGCCTGTTTCTTTGAGACCACGCATCATAGACTCACTATGAACAACACCAACAGTGGTATTTCACTGGATCTGTAGTGCAGCATTCTGGCGGTCTTGGTGACCGCCCTTAAGGCCTTATGGCTTGATACTATCTCAATTGAAGGTCACCAACGGATAGACTGTAAGTGATCACATGAGTCCAATACATGTATTTGAAAGGCGATTTGCTGGAGGAATTTTGGACAGAGCCTACTAGAACCACCATAGAACGGACATAAAAGAGCGATCGGTACAGGGGCTGGGCTACTGCGAAATTCTGATATCTAAAATGATATGTGAGACCAGTAAAATCTCTCATTGCGGACACCTCTCTTATACAGAGTTTATACATCTCTTATACATTTTACGTTCCCCTGGACCGACAACTCCCTTAGACGGAAAAAATATTGGCACCGCCGCTATGGGAGATTTCACTGTAGCCAGCCAGGGGGTCGTTAAGGCTTTGGGTTCTGCGATAATTAGACCGAAGCTCATAAGCACCTGTAAATCAATCCTGTACAATATATCCAGAGCCAAATACGGTGATCCTCTGCTGGGTACCACGGATTACAGATATCGTAAGAAACAAAAGCTCCATGTATCGCAGGCTTTCCCCTTTGAAGCAAACCCAATATGCTTCTTGAAGAAAAAATTAGAAGACGAAGCAAATGGTTGAGTCAATCGACAATCGGGCACATGTACAATGGCCAGGGCTTAATAGCCAGCCCTAAACAAGAAGATTTCTGTTTCTCTGGGGAAACTCAGTCGTCACAATACCTGGGTCCTCTCTGACACAATGGTATTCATTCACTGTACAACGACTATTGCAGAAGTTCCAGGGAGGAGGAAGAGATCTGTGGTAATTGTTCTGTTCTATTTCCCAGAAGAATGAGAACTCTAGGCAGTTACTTCTTCACGAATTTGAGGGATATGGATACTACTGAGCTATGGGACCTGCTGCGATTCATATTTCTATCGAGGTGGTTCTTATTACAGAGGTTTTTCTTAGCAGCATTTCATTAGAAATATGTGCATAATCGTTCTTTATTGATATCCAGGTATCCTGGGATTGAAAGGAATTAGAATAGGAGGGGGCTCATCACTACCCAATTTATGACCTTCGGCAGGCGACTCATAAATCCGTCCGGCATCTTCTAGAGTCTCGATTTCTTCCGCTAATACGTCTAGGAATACATAAGGTTATCATCAGTTCTTGTCCACAGGTCTAGCTAGAGTTCAAGGTCTACGTTTTTTCTCGTAGCTTTGTATTTTACATTTTAAACGATTAGAAAACCTCAACAATTTTAAAGCTATTCAGTTCAAAGGACTGAATCGAGAAGTTTTCTTACATTATACTCTCGGATAGTCGTCAAACGGTCGCAAAAGAACGTTCGTTAGTGGAGCAACGTTTCTCAAAATGAACAAAAAACCAAAATCAATTCATAAAAAATCGTCATATATACATTTATTCAATCTAACTAAATTTAAAGCTAAGACCTTATTGTTCAACTTTCTGTTATGAACTTGTCCAGTGGAAAATATCGGAATGACTCATTAAATATATCCGTAAACGCTGTACTGACTAAATCATTGATCAGTGGCTTTATAAATGGGAAGCCCAGCTTCCAAGAGGTATTGATGATATTGTCTGCGAAACTATTGAGCGCTGTTCGACCTTCGCCGAAAATATTCCCAACATGCATCTCCATTCCGCCAATTCTATCGATTTCCACGTGAACCTTTAGCAGACTGCCCGGTTCTCCAATCCGTCTAACACTTGTTGTTTGGCTGCAAATAGCGGTAAAATAATAAACAAGTCTTTAAATGTATGTAGCTCGAACTCACCTGTAATCATACAGAGTCATATTCCATGCTCCTCGTCGTTTAATAGGTTTTCCCAGTATTTTACCCGAAAATTCGTAAACACCTTCCAGACTTTTATCTGGAAAATGTTGAGAATAGACAATACGATTGTGTTCCCTATCCCATCGGAATCCGGTAACTTCAGAATTCGTCCAACCATATTCGGAGACATTTCTAAGAATCAACTTGAATCCACCCAAACCGCCGCGATCACCACGACGCTGCTCTACATAGTCAGAGTGATGTGGATCAAATGGAGCAACGTTGTACTCGGGAACACCTAGCGAGAAAAGGTTTAGTAGTTTTGGACAAAAATGGTTATGTTCAGCTGGAGCATTGCAATGCTGAACTTGACCATTGATAGGTGTATTTCGTGACCATTCAGTCACGCCTTACTTACCTGTGGAAAAGTACGCCCTTAGATCGTTGAAGGCACCCGTCATGCACTCGTCAAAATCTGTCGCATTTGTATGACATCGTCCAAGGATACGCGAAAACTCTTCATCACCTCGCACAGTAAATGACAATAACTGACACAGGAATACACTAATAAGGCTCAGCAGTCTTTTCATTTTGACGGGATCTTCAAACCTGGAACCAAAAGACAATAAACTGTTAAACGATCTGTCTGAGATGAAATACTTTCAACATCTTGACAATCATCGTTATGGTCAAAATTAAATGTTTGCCATTGTCTCATAATTACTTTGGCCTTGGGGACTCCGCAAATTGTTTGGCTTAGTTAATGCTGTCCAGCTATGAATGAATAGAGCAGTAGAGAAGTTAATGGCTTAACATTAAGCTCAAATTATGGAACCCTAACGAGTTGTCTTCAAGTTTAAGAGATCAATCTGTGGCTAACTTTTTGTAATTGTATGTTGTAAGGTGATAGGACAATTATGTTCTTTCATAAGAGATTTTCGTTGACACGATTAGAAATTATGGGTTATTCAACTTATTATGGATGTTTTGACCAATTTGCTATTGTGCGACCCAAGTGGAAGTGCCTTTGACACGCGCACCATCTGCCTGTTATACTTATTTTAGGGATTTCTAATGTACGTTCTACCACTTTTCTTATTAAAATGTATTCATCTCTAAAGAACGGGAATGAGTAAAGATGAGTCTATATTATACGCCCTAATACGAATAGGAGAAGCAGGGCAAGTCATGTCAAGAGGATTTAAAGGCTCCCCATTTAGTATGCCAATTCATATCAAGGGATACTCAAATATATTTAGCAGCTACTTAATACTCGAACAATAAAAGTCATAACGAGGACGTAGTACATTGGTCGATTTATTTGCAAAGCAGGCCTTTGAGCCATATTTAGCAAGTTTATCGGAGTTCACATGAAAATAGTAAGTCTAACCATGCGATCAATGCGTTCAATGTTCTACTTTTATACTTTCGTCGCCCTTAAGAAAGGCACCCGGACTAGACTTTCATGAAAACTCGACTACAGCAAGCTCAGCCCTTGCAAGCTCAGACAAAGCCAGTTTTGAGAATGAACAAAATCGACATATTCGCTGACAGGTAAGCTTCATCTAAAATGATCAGAATCTTATTTATTTCTTCCTATTCACAGTGTCCAACTGGAAATTGACAGATTGACTTGTAGGTCCTTGGCAGTCTTAGACTGATCAACCTTTGACCATAGAAGTTTAGAATTCAAGGATTCCTAGATATTTTTCGACAGTGATGGAACTTCACTTCTTCACTGTCTCATTTTCTTGAGATTTGACCGAAACCCAATTTCACATGACCCATGATCGATTTGCAACATTCTCTGTACATAATCAGGGTTAGATTTGTTAAATACACAATTGACTGCCTTATAAGGAGAGAGTGGACCTTATGACATATGAAAACTTAAGCCCACAAATTAGAAATCAGTCTTAACTGAATTAACTAATCTAGATTAGACCACAATCACATATCGTTCGTAACAACCACGTGAGTTAAGCCGGCCATAGACACACGAACATAGTGCGAGTAAACTTGGTTCGAGAAAACCCCGTAGACAGAGAGACCAATTTACTCGAACTTCATTTTACCTTGAGCCTTCACGTTATGCACTCATCACCATCATAACTCATTATTATTGCTAGTTGATTCGTGAAAGTGCAAAGTTCTATTTTTTTATATTGATTCGACTGCCCTTCAGACTGCACAAAGGTTCAAATGCAAAAAAAAAAATAAAGTGGTCGAGGAAATAAACGTGTAAACTTCTCCGTAGATACTCGAATTTGGTTCGACGAACACGTAACTCCTCCCTCGAATATTGAAAATTATCAAAGTACTTTTGATTTTGGTTTACTCGAACCACGCAATTGGTACTTGAACAAGCCCGCAGACATGGAAAATCAACTCGAACATGATTCGCGTTTACTTCGTTTTATGTTGCTGAAATGGGAATCCATAAAGGTTACGATGAACTTGGGACCGGTCTTTGTAACATGTAATAGACAAGAAGTCTTTAATATCACCCTTGACTTGGTTCTGTTCTACACTTTTGTATTTTCCTACAGTCTTTTTCGTCACCACCATTCTGTCTACCAAACATAAGAATGCTGATAAACTGAGTCTCATTACTTACTAGATAATCATTCGTTAGTAGACCCCCTATTGCCAACTGTCGACTGGGTAGCAAAATGTCTGAGAAAACTGATAGATATCCATAGGAGTCAGAGCCATTTAAATTAAGAAAGCTTTTCAGATTGTCAAAGAAGAACCATCACCTAACGCCAACCTTAAAGAGGAAACATCCCTCAAAATGTTAATCGGTCTTGGAACCCCTTCCATGAAATGATGGGTCAATAAACTGACTAAAACAACCAGAATGCAAAATGATTGCTTATGCTGTTGATATTGCTATTCTACTTGTGCGCCACCTAAAGCGAGGTCTTCCTCTACTGCGTTGTCCCTCCGGGTTTGATTCGAAGACTCTACGGGCCGTAGCATTGGTGTCCATTCGCTCTACATGTCCTAGCCTTTTTAAACTACGCTGTACAGCTCGTATAGTTCGTCGTTGAATCTTCTCCTCCAAAGCCCGTCAACGCAAACGGAACCGAAAATTAGACGAAGAATCTTTCTTTCAAAGCGAATGAGGATCTCTTCATCCGCTTTAGACAGAGTCCATGCTTCAGCGCCATAAAGCAGGACTGGGATGATCCGGGTCTTATAAAGAGACTCCTTAGTTCTTCGGGATAGGACTTTGCTACTTAATTGCCTTTCTTAGCTCAAAGAAACAGCGATTGGCAAGAGTTATTATTCGTCTTATTTCTGTTGAGGTGTTATTTTCAGAGGTTATAGCAGAGGGTTCTGCACATCACCTGAAGAATATCGTCAAGGGTTGTCTGCGCTTACATATGTCACACATCTACTAAACGAAGGGAACAACATTTCATATTTTATACACATCACATCACTAGTTCCGAAGGCACGACCTGTGGGTTTGAATACAAAATATATGTGCACCCTTTCAGACTATTACTGAGTGGAACCACAAGCTGCAGTAATTATGAAGAGTATGATTAAGATCTCGAACACTTCCTATGTCGCTGTCCGGCAGTAGTTACATTTGTAGCCACAATTCTCGAAATCTTTTGACAGCTTTCACAAAACTTTGTGGATACATACAATTCGCATGACAAAGTTTGTAGAGGCTACAAAAAAAGGTCATGATCTCTTAACATATTTTTATATTTGATATTCTCCGTGATGATACGCGAACAATAACCAAACCCTACCTTCTGCAACCATTTTTCCACGCCTTCGGGATTTTCCTAGATCACAATACCATGGCGGATTTTTAAGTGACCATAGCTAAAGATCTTTACGTCACGATTGAGAAGAATATGAATATTAAGTTGAAAACTGTAAAGCAAAATGTTTGGTAATTTAAATTCGTAAATTTTGATCACGTTTCCAAACATTTGTTGGTCTATTTGGTAATTCCGTTTGTGCTTCTCGAACATGTCTCGGCAAACAAAAATATTTCTTTGTTTCATTACGGGAAGAAGAAATATGTAAGTATCTAGCAGAATGTATCTATCTTGCGATTATCGCAAATCTGTTCTCAATTAATATACATAAGTATTCCTATCGCATAAAATTGAATGTAGGGCAGCAACCCGACATAGCGTCCAAGGCCAAGCTTTCAATAACCGATCGTCATAAGATGGATATAGGTAGGTTCAAGAACTTATACATAAATTAAACCTAAATGACAGATGTAGGCTTGTAAGGCTTATAAATTCCTCCTTACCAACTCCGATTGGTATCAAATCAACCAATGTGACGCTTGATTTCTAAATTCTAAAAAAGACTAATCAAGGCATGTCAAGAGCAATTTCCTCTGAAGATTCTTGGGTTTTCAGATTAAGTGGACAGGGACGACCCCAATACGAAAACCACTATATTTTCCCAACTCTATTCAACTGCAGTCTATGTGGACGTTGTGCCGTGGAAGAAGCTTCCATGCCAATTGAATGGCATGGCTTAGGCCAAAATGTCACTTGTAGATCGGATCGGATCTCAATGAATAATCTTTAAAAACTTTGTGCAACTCCTTGCTAACGCCGATGATATTGATGTAATAAGCAGACATCATTGTGAAGAGAATTGCTCTCACAAGAATGCTGGGCATTGCACAACTGTGGAATGCGAATACAATGGACAATGGTTTCCCAAATAAAGGTTGAGATCCTCAGGGTTACATTCCAACCAGTTCAACTCATACACTACTTAGCTCTACTAACTTCTAAAATGCCTAATCTCTTCGGGGCGACCATCCCTTCGACTTCGAGCTTGCAAACATATTTTACACACCTTGGACCTTTTACACATATGTTACACCCTTCCACTCCCTGGTGGACGGAGGTCGGTTGGTATCCGAGGCTTGTGTCTCTCTCATTATTAGATTTTTTCACCCCCAACCTGATGGGCCTGTTCCATTGTTAGACACCCCTAGGGCGAGGGGCCTGTTTAAAACAAAACCAGGAAACAAAAGCAGAAAGCACTCTATTTCGACATATTTTGGAGCTAAGCCCGGAAAAGATTGGCAAGAAAAAAATAAAAAATATTTGGCGCAACAGGTCAATGGAACCCAGGGCCTAGCTTCTTACAACAATTCATATTGTGTCCGAGGAACAATTCATTATTTGAGAAGCTTTCTCGTGACAAGTAATACTCTCTGATGTTTGTCAGACGCTCGCGAGAGATGGGGCTGTAAAAAAACTTTAAGGTTGAGACTCGAACTTCGAACCTCTTGCTCCATAGTATAACGCACTAACCACTAAGCCACGGCACCCACAATTGCGTAGAAAAAATCAAAATTTTGGAAAAGAGACGTGAGGGATGAGCTAACGCCAGGAATGACATCCCTGAAGCTGGTTACTGACATCGGTTACAATCCAATATCTGGCCAAAAAGCTGGAAGCTGTTGTTGATGTTACACGTTCAGAGTTTCCCTAAAAACGAAAGGCATCAGAGGGACAAAACACTCTTGAGATGGATAACCAGCATAAAAGACCGCAAGATAATTTATCGATTTGCCAAACAAAATGATGTGAGGGGAAGGCTTCAAGCGAGGCTACACAATTTTAAAATTACTTGGAGAGATTGGAGCTTCTGGTTGTGATTTAAATAGTAGGATCACCATAGAAAATTGGCGAAAGGAGGAAGTGGAATTTTTTGCCAACTACTTCAAAGTTCAACGAGATATTGGCTGACATCAACAGAAAAGATTCATCGCCAATAGGTTAGGTTAGGTAAATGGGTGCACTTGTTGACAAGAAGAAAGATGTGTCCAGGGCTCATTTAGACTATCGTCCCAAGAGTCTCTTTTCTTTTCATGGCTAGTGCTGGACAATCGCATGGCAGGTAATGATTCCTATGTTCTCTTCGTCCTGCAGTTTCTACAAAAGTCGCTATGAACTTCCATTGGGAATAATCGGTATACAATCGTTGTCTGCACATAGACAGCATTTGAACTGAGAACACGTACTGAGATCAGAACAGAATCCTAAAGGATATACTCAAGATAGGCAGCATCCCCGGAGGATTGATATGGTTGGGAAGGCAGGCTCTACAGATATCTATAATTTTGGTCAGTTTTTGAACTCCTTGCTTTTTCTTAAGGTATTTGAAGTTATGGAATTCGACTCACTCTTGACGGATACGGAGATGATCAAATTTTAGTGTCTTTTATAACACCAGCTGTTCAGGAGAACGACTTAGGCTGGAAGAACAGGGAGATAGATAGTGCTCGTCGAACTCGAAGAAAGACAGGAACAAAGGTTTTCTTGGCACAAACTAGATCCCAAAAAGAGAGGATTAGTTGTCTGATATCACTACTTACGAATCAACCTTTATAAACTGCAAGAACTAGCTTCTTCAGGCACTAAGAGCAGGCACCTTCCATTCAGTATAAAAAAGTGATTAAAAATAAGAAAATAAGAAGTACTGGATGGTTAATACTGATGGTAACAACTCCAACCCTACATCTAAATAGGAGTCTCTAGTGTCCTAATGGCTCACTGTCCAGTTATGTAAAATGCAACTCAAATGCCAAATGAACAGCAGAGTATCCACTTGAAGTAATTCTTCTAAAGAAGTCCAAAGAAATAGTTGATTGGAAGAGCCTTGATGAAGAAAGCTAAATCATAAATAGTTCAGGCGATGACAGACAAAAAAGGACACTCGTTGGGAACAGTAAGTGATAAGTAAAACAGCGTTAATGTCCCAACACATGAAACTAATGCACAGTTGTTTCCAGACCCACTCTGAGTTTAATAAATTTAATTACACCCATTATGACACAATTTCGTTACATTTAAACAACACAGATATGTTTTATTATTTCTGCACCCAAATAGCTAGATTACAACTAGTAATGCGGGCATGAGTATTACACAAATTGAAATGCAACATGCCAGCCACCAAACCGTAAACATAACGTACCTTGACTAGACCAGCGACTGTGGAGTGTTCCAAAAATCCAAATAATTTAAATAATTCGCGTACAAATAGCTTTTGAGCGAAATATAGTCGAAAAACTATCTCAAGATCAATCAAAATCGTTTTATCGTTGAGCGGGATTATTTCAACATTTGCCAATTAAAACTTCTTTAAGCCCCGCGATTTATTTCATCTCCTTGCTTTGCGTTTCTACCTACTTCAAATCAACCGATTATATTTTTGCAATTCGTTTTTTTTTCTTTCGTTTTTTGAAAACAAAAACATTACTACTTCATGAAGGCACGAGTGTGTATTACAAAATTTCGAACCGAAACCAACTGCGCGTGCACGTAATTCACTTGAGGTCCATTCACTTACTGACTGCTAGTAACCGGTAGTGTACCACCATGGAGTCCAAGTCTTTGGCCGGAGTCAACAAACAGCTGAGACGGCTAGTGTGTGGATATTGGCCATTTAAAGTTGCCAAAGATGATGGTATTCTCTGAGTGTGTGCCCTCGTATAGGGTGAATTGTGACGCATTGATATGTACAATTTATTGGATTGTAAAGTTTGTAATATCATGAAGACGTACTACTTGTTCGTTGAGCATGAGTCATGGTTTCTTAAAGTTATTACACTGAATATGAGCTACTTTCTCGACTATTCTGCGCCATTTTTGTCTGAGTTGCCCAGTTTTTCTGGCATTCGTCGGGGCTGACGGCATTCCATTGCATCCAAAAGCATAGTGAGGTCCACTGTCACCTTTTCATAACTGCCAGTATGCCTATAGCTTCCTGAGCCGGTCTTGATAAGCATGTTTCGTTGGACTATTGTGGCCCAGTGGCCTGGAACCTTGTCGAAAAGGGCTTCTGGATGAAATTACTGTAGTGGCCCGGCGATGCAAAATCTGCCCCAAACGATGCCTTCGATCCATTTGTGTACTGTTCTCAGATTCATTAAAAATCACTCCCGCTTCCCAAGCAATTCTTATAGGAATTCTGGTTGTATACTCGACTTTAAAGTTCAGTTAGGGGACAGTGTAGTCCAAATCACTAGGCTAAGTATCATGGTCACTTAAAGTAGGTACTTATGTGACTCATATTTCCCTAATCCTTAATATTTTTTTTCTGGCTTCGCCTTCCCAAAAAAAATTAACTGGAAGAAGGTGGAGCAAAGTTTCTAAAGCTGCTGTAGGAGTCCAGTCACGGCCATCAACCAAATTGCAACTTTCTTTTGAACAATAATAATTCAGCCTTAAACGAATCCACTCCGAGACCAACCTGAAGTGCCTAAGATCCTTGTAGAGATCCCACTCAATTGATCCCCTCGAACGCTTTGGTTAGATATGAACCTTCTGTCTTCATGTCGAAGCTGATTTCAGAGTACCAACATGGTGGCCTTCTTCCTTCCTAGTGTCTACTGGTGGGATAAGTTTCGATTGTCTTGTCCACATCCACCATCTTGTTTACATCAAAGTGTGAATGCAAAGGGTGAAAATAAAATGACCTGAATTGGATCCAGTAATGAAGCCAGTGCTTTACACTCCAAGAAAAGGTGCAAAGATGTGTTTGATGCATGAATCACGACTTCCAGTATTTGAATAGGAGTCCTATTGGAGTCCCAGAATATTTGTTTCTTATTATTTTCCAAATTCCAACTTATCAATGAACCACGTACGAGCATAATAAAACTACGCATGAATAAGTGAAGGGAATGATGCATAAAACCATACTTTTTTTTGTAAAGCACAAATGATTCACGAGATTAGCGAGAAAGTCACCCTACACAGTACTGGAAACCTGGTTCGCATGCAAATGCATTCTCGTAACTGAAACCTTATTTCATTGAAATTCTATGAACTCTAAGATGGGTGACAGACAATATTTGTACAAACGCCGGTAACCCTGACTTGGAATTAGGTATCTTCTTCCTCTATCACCCAAAGTGGATTTTTCCTTATCCAACAATGATCACAGTATACACAACCTTACTCCAGATTTTCTAGCTTTATGTACATATCATGGAGGTTCTTTTTAAATCGAAAGTCTTTTCAAAGCAAATAGACAAAAGGCTTAAAACAAAACTTTGCGTCCTTTCCAAACTCAGTAGAGATGAAGTCAAAACTTCTGATTATTTAACGACTGCTGACTAAAGGATAAGGTCTGCTTCTAGTGTTTATACATTATCAACGAGCTTAGCCTAATGTCGAATTTAGATTCAATCTTCTAGAGCAAGATACATGCTTGCCTTCCTAGATGTATGTATTTAAAACACGAACCATACTTTGTTTAAGTTAGTAGACGAAACTATCGTTTTCGACAGTGCATTGTAAAACCTTAATGCTTGCACTTAGAAAATTTTCCCATAACTGGGTAACGCAGTACAAAGTTTGTTTTAGACCATGATCTGGAGACTTAATGTATCAACTTCTGCAGCCCCTATTTACAGCTGATGTACATATGTACGTATATATGTAAGTAGGAACTCACTTACAATCTTGAAATATGGTTTTCAAGAAGATCATGTCGGAGTCTGCTGAAAAATCGACCGTAACACAGTAAATTTGTAATGTCTTCATCAACGTCGAAGCTGTCGCAAAGCTCTGAAGGTGAAACTTTATTATCTTCATTGTCCAGAGTGTTCTGACATTTTTAAAACTTATTTTCGGAACAAAAACAGATCCAGAGCGGGCTGCCCTCTCGGTTAGCTACTTCATTTGATTTTTCGTTTCCCACAATACCAGAGAATGATCCCAGGACATTGTTTTACCATTTGAGATTCTGAATCCTTGAGCAATCAGAATCTTTTTATTTTTGAGGTTATTCTTGTCATAGTAACTTATTTAGTTTGAAGAGTGCTTGAGTGCCTGCGGCCTTCCATCTTATTTGATTTCGCATATGGTGCTCTCAGTCCGTGAGATCAAGCAAATTATTCCTGGTCGTCTCGAACCTTAGAGTTGGAATTTAAAATTTCTCTTGACGGAAGCATTATTGCCCATTCAATCGATCTAGACGAGGCAATTTATTTCAGTTGTTTTGTCCATCTGTAATCTTGACCGTCTACTAGAGTGACATTTAAGCTCCCGACATAAAATATGAGTGTACTTACAGAAGATCTACTTCTAGTACTTACCTTATAACGTACATTAACGCCTTCGTAATATACCCATACAATCTGTTTCGTCTATAACCACAGTCGCTCCAAAGCATCTCAGGCTGTATTCTGTTGACATTTCAAAAACGTTCTCCCTCGTATTGTTGTTCCACAGACTGCAAAGGACTGGCAGCTTTGAACAATGGGAAAAAAATTAGGCGCAATCAGCTTCCCTCTTACTTTCAATATTAGGCTTATTTTGTCGGTTGAGAAGCTGTTTAAAAGGAATGGTTCATGCTGAGGTTCATCATATCTCAGTCGCAAGTTTATTTTATTTTATTTTGAGACTCCCAAGCATCGTTTACGTATTTTTCGAATTAAACTGTAGGCTCCCGAACCATAGCATGCCCCTGAGACTGCGATGAAGGCAATGCCACAGGAAGGTATCACCTTTTTCATCGACAACCAGGCGGCAATAAAAGCAATTACTGCTATTGAAATAAAATCCAAGCTTGTGAAGTGCTGTCGTAAAGAACTCAAGTTTCTTGGAACACAGCACAAGGTTGCCCTCTGCTGGGTCCCTGGACACGAAGGTATTCCAGGTAATGAGAAGGCAGACGAATTGGCAAGAAGAGGCTCTGAATCTACATCGCAACAGCCTTGCACATTGAAGCAAGAGTCATGGATTAGGGCCAGTAGAGAGGCCAATTGTAGATGGACCTCTCTGGACACCTGTGTAATCACTAGAAGCCTATGGCCTTGCTTTGACAAGAATAGCACCGACCGAATTGAGCAAAAGGACAGGAAATCCCTTTCTGTCCTTATAGGAACTATCACGGGGCATAACTCTCTTCGGTACCACATGAGAAAGCTAAGACTGAATGGATAAAGATTTATGTCGGGGATGTGTAGACGAGGAAGCCAATGATGAGAAAGGGATTTCCTGTCCTCATAGGAACTATCACGGGGCATAACTCTCTTCGGTACCACATGAGAAAGCTAAGACTGAATGGATGAAGATTTATGTCGGGGATGTATAGACGAGGAAGCCAATGAGGATACAACCCACTTTCTCTGTCACTGCCCTGGGCTTATCCACCTTAGATTCAAATTTCTAGTGCGACACTTGAATCACTCCTGTGATCTGGAAGAATTGTCAAATAGTCCAAATAGTCACCTGAGTGTGGCGATGTGATAATATATTCTAGTCGCCTACCCACATACCTAACCTAACCTAAACTGTAGGTCCCTTCCTTTCGTGTAAAGAATAAAACACGAACAACACGAATGTTTGTGCAGAGCTAGACCCTGGGTTCGACTGTTGCGCACACGAGCGTATATGAGGTAACAAGTAATTACGCAAGTCCTTGACATACGCGTATTACAACATAAGATAGTCGATTGTTCCGATCGTGTCATTTTCATACAACCTCTGCCGAAAAGAGCCACCAACGTAATCAACTCAGAGTCAATAAGTGTCTCTAGCATTCTACGGAGAATTCCTTGAAGGCAGACATTTTTGCTTCGCTATTGTTGGAACCAGTGTGAAGTTGGTTTCTATAGGAATCCATGTACTTGAATTTTTACTTAAATCTTGTAAAATCCCAAACAAACTGTACTTTACCCTATGTACCTGCATGGGTGAGTGCAAACTTTATTCAGCTGCACATGATGAGAGACTTTTTCTGGCTGACGACAAAAAAAAAATCGCAAGAGAGCGAAAGTGATGCTGTTTTTTTTTTTTTTTTTAAATCTACATTGTAGCTTAAGTAAACAAAAAGTACTTCTGGTTCACTGGTGCAACTTTAAGAAGAAAATCCGGTCTGCACTATGTCTGCTTCCCATCCGACATGTAATAGTTGGAGAGAAAATAGGAAGACGCAAGCGTCAAAGGAAAACGTCTATTAATTCCGATTCGTCAATATTATGTTAATTGACAGTAGTATCTGTTTGCATCGCAGTTACATCGTCTTATGTAATGTAATGTCTACTTTAGGGTACCTACCGGTTTTTCTGTGTATTGCTGGCTTTCGTTAGATTGTACTCGCGTAATCGGTACGATTACATTGACCTTGCCATTAGTCAGAGCTTGTGGTTCAAGAAGATTGTTTTTTTTTCTTTTCGTCGGATAATTAGTTAAGATTTGGATTGAGATTGAAAAATTGGGCAATAAATTTGAATGCAAAATGATTGAAATGAAATTCATGGTAAGTAGTTGTTTACTTTTTTTTTGAAATTGATTGGACGTGTGGAATTTTATTTTAACGCCTATTGTTGGTACTTGAGTGGACTCAAATTTGGATGTTATTTACGCAATGCTAGGATATATTATACTTGTTCGAGAGGCAAGGTCATTGCTTCTATTGCCTGGTTTCCCACCACTTTTAAGCTTTCATAAACCTGCAAGTCGTTGGTTGTAAGTTTACCTGATTCAATATTGTCGTTCAAATCTCTATGCTCCAAGTAATAGATCTTCAACCATATTTCTATATAAATACAGTTCTTTGAACAAGGCGTTCTTATGCAATAGGCTTTTTAAGATGTGAAAGTATTTCTGGACCTATAAATATGCCAAGCACCTGGGAGTTTGTGTGCAGAGGAATTTTTCTTCTCTACAGGTGCGCCATGATTAGGGAATGCCACTCTCTCAAACGAGGAATACTTGGGAATACTATTAGAAATAAAAGTGGTGGAAGTATGCAGCCTTATCGCATCCCATGTTTTAAGACGCATCACCTTACATACTCTTCTGTATCGTTAAAAAAATAAGTAAATACTTGGCGCTACAGGTCGATGGGACCCAGTGCCTAGCTTCGAATGGAAGGGGCCTACTGTTTAATGCCGTGTCCGAATGGCAATTTGTTATTTGAGAAGCTTTCTCAGGACAGTTGTACTCTCGCGAGAGGTGGGGCCGTGAAAAACTTTTTAGGTGTTTCCCGACTGGGATTCGATCTCGAACGTAGTCCAACGCACTTATTTGTCGTTAATGACAATAAATTGTTCATGGATCCTATAGAAACTAGTTGGGAAGCGCGATGTTCATGTGATCAAGGGTTCGAAGTTGGAATATTTTCTTTGGAAGACTCAAGATCATTCAATTCGTCAACTCTTATGGACAGTTTCAGTAGTTTACACGATATGTCTGGCATTGCTTGGAAAATCTTTTCTGAAATACGTTCATGTATGGTGGTGTTCTTCTTTGATCGCTAATGCTTATTGCTAGAAGAACTGACATGAATTTTAACAATTTATTGGTTTGGATTGCTGACGCGGTATCTGAGCCATGTCGCTGCAACTTAAGAAGTATAGACCTAATTCTTTTTCTTAGATTAGGGTATTGACCGGAGCTATTTAGTTCTTTAGGGAGCTGTTTAGTTCTAGGAATTATGTAGATGGTCCTGCTGCTGCGCGTCATTGCTGTTGCAACAAACTCCAGGGCTGAAAAACCCCCTGACATATTCAAACATATAGAAATTTACAATCAATCTAGAACTGATCATATGATACCATATCCTCTTGCCTATACAGCCCGAACATAAACTGATGTTACATAGGGAATGTCATGGAAAATGCCCCCAAAAAGTGAGCGTTGGTAAGGACAATGTGTCGAGAAATTGAATGCTTAAATATTTGGTCTCGATCACGACTTCATGTCAAATGGTGAAGTTATACAAAATGGGAGGATTTCAAAATTTTTGACTGACAAAAGCCCAGATATGAAATTTCATTCTCCTAGGTCAGAATTAAAGCTCCAAAAACCGGTGACATACGAACGTATTCATTTCGCTATTGATACTGGTTATACTGACTTACAAGGTATAAAGCTTACACGCCGGATTATCAAACGTTGCTGGCTGCTTTTGTTTGGTAAGTGGCGATAGAACGTGCCTCACAAATGTTATATACCTGCTGAACAGCTCGAAGACTACAAAATAAATGACTGTATCTCCGCAGCAGACCCATAGAAATATAATAAAAACAGTCATATCTTGTTAAAATCAGTGTTAGGTAGAAGATTTGATCATAAGTTTATCCTTCTTTGGTTGATAGATCGTAGCACTGCTGTCATTCTCTAACGCTCCTGATCTTGCTCGTGGAACTTATCATATTTTATTAGAAGTTCCTTGGCGAAAGGCGTTGCTCCCGATTCGTGCACATAGTCGATTGATCGCCCCGATTTACAGCCTGTATCCCTGAAGGAGGTCCTTGATTCAATCGTACCGTCTAGAAAATGTATGGCCGAATTGGATATTGTCTCATGCCCAGCTACCACAAGTGTAATAGTTTCTTTGTTCCTTCTGTTGCTGATCAGTACCGCTTTTGTTAAGTATTCATCTAGTAGATCATCTCCACTGAGTATTCCGGCGACCTTACCTACAACTGTAGACATTACATTCACCATTGTACATCGATTTACCTTCTAGACAGCTACATATGTTTGCCGTCCACTAATTCGTATTAGCCCTACCTCGAACGAAAAGGTGACTCGTCATGGTCTTAACAACTTACAGGTTTAACTATTTATTAATACTTCAAGGAAGACTCAATTATTTCTAACGATTCCCTTTAAAAACCCCAAACTGCATATTGCTCTCGTTCGTATTCATCTTAAGTTTAATAACCGTTGTAATGAATCAATGACCACCAAATATTCACAGCCACAACGGACAATCAGTCATCACACATCATCATCACACAATTGTCATGTAAAACTGTGTTGACCATATTCGACTGCAATTGGGTGGTGACACTTCATGAATACTAATAATGACGTTCAACTGTCAAACCAATCTGGACAATGAGAACGTTTTCAATAGGTAAACGGTATCACGTTGACACATTCGCAAAAAATGACGAACTCAATGTACACTTTTTGAAAGGTGTTCCCATAAACGTTCTTCCGAGGAATGCATACGAAATTTTGGCAGACACCCATTTCTTTATAGCTCACGCTGAAATTGATTGCTTTTATCTTTTGTTTATTTTTTTCTCTCTATTGTTTATCCTACATTAGAGGAGTTTATTGTTTCATGTGGTAACACTTTGAGTTAATTAACCTAGTGCTAAAAAAGGTGCGAAAAAATTGATGACAAGCGATAGTTTTTCTCCAAGGTGTGTTTAATTGGCAAGTGTGACGGAAACGGGTCAAGTACCTCTGATATAAGCTCTTATTGGTGCTGTTGACTTCTTGGTGGAAGCTGATGAATTTGCTCCATTAGGCGTCGTAAATACTGTCAGTAACAAAACAATATCCGTAATCCGCAAAAAGTTCTGCATTAGGTACACCCGACCAGTCATCAGTATTCGATTCGAGGTTGAGGGAGATCCAAGGCATTCACTGAAGTTTTTTGTATCGCTTATCAGTGTTTATCATTGTGTTACTGACTGTAAGTTGGGACATAATAACACGCGATCATATTAAGCTGCTGTAGGTAGGAAGTTGTTACACATTTCTATTCGCGTAATGCTTTAAATTATCCACACGAATGGAAGGGGTACGGTTTCGTGTTTATCAGACGTTGGCGAGATCTGGGACTGCATAAAAGATTTGGAATTTCTGGGATTTGTTGAACATTGAATGGAAGGATCCATACCATCAGGAACGCTATTGCGACTGTTCTCAGTTTGTTAAATTCATCAATTATTGTGGATTCAGTTTGAGAATTGCAGAACACATACATAGATGCTATCTGAGTGTGTAGCTCTTTATGATATTAGAAGGCCAAACTGCTTCAGAAGCATTTCCCCAGATCAAAGCAGAACGTGGTTTTACATTTTCCCTTCAACCAAGGTTGAGACAAAGCTTCTTGAATTCCGACAGTAGAGCATGCTTCTTCTAAGGGTATACATGAATCTCTACAGTCCTTCGAACAGACTTCTGGCTTTTAAAAGTGATAGCTGTTTTCGATTTCGAGTGAGCTCCCTTGAATTTATTAGATTTGGCTTGTTGTTGGACAGTAGTGCATGTATAAGAAGCGTGCTATTATAAGAAACTTTAAGTTTGAATGAGTCGGCACCATACAAACGTGCTGACGATCAGTTAACATGAACCCTAGAGAATATACAAATTTGTCAAACTCTTCGGTATTCTCTAAAACCAAAAGCCAATCGAATATCACTAAGCAATACTGATTGATATCACAATAAGCACAACCGAGAGTAGTACCTGATCATCGAGTAACTATTCATTATTCAAAGCGTAACTGTCACTTCATTTGCACATCCGCTTTCGATCTCGAATGTCATTGTACCAGACCAATCTTCGAAAACACAAAACATTCGTCCAAATTCCCCCACCACAAACTGAATGTCACAATGACAGCTGCTTTCGTTCAAAAATTATGTCAACAAAGTCGGTCGCTCTGTGATGAAATTCGTCAGTAAATTCCTTAATTAGTGCATTTATTTGTGAAATTTATAAGTAACAGCTATACACCACATCAAGCTAGCACTGTCTGTAGAAAATGGAAGTTGAATTTAGCCGTGAAAACTTCTTCCTTCCCGATGTGAAGTACGAATGTAAGTACAACAACAAATCGTTTCGACCTGCCAACTCCCTCGCACATGTCTTCGAACTAACTGACAGCTTTTCGTTTTGTTTATTCCAGACCTCGACCACACAGCCGATGTGCAGTAAGTACAACTTGCGTCCAAAAACCATATGATTGCGCGTCGATTTCTCGATTTCATTCATAAACACGATTTTTTCGCAGGTTACACGCTTGGGGAGATTCCCTGCAAGAGGCTTTCGAACAATGTGGCATGGCTATGTTTGGCTACATGACTGAGTTGGAGTATGTTTCGGCGGAAACTTGCTACAAAATTGAGGCACAAGGCGATGACGTCGAAGGTTTACTCTTCCACTTTCTTGATGAATTGCTATTCTTGTTCTCTGCTGAACCCAATCTCATCTGCAAAAGGCTAGAGATTACCAAATTCGACATGGAGACGTTTTCAATTGAATGCCTGTGCTATGGTGAGCCATTTGAAATTGGTAAACATCCGCAGGGCACTGAGGTAAAGGCGATAACTTACTCCGCTATGCAGGTGCATCAGGATGATGAGAAGAAGAAGTACGAAGTTTTCGTAATTATTGATATCTAAGAAAAGCTTTAACCGTGCAGAGCACGTAAGTTTATTGTATTCTATTTATTGCGGTTTATTTTTTATAATAAAATGTAAAAATGTTCGAAGATCATGTGTTGTGAGTCATTGATCTATTCATGCTTTAGTACTACAGTGAGTCAGAATTTACTACCTGCTTTGGATTAGAAAAGGCAGGGATGTTAGTAAAAACAAAAATAATACCAAAACGGTTTATTTCAAATTAGACTTAACTTGTGGACCACCTCCTATGTCTTTCACTCCTAAGAACTCTTATTTTGGCTTAAGGAAAACGTGATATCCGCATCTTTTCTGATAGCCAAGCAGCTATTCGATCCTTGGAATCGGTCCACGTCAATTTCAAAATAGCTCTTAACTGCTATTCATCTCTTATAGCGATGGCGGAGCAGTTCAATATTCACCTTTGTTGGGTGCCAGGGAAATGTAAGGCCGATATACTTGACAGATTAGGAACAACTCTTCCTATTTCACCGGACAAGGGCAACTTGGGGATACTAATCGCTATAAGCAAACTTACTATAGATGCTAACGAGGGCACAAATATTACATAAGTGGACAATTGGATCAACTTGTCTAGCGACGTATCAATTTAATCGCTCTCAACTGACGGCACATAGGCATTACAATAGGTGTTATCACGGGATACTGTCTTATAGGCAAGCATCCCAAAAGGCTAAACCTCTTTGCGAAAGATGTTTGCAGAGGTTGCATGCATGGAAGAAGAAGAAACATCCATTTGCCACTTTCCTTTCTCACCTAGGAGCATTTTTCCTTAATGCTACAAGTGATCTGACGAATATAGACATCAAAAATCTTCTACGCTCCATTAGAAGTTCCACCTGGTCTTAACCACCAGGCAGTCAGAAATTCATACCTTCAATTGGCGTGGTATCACAAAGGACCTACTGGCACTCCCACTGCCACCAAACCAAAGCAAACTTCGGGACACATAACAAGAACTTTCCTTTCCCTAGTCCCAGGGACTGCTCGAGACCTCACAGAACATAACAAGATGTCTGTCACCTAGAAAAATCCAGCCAAACTTGTACCAAGAAACACATTATTCTCAATTAATTCAAATACGTAGACATACCAGAAGAATAGGAGGCCCAGGTTAGAAGCAACGGCAACAGTGGGGCTGTATTTAATACAATTACCCGGTGTTACTCAGAAGGAAACCCTTAAAGGAATAATTTTTGACCAAACTAGTCGACTTTCAGTATTGGTATTTATCGACCTCACAAACCATAAACGAACTGATAAACTCTCGTCATTTTAAAAAGAGTCTAATTACTGCTCCCCTATTTATCTCTATATAATGGGCAAAACAATTTCGGAGCTTTGCTGTTTCAGTTTCAGAGAACTGTCGAATCCCATCAATACGCATCTGCGACATGTGTCGCCATGTTCACGATTTTTTTACAAGATCAAATCTTAAATTTACTTTGTAGGCTTAGGATTGGAAAGCAGATTGCTATATTAAACACTAGGAGTCAGAGTGGCCCCATCGGATTCCTCCTTCCCTTACTATGTCATTGTAGGAAGACAACACTTGGCTAGCTTATTCATGAATACGTCTGAGGATCTATATAGCACCTTATATTGTCGTCCTTCAAGGTACGATTTAACAAAGTTTGTTTCCCGACTTTTCGGTCCCATATGTGAGGAGGATGAATGGAGAAGTAGATGTAACTCTATGAACTGTACCAAGATGGGGATGTAGTCCAAAAAGCCAAAAACACGTCGACTACACTAGCTCGGCAATATCAAGGGAATGGACAATAATCCTGCAGCAAAGATGTTCTTCGAATCACAGTTTCCTGGTCACGAGACTGCACGAACCTCCGTTTCAAACAATCGGAGCTGCCAGAGCACTTGGTCTAGATAACTGGAAGGATCGTGCCCCGGATCGAAGTGAGTGAAAGGCTGCCGTGTCTCAGACAGAGACTCTTCACGCATCTGGAGCCCGTTAAGTAAATAAGTAATTAAGTAATAAACAACGTTTAGAAGCAAAGATCTTTGGGCTTCCAAAGGACTATGAAATTGGTGGCAATTATGTCCAAAGACAGATGTTGCACTATTTTAAATTATGTGACAATAGAAATGGTCGTGCTGTAGCAGTTGAACTGAAAGCTTGTCGATGAATTCACATGTTCTTGGCATGAAAAGACATCGTTTAACATCAGTAACAGACATCAACACTCTTTCGGAGGAGAATGTTAACTATTGGTTGGTCGAATGTTTGATACATCTGTACTAATTCCTCTTGCTATCGTGCTATTGCCAGTATTATTGAACTCATAAGCCGAAGAACTCTTTCCATCCTTCTGATGAGATGTGGTGAGAAGTGAAAGACACCTTCGATGGACTTGCTTTTTCTGTAGGCATACTCATTCGAGTGTAGTATCTTCTTTGTTTTGACCTTATTTGATTTTGCCAGATAAAATATTTACTTTACTAGCAATCCAGATCCTTAGGCACGTGTGGAGTGGACGAGTAGACAAACTTTAAAATGAAACGAAAGTAATGTTTTAAATGTGTCCTTAGTGTCCGAAGTGTAGGCAACGTCAGCCTTCTTTAGTATCAATCGATACCCCAATTACCGTGATCGATATTTTGTAAGCGCCTTATGAATTCGTCCCGCTATTGCCTTGAACAATGGGTCTTGAACAATGGTTTCGTAGAGTTTTCTCAAGTACTTCCCGGGTACCCCAAATTCCAAGACTCATGCTTCTACTAGTCTCACTAAACTTCAGTTTAATTTATATTTTATATAAAAGCATATCAGAAATCCTTAAATCCGAATTTGTCCTTACAATCCATTTCCAGGGTGTTTTTAGGGCACGCAAACCAGAAGGACTACTCTAATTTGTTGTTCATGTATTTAAGTTCACCCCTTTCATTGAAAGAATTGAACAAAAAAAAAAATCCCTGTCTCGAGAGTGAGTGTGTCCTCACGAGTCTCCCTTTTTACCTGTGGGGAGAAAAAGTTTTTTTTTTTTTTGTCAGCCCTTGTTCGTGTGCAAGAATAAATTGGGAATTGTTAATCCCAGCTTAATTTTCCGAATGTAGGCTTGCCAGACAGGGGTGGGAAAAGGTTAGCGTTATACTTTGGTGTACTTTTTGGACAGATGCATAAAATCGTTTTCCCATTGTCCTTGTTTTTTTCTTTTTTTTCGATTCGGTCTCACAATCCATTGTAGTGAGGCAACCAGCTAAATGAGCTCGTGAATCAATTATATCGAGGGATATTGAACCCTTAAAATCGTTTGCTAGACTGTATCGCACGTTCGTGTATTGTTGTTTGAAAATTTTACGCAGGACTAGATTGCTTCTTAATGGAAAGTATTTGCAACGCATTTAGTTACCTGCTATTGTATGAAGTTGGTAGAAATTTGTGGATTGGGAGAAGTATACACATATGTATGTTTGTGTTACTGACCCACCCCAAGCTGCTTGAAATAAAATCGGGTACGGCTCTTGTGGCTCTGTTTCCAATTGTTTTTCTAAGGCATCCCCGCATCGGACGTTGTAATGATTCTTTGGGTCAGTTGGTCCGTGGCTGGTACAAAGGCCGGGATTAAACATTTCTCGAACGCTTGAGGATCGCTATGCGCGTATCCCCCCCCCACTTGTGAGGGTTGTCTTACGAAATGTTCTTTGCACCATTATTCGCCAAGCTTATCCCGAGGGATGCGAATACTTTGAGGAGAACTCACCGCCTGTAGCTCATGCGTTAAAATCGTATCTTAGCACTCACGAAAAAGTTCACAGGACCTCTGATTTCTTGCCGAGCGTGGTCTCCACACCGTCTTTGAATTTTCGTCTATCCAGCTACAACCATCAGCTATCTATCTATCTTCTAATAATCAATGGCTATGGCTTGTGCAATTCTTGGCCTTCTAAACTTCTTCTCCCCAGCTTGAATGATGTGGCACGAAAAGCCCTTCGTTAAAACTACGAGCACATGAATAAACGAAATTTCCACAGAATATCTTATCTTTTCCCTGCTCCGGGTGCCCCGTTTAATTGGTACTGAGATATATTTACATATGTAATTGTATCTCAGATATCCTTCTTGGTGACAACCTTGATTTTCGACGTCGCTCGGTGTGTCAGCGTTCGAATCTCTACGTCCTCCCCAAAGGTTGCACTTATTATGTCCTGAAATTGTTCAGTTTTTCCACCTGTCTCATTAAGTTGGACCAGCAGATCACTTTTTTGGGTTCATCGAATCTTTGTAATGAACTCCGAGACTGCCTGTTCTAACTCTGTGGAGTGTATGCGCATAAGTCAGCCAAAACAATGGACCTTTGTCTTGTTAGTTCGACTTTGCTTGTTGGGTTCTTGTCTTCAGGCCACTTTTTACCACGTTGTTGTTTTGAGTAACCTCCTTCCGCTCAACTGCTGGTATGTCTGGCGTCGTTTTGAACATAAGCTTTCCCCATTATTTTTTGGTCTTTTTGAATTCACTACTGTACTTCAATGCAGTATTCTGGATAGACGGAGTCTTACTACTTATGTAAGTATATTAGGCCTCTTTGAAAGTGGTCCAAAAGGTGTCTAGAAGTCTCCCTTGAAGAAGAAGAAAATCCCTTTTGATAACTTCCTGTTTGTTTCGTAGCAGCAACAAAAGAAATATCATAGAATTGCTAAAGCTTGGCTAAGAGCAAGAAGTTAGGTATTTCTCGCTCCTCTCCTGTGCTTTAGGATAACTATTCCCAATTCACCCCACGAACTTAAGTAAGTACCGAGCTTCAAATAGTCCCATCGAAATCAAAAAAGTTTGTGTTCCAATTAGTAAGTAGTACCTACAGGCAGCGTCTGGAACAGGTGCGGGGGTTTACTTCAGGGTACCAGACATGTGTATCACAACACAACTGCCAGAGCAGTGTAGCATTTTTCAAGCAGAATCTACAGCAGTCCGTGAAGCTGCGAACTGGCTTTTGATTAACTCTTTTGAGAGATCGCTGCCAGGTGCGACGTACCCCTCCGATGGGTTCCAGGCCACAGGGATAATCCAGGAAATTGGAAAGTGAACGAGCTAGCTAGGGAAGGTGCAGATCGGTCCCAGAGCTGAGTTTCAGAAAAACTTGTAGACTTATTTCTGTCAATAGGACAACCCTAAGAAAAATAGTTGGTGCCCTCACGGGGCACTGTACTGTAGGCAGGTATGCCAGTAGACTCGGTGTACCATTCAACGAGTTCTGTAGAAACTGTAGAGAAGAGGAAGAGGAGGAGACCCAGGCACATCTCCTGTGTACCTGTACTGCCCGATCGGTTCTGAGAAGGAGAACCCTAGGTGTCTACTTAAGCAGGTGACTTAAGCAGAATAAAGAGCTTCTTCCCCGAGTCAAACATACATACATATATCTTTGGCATGGGTTTTTACCCCAAGTGGAGAGTCTTTATGTAGGTCTCTGGTGCTGGTAATCCGGTTTTTCCAATAGTGGTATCAGACCTTCCTCTTGTCTAATTGTGTCTCTGCTGTGCTGGGACAACCACTCAACCCAATCCAACCAACCCAAGATGTACCTAATCAGAACACTGCTGTACCTGATCTCTGTTTTTTAAAGCCTCGACATTCTAACTTTCGAAGTAAAGCTTAAGAGTTACTAACTGCTCCCTCTACCACAATACAACACAATATTTCTCCAAGAAACATTAGCCTCTGTCACCTGTCATGACTTCAGATTTATTTATGAAAAATTCTCCTTAAAACAACAATAATAGTGTCAGCCTTCTAACATCCATTCGAATTGGAAGTAAACCCAAAGCTTCGTAGAATTTTTCCCTGGCAACATTACTTCCCGCCAAAAGTACGTCTATGCATAGACCCAGCCCAATTACCGGCACAAGGTTAATACGCATTTGGTGTAATATAGTATATACAATAATTTAAGTCAAATAATTTTCTACACAAAATTGTTTAAATTAAAAGCGGATACAAAAAATCCATGTCATGTTAAATAATAGTCTGCAATAAGAAGGCTTTTCCTCATTTTCCATGCGGCGAATTCGTCTAACACGAATGCATTCACGAAAGTAATAGCTCTTATTAGAGAACAAAACTTATTTCATCTTTCATCTACTACAAAACGAGGGGATGTGCTCATCTTCGAAAAAAGAAACACAACACATACCAACAACAAACATCGTTCAGTTAATGCTGTGGCCATACTTTGAATTCGAAGTGACTGTCGAGTTTGCTTGTTGAACAAGCAAAGCAAAGTTTTAAATTAATTAGAGTCTTTTAGGTAAGACAAAGGTGTGTCGCTACAATTTAAGCAAGCTAGCCTTTATTTGATGAACTTACCATAGTTGGATGAGAGTAAGAAACAAATAAAAACACGCCAGACGAACAAGCTTTGGCAAGCTTAGTAGCTTATATGCTATTTGTCAAATTCTTACCTGATAACTTGTTGTGACCTAGGCTGCATGCATGCCATGCAAGTTACTTTCATTTGCCGTCAGAATTCATTTAAACACTGCTTCACAAATTCCTTGGGTTGTGAAATTGCTAAAAGTGTTAGTGTGAAGCAACTTGCTCATATGGCCCCAAGGTAATACATATGTTGGCAGATCGCGTATCCAAAAATCTCTCTTTGATTCCTATGCTGTCACCAGCAAGTGCAAGGTTCCTAGACACAGCTTACCGGGAAAGCAATTGAAAATGAGTTACTTAAGCAAGTTCAAGTTCGATCAAAATTTCTCACTTTACCAGATCCAAGAGAAAAGTCAAGATATCCATAACAAGCTATACAGAGTCATAGCTAGTTCTGACATATCTACATAAATCTTCCGTCAAGACACTCACAAGCCAGTACAATTCTTAAAAGTTAGTTCAACTCCACACGGTGGAGGAAGTCATTGTCAAAGATGACCCACACATCTAGAAGAGGACGTAAACCATCGTGCATTGTACAATTGTAGAATCAAAGTCCAACAAAAAATATTTGCCCCGCTAACCACTGCCCAATGGCGTTTACAAATGTTACTTTCAAGGTGAGGTATGCATACATTTATGTATATGCATTTCGACCAACAATTTCTTAAATCATACGTACCACTCTCTAAACTCATTTGAAACAGCAGTACAGACCAATACAGAGGTTTCTGCGATCCAGATGTAGAAGAAGACACAACGCACTTCTTCTGCGTATGCCCATGCCTCAGCAGAACTAACCAATGAACTAACTATCACTTCTACTTGGTGTAATAAAAACACTTGAATGTCAAAAAATGCCAAACTACTACTTATTTCCGAAAGTGTCTCCCGACACCCCCAAGTACGTACGTAATCCGCTGCGAGACCTTTCCCCCGGTCACCTTTCTGTGCGATTTGGGTGTCTTATGCTACAGTGAACTCAACTCTCGCAGCCATATCGATAGCGCTACTAACAGAGCATATTCTGCGCTAGGTTTTGTAAGACCCTTGTCCAAGGAATTCTAAATCCTTATGCTTAAGCTTTGTGAGACCCATATTTGAATACGTCAGTCAAGTCGTATCGTTTTGAGTGCGTCTATTCGTTTTGCCCTACACGCACTTCCATGGCCCCAGAGATATAACCTTTCTCCTTACGAGCATCGCCTGGACTTCCTGAACATGCAATTGCTAAAAAACGCAGAAAACTCGCCGATCATTGAACACTAATCTACGAACTTTGAGGTCAGTACCACTCTTCGGCCTAAAGTTGCACCGTACAAGTTACGGAAGTAATGAGTCCATGTATAGAATGCTGGCAAATGACTGCTTTTTGACTTCCAGTTTTGACTATCGTGAATAATTCGATTTAAGATCTTCACTGCTTGCATTAAACGCCCATGGAACCCAGGGCCCAGCTCCTGATAACCATTCGTGTTGTGCGTGTTATATTCTTCACACAAATAGAACGGACTAACCGCTAAATGCCGTATTCGAAGGGCAAATTGATATTTTGGAAAGCCTTCTCAGGACAGTTGTACTCTCGGATGTTTGTCAGACGCTCGCGAGAGGATTAAGCTAAATAAATAAATAAAATAAAACACACCACCCAAACCACCTTTAAATTCATAACAAAAACGAGCTGGTTCGGGTGACGGTAGACTCCTCCTTCCAAGGATTAATCTTCGGCACTAATCCGTCCCTGCATCAGGGAACATAATAAATCCTTCGAGATCCGAATGACAGTGTACCCCTTTTGTCCCGTAGTCACCCCTTGAACGTACCTACCTCATGTGAAACTCAATTTCAATTCAGACGCCAGCCAGTAAAATTTCAAACTCCCTCTAGTACAAATCCTTTGCCACACATATCCTTCCCTCGTCAAATCAGTCAAACCACCCAAAAGCGGATGTACAACTTCAAAACAAACCATTACTTCGAAAATTCGACATCGAAACCAAACCCCACTTCCGAAAACCGAAACCATATGTCTACGCAAAGTGCCGACAACTCAACGAAAGACTGAGCAAGACAACCAAACCGCACAACAACAACTCTTCAACCGTATCTGTGCACCAAGTGGACGTTCAATACGACGACCACTGATGATATAGGCAATATCGAAAAGAAAAAAAAAATTGTAAAAGATTTTGTGTGTGCGAGCGTAGCCATTTGCGCGCAACCGAAAGAAAATTAAAATTCCTCAAGAAAAATTACACTTTAATCCGTTTTTGCATACGAAACCCCGCAACTAAATACAATCCAACGCACCCTAAATTTCTGCAAAATTTTTCTTTTCTTCTAATCTTAAAATTTCATTTTCGGAAACAAAAAAGTCAAAAAAAAAAGTTTCTCCACGTCGTCGTCTCGTCCGAAGAAATCAAAAAAAAAAAACTCCATTCGAATGCGCAAAATTTATCCAAAGTGTTGTTGAAAAATAATATAAAGGTAATAAAATTAAAAGAAATACATATATCCAAGAAGATATTCCAAAAGAAACGAATCTTTACAGAAAAAAAAAAATTAGAAAAACGTGTTGAAAGTTGAAAAATTTATATTTGTGTGTCTGACTTTGGTTTCTCATATCTCCCTAACGCATGCATTCCACTAAAAAGACCCAAAACGAGAGCACCGATACTGAAAATCCAAAGAATTTCTCATTTTCTGGTATTTTTCGCAAAAAAAAATAAAAAAAATAACCATGAAGGAGCGGAAAATTCTCATCCCTGCCTACGCCACCACCACCGCCACCGCCAACTCCCCCTTGCAATGAGTTGGTCTGGTGCTGGTCGGGCTCCTATCGCTAACATGCGGGGGATGATGATGAGTTTTCTGCTCTTCCTGGATAAGATTTTTACAAAATTCAATTTTTTTTTTCTCGAAATTCAAATGATTTCTCAGCCAGATCAGCTGGTTTTGCTGGCTGGGGCGAAACTCGTTTTTCTTTTTTTAGTGTGATAGCAGCGAATTCCTTACAAAAAATTCCGGCGAATACGGCAATTTCGGCAAATCTCATAAAATAAAAAAAAAATAGAAAAAAACGAAACAAAATAAAATACAAAAACAAATCGAAAAAGATTTCCGGCGATCTATAAGTACTGCGCTTTCGGTTTTTGCTTCTGTTGCTGTCGCCGCGGTTTTGCTGTCAAAAAAAAAAGATTTTTTCTTTAATTTTCTTTTTTATAATTTGTTGGCCGAAGGTTTTGCACGAAAAACAAGGTAATTTTCTATTCATTCCAATAGTGTCTAATCAATTTAATTGATAGTGGGAGATCGCTCTGATGCGGTGAAGGGGTTTGGAAAGACGTGGCGCGCCCTAGTTTTACATCATACTGCTGTCGAAGTTTTTGTTCTTTTTTTTTTTCTTTTATTATTTAAATATTGCTGGCAGAAAAAAACAAGTAAAAGGAGGCTTTAGTGTGCCTCCGTGGCCGACATTTTTTTCTCCATTCGGCTGTTGGGTCGCGGAAATTGGCGGAGGGGGAGGTGGAGTACCTATTTTGCTGGTTTTATGGCGGACTATGTACATAATTTGACGGCACATCCGATATTCCTTATCGGTAGGTGATATAATTTCCATGTTTTGTTTTTAAAAATGCACTCGATGGCGGTTTCAGCATTGCCAGTTGGCTAGGAATAATGTGTGTACTATCGTACAATTCTGATTATCATCAAGAGTCGCGTGGAATTGGCTGTGCGCCTTCGTCTGTCAGACGTCAAATTTTCGGGGGAACTCATATTAGCATGTGGCACGCCCACTTTTGGCATTTTCTCCTCTGAAAAGTGGTAGACCGCTTGTCACGTTGATGGATTGTGTTTGATAGCTGACGATTATCGTGCAAATCTTATCAGAATTTCTGAATATGGTTACAAGTGTCCATAGCCACGCCCAAATTTTTCGAAAAAGGATGTCGATGTAGATCATGTTCTGGAATTATTTTGTCCACAGAGTATCTGATGTCTGGGGGTGGCAATGGTGCGTGCTTGTGATCCGTCACCAAACCATGTGAGAGAAAAAAATAAAGTCAAAGTTTCTCCCTGGAAGTACAATGGACCGGGTGATAGTCTGAGTGCTCTTGAGATTTGAGTTCATTTTTATGTTCGTAACGTGTTCGTATGCGTTGCCTCCAACTTTTTTCCAAAGAAGTCGATTCCATCCCAATTGCTCGCGCAGTTTCCTAGGATGTCACACAGTTCTGCCTGCCTAGATAAGTGGATTCCACTGTTGAAGTTATCTTCCCACCATAGGGTGTGCCCAATCTACTGTCCCCTTCTCCGTTGTATAGTAACGTGTATATATTCTTGGCCTGTTCTCTTGTAAAAGATTCTTTGGAGATCCAAATGGCAAACCGTGATGTTGGGACATCTGTAGACAAAAGACTTTAAATAGTATTCCTAACTCAGTTTTTGCTTTTCCGAGTTTGCTGGACACATACAATTCGTTCTCACTGCGGTTTGTCGAGACCATATTGGTTAGATGTAGAAATACGACCAGATGACGCGGGCTGATGACCACGAAGAATAATTGCCGTGAGAGTATGCGCCTCTGACGTACTAAACCTTACCATTATGTACCATGTAACACCTATTATTCTCGGCAAGGCTGACCAGATATCTGCTTGATTCGAGAAATTGAAAGCCTTCTCGAAGTCATTAACTAGTAGATTGTATACTCTGTCAATGAATACCTTGGGATTGGTCAAGGGACTGCGAGAGTTCCGAATTCCTTGTAGACCTGATCAATCTGCCTGATGGTTCAATAGTGAATACGTGGTTATGGTGCGAACTTAAACTCTAATTCGGTTTCTAAGGAAGATCTTGTGCTTCGTGGACAAGTTTATGTTGGGTTGGATGGTTCTTCCATCTCAACGAGGGCGCAGTTATGCCTAATCTCACCGGGCGACGAAACGATTTCTTTTCCTTAAGTCGATTTCAACCAGATAATCAAGATCTTTAAAGACAGCTACAGAGAAGATGTATCATGATTTCCTCTATCACATCTCGACAGTTTCTACAGAAATCGTTTTTAGAGAGCACCAAATCTTCTGGTATGTCTGCCTACCAGAGGTCCTCAAGTAATCTTTCTTAGATTTGTCCTATTGACGGAAATAAATACACTGGTTCTCCTAAAATCCAGATGGATTTGGAAGAGAATACCCGGTTATTGTCACGGCCATTGATAAGAAGACAATATCGTTTGGAAGTTCAGGTCCTAATGTACCTTCGTTTTCTGGTCAGGTCTTACATTTTCACTTGTCCTTCATTACCGCAGTATCCTAGAGGGGATTGACAATTAGTAATATTCGGTTATATTAACGAAGAGTAAACTCTACTGCTTTCACCCTCTCAATGTGATTTAACATTTGGAAATGATCATTGCAAATATCTTTCCTGGTTTTCGAAGAACAGAATCAGAGTTTTGGCGTCCTTTGACTTTCTCGGGAATATTCTATGGTGTGTCTTCTGTTGCAGTACATCTTTTTCTCAGTTGACCTTCAGCACTTTTAAAGTGGGCCTGACTGACACCATTTGTTAACGAAGTTTTTTTGTGCCATGAGTGTCGTCTGCGTCATTGATATCATTGTTCTTGAAGGTACAGCTGACTGAGCTAAAACCTTTGAATTTATAGCTTAAACATTTGCTACATAAATAAGTTCTTCCGAATCCCAGTAGTAAAGAAGCTGTTTTTGTATACAGAACTATCCATGGAGGAGAGTTGGCCTTATAGTTGGCATAGAAGAGCAATGAACTTAGTGCAGAACCTTGGTGTAGTCAATTGGCGAACGGCTCATGGATTGTTCAATATTTTGAGAAACAAGGTTTATACTATGCAAAAGTGCATTCATTCCTAAGACGCATGCTCTATCTGAACGGATTTATTGGCTTGGCGAAGGGTTTTAATTTAGAGGGTTATTTCTGTTACCTCTCGCTTAAATTGACTCAAAGGAAGCGGAAGCGTAGATGCACATGCGATGTTCTTATGGCATGGAATCCAAAGTATTATAATTTTGTGATTTGCACCTTAGACCTAAAGAGAGAGAACAAAGAGATTTTACAATTAAGGTGACAAGGAAGTGCGGTTTAAGCTGTATAGGCTCAAGCTTATGTGGACGGTAGCAACCGTCAGTAACCAAATTACTGCATAGTACTGGTATTGAAGACTGGGTGCTTTTGAAGAACTGTCGGACAAATGTATGTTTGTTTCACACACCCGTACACTGTGAGCCCATTCTCCAAATCGGTGACATTGTCATGAAATTAATGGAAGGTTTCTTCAAGAGTCGGTCAATGTGCTTGGTGTACCATATAGTTCAGTCCTTCCTGCGGCTCAAGTTTATTATTCATAGACGACTCCAAGAACCGTGTTCTCTACGCTTTAACTCGCATCACTGGATTTAAAACAAAAAAACAGAAATGAAAACATTTTTCAACTGGTAACTCCGTTAACCCCCCCTCCATGTACGTGTATGGTTGGCCGGCATTTTCGTGCGCGAAATGAATTTGATTTTTCTTTCCATTCTACTCCTCTATTCCTGAGTATTCTATGTACGCGCTCGACGTCATAGTTTGATGACCTGTTCTCGCCAACCAACGACGCTCGTGGTCTTCAGATTACAGTTTTTATTTCGCTTCTTTTCATGAATAATTCTTTTTTTCTTTTTGTTCTTCTTGTTATCACTTCCTTTCGCTAATTCTCTGTTGTTTTTCGTAAGAACACGAACATCATATGTTCTAAACGAATGTTCAATAGAGTACACTTCAGCGAACTCCTTCACCTGATTATGCCATTCAAAGTGTAGAGAGACGCCACCCTGTACATATTTGTCTGTATGGATCCATCTCATATTTGATTGTAATCCACATTCGAATTCCAACATACATATGTATGTCTGTATATTTTGTCATGCCTTGCGTCGTTTATAATCTTTTTTTTTTCTTTTGTAAATCACTATTGAGTAATGTCGTTGCCGTAGATGTTGGAGGAGCTGCTGCTACTGCTGCTGTTGCTGCTGGTTGATGGTGACAATGTGGGTTAAAAATGCTACTTGTGGGTGTGGGTTTTTTTGTTGTTATAATTTATTCTCCACCCTGTTTTACTACTACTATGGCTACTACCACTACTATTACCAGTAGAGAGTCATCAAATCGAGTTGTTATCTTGTATTTAAGTGCATTAACGATTTTTTGTTTGGTAATTTGTATTTGCAGTGACGTCACCTTCACTTCATTCATTTGCCGGTTGGGTGTGTTCATCGAATAAGCCGAAAATTATTTTAATAATTAGATAAAGACGCAACGCAATATATACTATGCTATCCAGTTCAGTTGCCCTCCCAAAGAAAGCAAAAAAAGAAAAGCAATTTCGATGCGTAATAAGCAATTTTGTAGTCTCACACCGCCTACACGGAGAATTTTCTTTGCGTATTCCTGGCATAATTTATTTTTCTTTCCTGCTTTTGGTTGGGTTATATTCGGTTATTCCCCAATGCAGAAGGACACCCTTGTTATTTGGTTTCTTAGAATTGCGGGGGCACAGCTAACGTCGTTATTATTTGAAGGAGCATTTCCAATGAATGCTATTTTTGTATGAAAATATCTTAGGGTGGTTTCTTTTCAGATCAATTATGAACAAAACTCCTTGCGCAAAGGTCACGGATTGAAGTACAGAAAATGATGGATTGCCGTCTAACCAATCAGCTTCTTAGGAAGACCTTCTCGTATTTACTTGCTTACGTTCTTGTTTTCTATCCTTTTATGAGCCTAAAGCTATGTTAAGACAATGTATCGCAAATGTCTTACAATCGTGTGAACTACCAGAATATTTTGTCGAGGAATATGGTAAGAAAAGCATTGTCAGAGCGACATCGATGGCAATGAAGTTATCAGGTGTCTCCCAACCGTGTCAACACTGTTTTGTATCATTTTGTCAGACTTTTGGACATTTGCAGACTCATTTTACCATGAGTCAGTGGCAGTGAAGGAAAATTTGATTATCTGGCCATCCTTCGTCGAAACGTTGGGTGGCATTCGTCATCACTTTCTCTGTTTTTCCATACAAACATTGTCGCGAATATATACCTCCTTTTGCTTCATTTGCTATTCAATTGTCATTTCGGCTTCTATATACCTAATCTTACCAACCAGGGGAGAACTTTCTATGGGCAAACCAATGTAGTCGACGTATTTTGGATTTTTTAACTACGTCCATGGTATAGTAGAGTGCAATAGACTGTACTTACTTCAAAGTAAGAAGTCTTAACCTAGCAATGGTTTCAGTCAGTTCTCCTCGAATATGTAAACTCTTCAATGTATGAACTCTTCTTAGTTAGGAGCTGCAGTGACCTTTTCTCATAAACGGTAGTAAGCAGACAGACTGTTTGTTTGACCTTGCCCTCGTTTATTTCAAGACCAAATCGTTCTAGCCGTTCTACAATAGTCTCACAAGCCGGGTGGAATTGTTGAAGACAGTGACACCTGTCCAACGCATATCCAGGGCTGCGCGAGATTAAAAAAAACACATAATGCCGAAACTCGGTTTGGCCTATTTTCTAATGGTTCGTCGCATTGCCTGTTACATGTTGTAGCTGCACCAGTCATCTTCCAGGGATCGAAGGCGGCTGGGATGGCAATGAATTACTGGCTTGCAAGGGAAGACTACCAGTCTCTGTCCTACTAAAAGGAACGTGAACTACCAACCATTTCAAAGGAAAAGGGAGTTCAAATTGTATTCAATTCTTCATTTGAAGGTGAAGATACATATATATATCGAGTAGCTAAACTCAATTGACATACTTGCAAGATTTCTACATACGCCATGAGCACAAATGTGTTCTACTGGTTCAAATTCCATGGCTATAATCAAAATTATGGTTTTCCTTCCGCATACCCATGGTGTCGTGTGCAATTCAAATTAGCACTAAGAGCACACACCAAAGAATTCCGCTCTCATTACAGCACTTGTATGTCCTGACCGCAAATCACGTCCGATCAAATGCTATGCTTTGTTAATTTCTGCATAATGTAAGGAAATCGCAACATGCGCATGGACGCATTCCTTGTTTATTTTTTATTTATTCACGAAGTTCAATCCTTTAGCTTGATTAAGGTTAAGGAACCATGAGTGCCACTTTCATCCAGGTCACGCATTCATTATGAATTTGTATAGATAATCGACTGAACCTCATAGAATTATGCCAACGATGTTGAAAGATGGCTTCCGATGCAAACCAGTTGCAAATAATTCGCGGAAATTATCGCCACTCGAAGAAAGCTATACTCAAACACGTGCTAGCTAGTCTCGGTCATTTTTATGAGAAAAAAAAAACTGAAATGACCAAAAAGGAACAAGAAAATTAAATTTAAAGTTCCTAAGTAAATGCTTTTTTTATCAAAACTTGTTTTTATTAGGTTGAACTGGGTCGAGATTGCGACAACTTAAGTTCAAATGTAGAATACAAGAGACAATGGTTTCGCTGCAACGGAAAGAAAGTCACATTACCACTGGAGTTATATTTTACGGTTGAGATAAGGTGGAAAATAACGATAAAAATACTGGTTTTCTAAGTAAAGTATTGGCTATAACGTCAATGAGGTAGAACAATGGACAAAGGTTGACTCATAATTAATGACCATTATTTGATGCAAACCGTGGATTGTTCACTTTCTATTATTTCCTTCAACCTTTCGAGGGATAAAGCAGCTAGCGATTCATTAAATGGTAAATTTAGTTCCTGACACCATGTTCAGGGTAACAGGCCGATCAGGACATGCATCATTTTGTCTTTGCTTTGTGGATCCTATGTTGATGTTTTCCTTGAAGTTTTCGTATTATCTCAGGTTGCACGCGGATGCTATTCAGGTTTTAAATAGAATCCTACGACTTCCTTTCTATAACTAATCCTTTAAGATATCTTTGCAGTGGATCCAGAAACTGATGTTAAAGTTGAAGATCTTCTCGTCAAGAACAAACGGTTGACCACGAAATAGTTGGCTAAGCATCTGAACTGTATATGTATTGTGGACAAGTTTCTTAGTCGTTGGGTACCCAGAATCGAAAACCAGTGCCAAACAAAACGAACAGTCAAGGAAGCAACAGAACCAACAGCTAAAGATATCCGTTCATGTGAAGTGTTTCTTATTTTTCTTCCACCATTGCTTGGAACTTAAGAGATCACATCACCGATTCCGATCCTAATTTGGACGAGATGAGCATATCCTTCCACTAGTAGCACAGACAACAGAAAGTTTCGATACTAGTTCTTCATCATATCACTCAGCAGATGGACATGCGCGTTCTTCAATACATGAAAGCCGCATAGTAAGCTTCGATTTCGAATAAGGAAACAGAATATCTAGTCTAAGAAGTTGTAAGGTTCCAAAGGAACTTTCTGCCGAAAGGAGACTTTGTTCATCTCTAGCTTTTAGCCCACCGAGGTGCGCTGGCTTATCATGGCTTACTGGGTCAAATCCTCATCGACAGCACTACGATCAATCAGTCTATTCATTTTGACGAACTTGTCGGAGAACGATGAAGGTCGCCTTCTTTTAACTGTTGTTTGCTTGATGCGTTCAATCCAAATGGATTCGCTGGAAATTAACGTTTTAAAGTCTTGCTCGATACCGAGTGCTAAGAGGAGTTTCAAATCCTGATTTTGGTATTCTTTTCTTCAAATGCTAACACTCCTGCTGTTGAAATCCAGCAAAACAACCTCACAACGTGAGTTATGATGACACTGTGATGGGAAGACATTTCATGGCCAACCAAAAGTTTATTCCCCGCCGATAATTTGAGTTGTTTTTTGTTTTGTAATTTCCACACATAATAATTAACTGATCAGCTTTTCGTTGAAACATTTCTGTTTTTGTGTTTATTAAAATGAGGTTAATTCTGTGTTTGTGTTTTATGCGATATGACTTCTCTTTACGCAACCAACAAAAATTCCGTTGTCTACCCAAACGAGTTGCAAATTAACACGTTTCAAGATTGATTTTTATTTATTGTCCCGAATGGCGATGACGTTATAAATGAGTTGCGTGCCAGTAAATTGTTTACCAGTGCGGATGCGCTATCGGTTACTTTCCATTTGTCTTCACAGCTTGGGTGGAAATTCCAAGATTTTTGTCGATTTCGAAATTCAGTATAAACATTTCTTTGATCAGGAAATCGAAACTTGAGATATAATATTGCAAGGAGGGGGAAATGGTAGTATAAATGATTGCTGCGTACTGAGTGTAAGTTTCATGAGTGGAAGTTTTCATGACTCATGTTCTTGGGTAGGGTATTGCAAAGATGACTTCATTACATGACAAAGGGTGATGGAGTAAGTCGATTTAATGGGTCTGTCTAGGCACGACTTATACGCATTTAGGTTCGCTATTCACTATCGGAAAGCAGTTGAAGGTTGCTTAACTTGTAAGAAACTGGTTTCATTTAAGTTCTAAGAAAGAACTTTGTTGGCTTAGTGAAGGGAAGTTAGGGTGCAACATAAGTAAGTTATTCTAATCCACATATCGCCAGAACTTTAGGGGAACCCCTAACAAGTAGCATGTGTCGTTAGTGACTTACGACAAAATTGCGCAATCGCGTGATTAAGCATAAGTGCATGTGTGGGGTGAGTGCTATTCATAACTTGATCTCTACCTAATCTAACTGATAAGAACTTTAAAGTGTGTACCTGTTTGCAACAATGTATTACCTATCTATCTGTTTGCTTAAAGCCTTTCAAAATAGCCATAAATAAAGTGTATTTGATGTATATACATATGTCGTATGTGCATACATACATACCTAGGAAGAGTTTCTGCCTGAGATACGACTGCTTTTCATTCTTTTATATTCCGGGCACGCTGCTTCCAGTTGTCTAGATGAAGGATTCTGGCATCCGCGATAGTTTGATCCTTAAAACCGATGTTTGATCTTCCTTGTCGTCTTAAACCTAATTGCTCGTTACTAGAGCATTATTGTCCTTTCAGTGTAGACAATGTGTTTCAGATTTGTGTTCTACACCCGTATCTTTGCAGAGCTTTTAAAGTTAGCATACGGAACCGAATATTGTACATCCATCGGCTTCGTATAGCCGACTTGGGGGGAACAATATTTTGAAGAACATGCATTCATGTCATTCGATAAGTTAATATTTAATGCTTGGTAGGTAAACTCCTTAACCACTTCGAAGTTCAGGGGTACTGTTCCTGGATTGTACATTGCACCTCATGTTTTTCAGCGTCACGTGGCACAACTGCGTCAGTGGTTCCAAGATTCCGAATACAACTAAAGACGATGAATCCTATCATCTGAGACTAAAAAAAAAGGAGATGCTGAGTCTCGACTTGAGAATTCGTTCAACTTTTCCAATATTTACTATAGTATCAGCCTTTGGTCGATTGTCGATCTCCCGGTCTGGAACCCACTACGAGATGCCGATATGGGCCTAAATTAAATGAATAAGGAAAAAGTGGGTCCCACCACTGCACACTCAGTATATGAAGTAATGAACTTTCTCTCGTATTGGCAATTGGACCACAGGATCACCCAATTTTTTCACTCCAAACTTCTTTCTGTGGAGCTAGTTGAAGTGATTGGTCTGACAAACATCTAAGAGTGCAAACACAAAAGGTTGTGAGAAGCTAGACCCCGGATCTTATGTAACCTGTCGTGGCAGATAATTATAACTGGGTCGGGTGAGTCGGGCCAGCAGAGCGAGAGGTTCGAGTTCAATCCCAGACAACGCATAAAAGTTCTTTCACGGCTGCGTGTTGCATGCCTGAAAAAGAAGAACAACAGATTAGTCCATGACAGGAGCCCCACTTAAAAACCAGCCTGTTTTCGTTATGAATTTTTAGGTGGTTTTAGGGGGCGTGTTAGGTAGTTCATTTAAAGATACTTTTTCGAGGGTTAGGTATCTGGGTTTCCTGAGGCTTGGGATTTCGAAGAGGAAGTGCATCGTCTCTTCCTCTACCTCTGTGTCGCCGTAGTCTCTGCCTAGGGCTGCTGCTGATCTGCTGATTCCCATTCTTCTGAAGTGGGCTGCCATTGGGCTGTGGCCCATCAAGTGATATGAGTTATCTGGTCCTTTTTTGTTGTATTAATCCCAAGTAGTCTCGAAACACGTCGCGAATAGAGTGCACTCCACCATGCAATGGAATTCCAAGGCATGATTAAGGAGTCTTATGGACCGAGCAATTTCTGCTTCTTCTGAAAAATTTCTAAAGTCAATTTCTTCAGAGAGTGTATCTGGCTGTTAGGAGACCACCTGAGTCCCCACGTGTTCAGATTAGTTCCCTGGATACGATAATTTAGAACAAAATGCTTGTTCCTGCCCTGCTGTCAGCGTTTGAATTAAGTTGACATTTCCTTTGGCTTTGTTGGTACATCGTTTGATTCATTATGTACCTTCAACCAGAACAAAGTGTCATTTTGTTATTGACACATCTGTCAAATATGAAACGTTAAAACAAAATTCACCAAAATGGCGTGCGCATGTCAAATTAACTTAAACATCCTGACTGCATATACCGTTCCTTTCACTGACAGCACACCAATATATCTGCCCCGTTTGAGTTGGTAATTCTCATAGAGCTTGCCCACACAGCAATCTTTAAATTTTCACTTCCTGTCAGCGTGCATCTGAAATTAGTGATAATTGCATACAATCTTTCATCTGCCACCGACGACGGTTGGCATAAATAGATTGTGACTGTGAATTCATCAGCGCATGCAGCGTGTGGTGGATTGATGAACCCTTTGGCCATTGCACTGCTCCAGTGAAAGATGCTACTGCGTGAGCGGGCATTAAGAACAGTGGCAGCCTTTTTTTAATGTTTGACATTCGTTTCTAAAAATACACACTTGGTGGAAAGTAAAAACAAAATTCAAGACTTATTTATGTACAAAAATAAATCTCTGCCTTTCTCTTTCTTTCTCTTCTCTCCCTCTCTCTCCCTCGCATACTTTTTTGTGGAATTCATGTCGATTGTAATCGATTGTTATGTTCCACACACAAACACAATACGAATCAATTACTAAAGTTTTTAATTGAATCGAAAAGTTTTGAACAAAAAGCATTAGGCCACCCCTACCACACAGGTGTTTTCGGGTTTTATAAATAGTTTTACGGAAGTCTTACGTGGCTGGATCCGGATTGAGTTCTAAGTTTTAACAGAAACAGACAGTTGAAGTGCATTCATCTTTATTATGTCAGAGAGGCAGAAATTTGCTTACTAAGCAAAACAAAACGGAAAATATAAAATGCACTTCTGCTGAAACTGGAATGCACTGCGTCATCTTAGTGGGCCGAGTGAATGCAGTAAGACAAAAGAATTTCCAACCGCAGTCGCAGAGTCGCAGAGACATGATAGCAGCAATTGAATGAAAAAACATTTTAATTGTTATTCAAGAGAACTGCTGTGTGTAGAACAATATATTTTAGGTTCACCTTCAGTCGGGCATGTTTGTTCTTGCTGCTTTCTGGTGTGCATAGTGCGGAGTATGTATTGCCTTGGAATTGGGCAGATATGCAAATATTTATTGGGATTTGTTTATTGTTTGGAATGGCTGTTATATGTTTGTGTATTTGTTCGTATTTTATAGTAGCTAGGCACTGCGTAGTAAAGTTTTCTAGGTCACCACTCCAGTTGCTGCTCCCTTGGGTTGCTAGGGTGTAGTGTCTGTTTTATGGACTAGCCTCTGTTTAGTACATATAGTCCTAGGCTCCTTGGTCTGGTGATTTATGCTGGCTTAATGGCCGATAAAATGAATATCTTGTTGGTGTACTGCACTCTTGACTTCTTTGTCAACATCGTACAAACAACACGATCACAGATTCAGCAGACTTCCTCAACAAAGCACTGGAAAAAAGTCGTGTTTGGACTCACCTTATGTGTTTGCTTATGAACCCAAACTGTGTAGTTTCGACCTCGAGCGGAAGATGCCTATAGTGACTCGACTAATAAAAGTGAGGCTGTGTTCATCGTCAGCGAATTTGCGTCGCACGACGCGATTTGAGGCAAAATCGCAAGCGATTGAGTTCTTAACAGAGGGGTTTCGCTTTTGACAATTGTTCTTGTCGCTTGTAGTCGCTCAATTCGTGTTTCGCCAAATCGCTATGCCATGAACACTTCCATACGTACTTGGGTTGTTGGTCGCTAGTAGCGAAGCGCATTCGCTTGACCGTGAACACAGCCTAAGCCTACTAGGTCGTCTGATAAATCTCCCAAATCGTTACTCTCTGCTTGTGCAGAGGCTTGGTGGTTGCCATGTCCAGTTCTATTCGTACATACTAAGGAAGGAGAAACTCTTCGTCTCTATGACTCATGGTACTATCGTTCCATCTGCCATATGTTAGACTAAACTTCTCCCCACGCAGAATTTTTTGAGTCTAACAGCGTCAAGAAGGTATCAGCTTTTTCATCAACATCGGGGGGTTACTGCTATCGAAATAAAATACAAGCTCAAGAGTACAAGGAACACAGCACAAGGTTGGCTCTGGTGGGTCTCTGGACATGAGAATATACGAGGCCAGAAGAGGTTCCAATCTATATTGCGCGCTGGAGCTATATCCAGGGATTAAGGCCCGTTGAGAGGCAGATGGTCTGTCCTACACACTCTTGTGATCGCAAAAAATTGATGGCTTTGTTTCGATAAGAGTAGAACCGACCCACGATTATGCAATAGGATAGGAAATCCTTTCCTTTTCCAGGTCCTATCCACATAAATTTAAACTTCTCGGGCAACACTTCTTCCCTGATTTTCCGATTTACCCACAGACCAATCAATGACATCTTGAACTTCAGCAAATCGACTGTATGATGAACGACTATCTGGCCTTATTCCGTCTCCGAAACATCGGTCGAAGGAGGAACTTGAATGTTGTCCAGTTGATCTTCTAAGACCTCCTCACTGCATACTTGTGGATTCAGCTTCACTTGAATAAAGATCGCATCCCATGACCGGTTAGTATTCAAAACTGCAATAGTACTCAGAGCTCAATTTTTTGCGAAAAGAATCACGAACGTTCAACTCGAAAGCCCAGAAGAAGTGACAATTTTCAAGCGTGAAAAGTACCTTTCGTGACACTAAGTCCAATCAAGATGTCTACAATAGGCCTGTGCGTTACACAGTTCAGAGAGTTCTCAGTTTAGTTCAAATCTGTTTGCTGAACTAGTTGGTTCTTTTAGTTCAGTTTGGTTCACTGTTCAGGAAATTTAATCTTGTACGATTCGGGGACATACATATATTTTTGAAACTTCCTTCAAATAGATCAACACAACGATCTGCTGCTGCTGTTCTTACTGAACTATGTACATATGTACATGTACGCAGAGTATACCTAAACTTGTTCAACTACTGAAGTAGTAAATGAACTATTGAACTCCTGATCTAAATGAAGTATTAAATACTCGTAGCTCCTTCAGCTCATTTGTTAGATCTCTTTTTTGGGAAGTAGTTCGTTCGTGAACTACACAAGTCTAGTCTACAACCACCTGTTGAAAAACTTTTAAATGACAACACTTTCCTCTCAACAAGAAAAAGGGACGTCAGATCTAGAGCCTATGTTAATCAAAGGAATCCTCTGGATGGAATCTCCTAATCAATGTCCCCGGTGTTTTGGGAGAACCAGGTTTGGCTTTGGCCTCTTAAATGATATTGATTTATTAAATCCGCTGATTTGGGTGTCAGATACAAAATTCGGGATACCAGAGTGTAATAACTGAACACAAACACTTGATGTTGATCCCTAGTCCTAGCCATCGGGAATGGAGGTCACACACAATAGAGCCATCCATCCATCGCAGTTGCTGTACGCTATACTTTTATGTGACTCAAGTAAATGTGCCAATCTGAATAAGGTGCAGGCAGTATGTCTTCTAGGAACCACAGCCAGGGCTCATGTTGCTTAAGTTGTTTGCATTCAAAATGGTCGTCGGTTTCTATTCCCACGGTCAATGGCGAGTGGCAACAATAAGTGTGAAAGTACTCCATTCAGTAGAACTCTCCCTCTTGTGATAAGTTTCATCACATATCTCGTTCCTATGGCTTAGTTGATTAGTCAGCTGTTGGGTATCCCATACAGATCCAGAGTCAATGTTTGAATTCCCAAGAACTCTCCTAATCCATCAAAATGAAATCCCCTCCCTATTGAACTTCAATAATCTTCGTTATCTAATCTGTTGATGTGACTAAGTCATTCGAAACTACCTTATATCTTTGTTATCTAATCTCATGATGTGCATTATGACTAAGTTACTACTACAACATACTTGTAGCCACCACTTGAGTATTAACATTGAAACTATAAACGTAGATATGCACCGCAGTCTTACGTAAAGGACTCAAGGTTTTGCAATCATTTCTTCCTTCGTCAGTCATACCGATTAAACCATCTCTGTTCTGTGTTGACCCACTCTTTCTTTTTTTTTTTTTTTATTCATAAGTACGTCATATTGGCAACACACACACACAAACTGATACGGATTTCTTTTTTTTTTTTCAAAGAAAACGTCAGAAGCTAATCTTAATTAATGTTTAATCTTTTGTTTAAAAAATTTCTCCCAACCAAAGCAGAGAGATAAGTAAAAGGTTTTCATTCCCTACTGACCCTTGCACACTGTCATGTCGTGTGACTGGCATAATCTCTGCACATGTGAACTCTTATCTCGTAATTTTCTCAACCCAACTTGGGTACCCTTCGTTATTATCTCTGGCAAATATGACCAGGGAGTTTCCACAGCAGTACTCTATTCAGTATGGTCAGCTAAATGGCTTTAAACGCACTGACAAGTACTAGAAGCGAAAGGGGAAAAGGAAAAATCAATTTTCTTTCTGGTTATTGTCAATTAACATATGTCTCCTGCGTCGTTGGGAATGATTCATGTTTTCACTCAAATCTACGTGACACGAACCACTCACTCGTCGCTTGTTACTCACGATCGGTGGCAGTGGAAATGGTTGCATATTTTTAGGCTGGTTGAAATTTTATGAAAGACTATCTTTAGATGATTGCGGAGGCGACTGGCCACACTAAAAGTAATTTTATTTGTTTTAGACGTATTTTTGGAAAACAAATAATGACATTGCATTCAAATTGCAAATATTTATAGTGGCACGAAACAATTAACACTTTCGGTGACTTTTTTTCGGTGAGAGGTTGCTGCGTATTCAATTAGCGTTACTGTCCAAACGACGAATGGCCATTTTTGGATAAAACAACATCGTTGATTAACAACGGACAGAGACTGCTTTATGTCGGAACTTTGTGACTTCTGAATTTATGTAGGAGAAAGGTTAAGGCTGCACTTATTTTCAATCGAAAGTAGTTTCGAATTACTGAAAGTTTGGGGAAACTATTGATTGTACCTATACAGCCGAAGAATTGCCCCACTAAAGCCATCAACTTACAGGCATCCTATTGTTGGAGAAGTAGTAGCTCGTCACGCCAGCGAGTGTGGTAAATAGACTTCCTATCAATACCTCAAGAGTATGGGGATTATTTGGGCCAAACGAAAGCCTTCTTTAAAATGACATTTAGAGGCATCCTCTATCTGGCATACCTCTCTTGCGTAAGGCTATCTGTCTGTTGTCACTATTGAATGTCAATTCATTGCGAAAACCTGCTTGTTCCATTTAAGATGGTAATCACGTGTCATTCCCATATGAGTAACTCATTTGTTTAAACATCCAGGGAGGCATTTGTACAAGATCGAGGTAAAGTAATGTCAAAATCAAAAATGTGTCATAATTTTTGTAAATGTCATCAAATGTCATTGTGATTTGACATTTATGTTGTAGACAGATAGAGAATTGGTTGACAGCAAGCATTGGAGCGATACACACGTGATGAACTCAGAATTATTGGTTCTGTTTCGGCTCTGTTTGAGTTTTGTACTCGTCTCGTGCAAACTGGGTCCACTACAAGTGTCGCAAGAAGTGCTACTGTGACGAGGATGCTTTACATAGGTAGTCTTAGCGTGAAACCCATTTCCACTTCAGTGGTACCACAATTTGCGTTTCTAAGGCACGGAGAATACACGAAGATCTATTAAATCCTTTTAAAGTTACTGAATGATCGAACCTTATTTTTTTGAGGACGCCGACGGTACCACCGTAACCGAAACTGGTAAGCGCAAGTTGCTGAATTGTGTCTCGAGGATTGTTGGTTCCAGAAGGACGGGGCAAACGCTCACACAAGTCTCGAGACCATTGAAGAAGGGCAACAATTCAAAATGTCCTAAAACTTATAGATTTAGTGACGCCTGACTGACAGCTGGCATATGTATGTAGGTTCCTGATGCTGGTGTCTTTCCTTTTTCATACTTGGTCGCAGTGTGTTTCTGCTTAACCTCCACTTATCTTCCGGTAACCCTTTCAGGAAATCCCTTTCCGATAGCGATAACAGCTTGTTATAAACGACGGCAGGTGAATCTAAATTTTATGTTTTTTTTTTCTTCTTCTAAATTTTCACATCCGTTACAAAAAAATTTACTATTCCTTTGCCCTTCTCTATTGCCAAGGATCTCCATTTACACCTGGAGTTCAATGTTGTTTTGATTTCTGATTTAACTACACCCCAACCAAATAGTATCCTTACATCTGCACTTTCGAAATGAAATACTGTTGATTCCCTTATAATTGTAATTAACGATGAATAGGAGCAGATGGCCAGAATCTTGTTCTGTTATGTCATCGCCACCCGGCGCAGAAGTGTGTACACATTTATCACTTTGATAAGAAAAGTAAATGAATTACGCAAGAAATACCTCTACTCTTACCTTTCATGGTGTTCGACGTCAGGAGTATTATGTTTGAAATCATGAACTTTCTCAAACAATGATAGAAAGGTATTGCACTGACATGCATCTACAAGAAACCAGGTATGCGATGTCTTTGCTGTAAGCACTTTTCTTTCATTCCTTGTTTTCATACCCTATCCTAGGGGTATATTAAGTTTGATACGTACAGTGGATGTCGCTTATAACCGGCAGTCCTTATAGCAGACAGATGAATAGCCAAAAATATATTGAAACAAGGCAAGCGAAAGGAAAGTGGACGTTATAAGCGCCTGGTCGTGAAAAGCGAAGTAGTTATAAGCGACTTCCGCTGTATATTCGTGATCAGCGTCAATAGAGAAAACGATTGAGCCACGTTTGTCTGTCCGTCCGTGCCTATGTCATTAGTTTTTGGGCCGGAAATGTTGAGCTAGGAGGATAAAATTTGATATCTGGGCTTCTGGGAAATAGAAGCATTACAAGTGCAAAAAACTTCACTATTTTGTATGAATATTTTCTATATATCTTCCATACATCATATGCGGCCACGCCCACTTTTAGGAGGCGTTTTCATAAAAAAACTGATTTTGATGACATTTTACATGAAACATCACAAAACATTCGAAGATATCGTTGTAATTTGACAGAAAAAAAAGTAATTCTTGACATAGAACCATGCTCTTCAAATAGAAAATCGGGCGCTCTTAACTTAGTCGCAAACATATTCAACACTTTGCTTGGATCCTGCCATTATGAATGGAATACAACATCACAGGAGTTCTTGAAGGACTTGGTTGTGACAAAGAAATTACTTTTCAATTCGATTATGCACACGATCTTACCATAACTCCACGAAAAGAAATCCAATGGCGGCAAATCACACGATCTTGGCGATGTGAACTTCACCCCAAAACGAATTTGTCGTGCGAGATGTGGCACCGTCTTATTGAAAACACATGTCTTCCACATCCGTATCTTAGATTTTAGACCGAAAAAGTGATGTTGACAAGTGACCAATGACATGACACACCATACAGTGATTTATGGTGGAAGCAATGACATTTTCACTTCTCCATATTCGACAATTTTCCGAATGAAGAATGAGCCTCATTGCTGAAGAAAATGCTGTGTAGAAAGTGGTCATCCATACGCTCATGTTCAAGCATCTAATTGGCGTACGTTCTACGTATACCATGGTTATATTTGTTGAGTGAGTTGAACTTTATAAGGATGTACAGCTATGGCCAAAATAATAGGAACACTTACTACATTCCAATGATATCGTGCGTAGCGACTCCTTCGTTCGAATGTAACAAAAACAATGTAGTCAAACTAATGGTTCTTTATATGTGCAACAGTTCTATGTACGCACATTTGTCAAAAACAAAGAAGTATGAGATCAGTTGCAATTATTTTGTTAAGAGCTACTGATCTGCCTGGACAAAAAAATAGGAACACTTTAATTAAATTTCGAGAAAACCGTTTTTTGAGTTGGTAATAAATAATATTTTGGTAAGCTGTGTTTGCTAAACAGTGTCCTGATATTTTAGTATTATTTTGTTTAGATATAAATTTTTTTAACAAAAAATAACATGGGCAAGAAAAAACACTGCACTGAAACTCAACGTGCAAGCATTGTGGTACTACGCAATCAGGGTGAATCCATCCGAAACATTGCAAAAGTAATGAAGTGCTCTTCCACAATGGGAGTCAATGCTTTGCAAGCTAAAAAACTTCCCGAAACAAGAGGACGTCTGACTAAAATGTCCACTAAAGATAAAAAAAGATTGGTCAGGAAAGCCCAGGCGAACCCCTTTATGTCCTCCAAAGATTTAAAACACGAGACATCAATAGAAGTGAGTGCCCGGACAATTCGCCGAGTCTTGGTGGATACAAAGCTGTACGCCCGAGCTCCAAGGAAAGTACCACTGTAAAAAAAAATACATGTACAAAAGCGCATTGATTCTGCTAAACTCTACCACATGTCCCACGATCCCCTCCAGGCAACAAAGCAGTGGAGGAATGTATTATGGAGCGACGAGACTAAAAGAAATCTATTTGGAATGGACGGTAAACAGTTTGTTTGTCGCCCAAAAGGTGAAGCTTACAATCCCCGATACACGAAACCCACTGTGAACCATGGAGGTGGTAGTGTTATGATTTGGGGTTGCTTTTCCTGGTGGGGCGTTGGTCCTGTATATCTTATCGAAGGCATAATGACCAAGGAAACCTACGTGGATATATTGCAGAATGTCATGCTGCCGTGGACCGAAGAAAATATGCCCCTGAAATGGCGTTTCTAACAAGATAACGACCCCAAACACTCGGCAAAACTGACAAAACTGTGGTTTGAGCAAAACAATGTCGATGTTTCGCAGTGGCCTTCTCAATCTCCGGATCGAAATCCGATTGAAAACCTCTGAAACGACCTAAAGATTGAAGTAGGCAAACGGCACCCTTCTAACAAAGCAGATATTTGGAGAGTTATTCATGAAGTTTGGTATACAATAACTTCCGACAAATGGCAGCAACTAGCAAACCCCATGATCCGCCGAGTGGAATCTGTTCTTAAAAACAAAGGCTTTGCAACAAAATATTAAGCAAATAATATTAACATAATAATATTACCTTAATAATATTAACAAATAAATTCCAAAAAGTTTAATATACATGTGTTTCTCCTTATTATGTCTGGGTGTTCCTATTTTTTTGGCCAGGTAATTAAGCAGTATGAAGCAATATAACTCACTGGACACAATTTGCTTTGAATTGAGCAAGTGGTAAAACTTGGAATATGTTGTGAACACATTTACCATGATTCTGATACCATCCTTGCTTTATATACTTGAGTAAAATCGGAGCTACGTTTAATGGTATCGAAAAGTAATAAGTGTTCCTATTATTTTGGCCATAGCTGTATGTATGTGTCTGCAAAATACGCCATAATGTGCCCACAGACAACCCCAAATGCTGAAATAACAATTTCTGCAAAGCGTACATTTCGATGATGGATATGCCTTAAGCAAGTCTGTCGACCTACCTACTACAGAACCACCATTTTACAGTCTCAGATGACAGTTCGGTTTGACACATGTGCATGAAACAGCGATGTCAAGTCCGCACCACATCTGCTGAGTCCTTAGAAAATCAAACTTCCTGAATTGATTTCATATGAATTCTGCTTGAGATCATCAACTGAAAACTCTTGACAAACTTACAGGGCTGACAGCCACTTTAAGGGTTTCACGTTTAACAAAAAAAGGGCATGAACTTACAAATACTTCCCTGCTCCTATAAATAAATATATCCGAGGTGGATTAAATCTATCTATTTTCGTCACTCTGTAACGATTTCACATGTAATTCTGGTGTCCCACAGGGCTCTGTTTTGTCTCCAGAACTCTTTTTTTTATTTTTGCTTTTTGTAAGAAATCTTTCACTAATTAATGAATTTATTTTGTTTTCCTTTCAGGTGAGTTGTCTTGGATGAAATATAAAACTGGTATGATATATTTACTTAAGTATACTGTATTTTAATATTAGATTTATAAATATGAAACCAACAAGCTTAAATATATATTAAGATAAAAAGAAATGCATCTGTTTATTTTAGTCGAATAGTCATGTTTGTAGAGCCAGCTTTGGGGATGTTAGGTCATAGGGAATGGTACAAACAATTAATTGAAGGAATGTATAGGGTGGGACAATGTACATATAATCAAATATGGACAAGTTTTGCTATTAAATATTATTTCTTGCCGACACGTATAGACTCTTTCAAGCATTTTGCGTCATTAACGAATGCAATGTTCCTCAACTTGTTGTTTCCCGATGTTCATGTGCGCTCAGTGTGATATGTTTCCTGAGATACATAAGTGATTGTCTAGAATTCAGAGACTGGGGTAGGAGTAACCAAGACTCTGAGGTAGACGTATGCATACTTATCTAATATTTGTCGACCTTTCGGTGGTCGAGTCTCTTAAAGAAATGGAGGTGTCCTTGTGTCTCGCGCTTCCATCCTTAATTTAAGGTATAAAAGGATATTTTAAAGATTCAAACACAAGGTCTAGTCCGTTCCAGAATCGCCTTAACAGCAGCGCTCCAATAAGTTCGTACAGTTCGACTTATTCGTAGGTAGAGGCGTGTTAGTGTTTACCTGTGGAGTGTCTTCCTCGTTTTGAGTAGACTTTATTACTCCATATATGACTTACGTACATAGATGACACCATATGTTCTGACAAACTTTTTGAAGCTCTTCACTGTTGCCTCGTTTTTCAAGTGGGCTTACTCTGATTATGATTCCAAGGTTTGTGTCTCCGATACGACTTCGATCATGAGATATGCTTGTAAATGTTTGTGAAAGGTTTGCTAACTTCTCAAAAAGTTCATCTAAAACCGGTATTTACAGACATATCTGGGTTAAAGTAGGCTCGTGGGTATCATCTTGTCTCAAATTTGATGGTTTTCCCGAGGTTTAAGACTCGACTAAGCCGTACCCATCCCAACATCAATGTGTGCAAGGATTGTCAACGGGTCCTTCTATAACCGGTCTCCACATTCTCGAAGATAATCCTCTTCCTCAGGGGTGTTTTCTTATTTTAAGTTTAGTAAGGTTAGGACTGTTCAATATCCGTTTTCATTCTACCCAGAGCGCATTTTATGGCTTCTTGTCAAGTACTATCACATCGGCTTAGTCGGTGAGTATCTCTGGTAGAGTCTATCGTCGTTTTTTTAACTGGAATTTACCAGGGATGTGAGTGAGTAGCTCTCACAGGGAAGGTATTTTTTAAACATTAGATCGACTCTAAGTTTTAAAAAGAACAAGTGGCCAACCACTGGCATCGAGGATTCTTCAAAAATATCTTCGTTCAAAGTTATAAATAAAGGAATCCAGGGATGCATTAGCGGCATACCTCATTCAAACATTGTCTAACAAAATCTGTATCAAGTTTGAAGAAGTATATGTACATCTCCCATTCCATTCGATTTGTAACGAATTTCCAGAATCAGCATGTGGTAAATTCCATAAAATACCCCCAGCCACCCAATCCCTGAATCAACAACAGGATATCATTTTGCATTTTACACAATTCGACACCTAATCCAGTGTGGATTTCTAAAAATAACACTCCATCGTCGTCCATTAGCAAGCAAAATACTCGCTCAGTTCCATGGTTCCATGGTGGGAATGTCTTCAATTAAATTTCAAAAACCATTCAGAGAAACCTTCACGCGATGTTGGTGGTTTCATTCATGACTGGAAAAAAAATAAAATTTATCATATGGCGCTGTGTTGTGTGATCCCTGTGGGAAAATGAAATCTATTTTCACACACACGTCCCTGCTAATCCACCGGAAATCCTGCAAATAGTCCGAAAAGGCAAGTGCGCGCACTTTCGATTAATTACTAGTACTTCGCACTCTATGTGCACATATTTGCCACTGCCCTCCTCGCCTCAATGTGCCACTTTGCCATCGCGGGGTTTGAAGCAAGTATCCGTCCTGAGTCGTTGTCGTTGTCTGGATGCACATACACCATCAACATCGTCACGTTAAAGATTTCCTTTTCCTAGAATTATGTGGCAACAAACAAACATGGTCGTCGTGGTTGTTTCCCCTTTTAATCCACACTGCTTCATGCTGCTAAACTGCCATCGATAACGACAACGACAACGAAGACGACGTCGACGATAGCGATGTAAACAAAATCGCGCTAAGACCGGTCCTAGTCCTTCTCCTCATTTGAATGCGCGCATTCCAATGGCAGGAAAGTAGCACTCGCGCTTGATCACGAACACGGATTTCACTGATGCGAGGAGCAAGAGAGGCGAACATTTAAAAGGAGCGCCGCCACTGGCATGGAGTATGCAGGCACACCAACCTCGCATTAAAACAAGATCAGTGCCGGGACAAGTGGTATCTTATCTGTGTATGTGCATGTGTGTGTGTGCACATCGGGACAACATGGTGAGTGGCGGTTGAGGTACAGGAGACTGGGATCAACAATCAAATTTACAAATTCCATTCATGGATTTTTTTTCTGTTCTTGCTGCTGCTGCTGGTGCTGTTCTCTGTGCCCAGATGATTCCACTGGTTGTGTACTCACAGAAACAACATTTCTCGTTTGTTAGTCCCCCACACGACGACGACACAGAGGGATAGTAGTGTTTTCGGTTAGCCTGCCCACCATACAGCAACGCACTATCGCGCCAATTCTTGGGTACCAGACGCCGCCACAGCCGCCGCTGCCACTAGTCAGCCTAGTCAGTGGGCATATAAACAAAACATAGTGTGTAACCCAAATGTGGGTGACACGTCCAAGAAGGAAGAGGGAGTACCAGCAACAAAACCAGTTGCGCGCCACAATGGGTTTTATCTTACGTACTCCACACCGAGTACTGGTGACGGTGTTCTCTTTTGGTGGCATGTGGTGGGAAGACGAGTGTGTCTGTTTATTGTGCAACTTTGTTGTGTTTTTAAACATCGACGCGCGTCAACTCTTCTCATTGGTTGAGTGACCTCGTTTTGTTTAAGTCCTCAGCGCGTGAACTAGTGGTAAAGAGAATTAAATGTACAGCCATGATGCTCCTTTGTTTGGTTAGTGGTTTGACTTGGCTTGAACGCCATGATTCGTTTCGAGGTTTGAGTCTACACTGATAGTGTTTTAAACAGATCTTTGGATGTAGACCGGACGGAGGAAGTTTTATAGAATGTTACACCCATGTATTCCTTAAGCATTGTTTGGCATTAGGTTCAGCTATCCATTAAGTCCTCATTTGTCGGTAAATATCCGGAAAACTTCACGGAAACGGCTTCAAGCCCGGGGTATTTTAGGTTTTTTCCCTAAAAGCTCAATTCCAGCTCAACACCTTTTCCAGCCTCAGGTCAATTTCACTTTTTTCGGGAAACAATTATGACGACCCAATCCTGCATTTAGTTGCTTGAAATGTAATGCAATACCTGACAGGAATTAAGTCTCTGGAATTGTACTTTTTACCTCGACAACAAAGCTTGGTTGAGTGCTAAGGAGGATACTTAATTCAGGATTCACAGGCACAATGGTGAACCTGGTATGCCCCTCAGAAAACAACTTCAAAGAGGAAGGTAAAACCACCTCCAGTTCTGTTCCAAAGACGACTGCTCCATCTAAGTACCCTTTTCTTCGACAGCGATCTGACCTAGTGTTTTGCATTCTCGTAGAGATTGCCAATCTAACCTAAACCTTTGTCGGTCTTTTACATAATTCAGGCTCTCCTGGGGAGTTCCATTCTTACCATATATGTAGCGTTGGTCATATCGAATGCTATGCCAATTTTTACTTAGCTTTTCGCATGCATTCAGGCCACTATATCATGGCAGACTTTCGTTTCTTACACGACTCTGTGGTCCTCAAACCCTCTTTCCTCGGTTCGATTCGAAGCACATCAAAGCTTGTGATATTTTTAAGAATTTCCTATTCGTCCCATGAAATACATTTATTAAAAGACCGAATACGGTTTATTAGCAAATGTCCAGTTTGGGAGCAACGAACAATCCCAGCCATCTACGCGTCCCACTAACAACACCTCCATCACGAATAGGATCCATCGGAAACTCATTATCAGACGAAGTCTTCAAACCCTTACCGAATCTACCGGCAAAACCGAATTGTAAGACATTGCCACGTCTTATACTCGCACTTTAGCCGATTTAGAAGTATCTTTTCCTTGAAGAAGTCGGAACTCCACGGATATCCGAATTTTTCTACTGTTCGGACATATTCCGTAACGATTTGAACTTTTACATTCTCCCGATATCGGATACATGAAACAGAATCCAAATATCCGGTTTACTGATTCGCGTAATCCCTCTCATAACCCGTTGTCTGATTCAAAATGTATTCCACTGTCGGATGTCAGATATCGGATAAGTTTGAGTACAGTGTATTCGCATGCGTACTCCCGATATCGGATACATGAAAAAGAAATACGATTTACTGATCGTGTAACTTCTTTCGGTTGCCGGATGTCAGATATCGGATAAGTTAAGGGCTTTAAGCCTTTCGATCGAATTCGGAAGAATATGTGAACTCTTGGGACGTAACTTTGTTGGCACCGTTGAGTCGGCAAATGCGGAAGCTTCCTAGTGTTCTGTTTTTTTCTCGACTAAAGACATACAAAACACTTTCACTCGACCATAACTCATTACGTCTCGCGTTTAAGTACAGCGTGGGCTTTGCACATATGTCACAGTCACGGACGTTGCGTAATACCAGTAGTACTTGTAAATTACTAATATAAGCAATAAAATTCGAATCTCAACGATTTATCATGCTAATGTGCATTAACATCCCCCTTGCAGCGCCTCATTCAAGAGCGCAGACAATCGCAACTGTTGCCAAATATGCTCAGGCTACCAACAAACAAGAGTGTATAATGCATTCCACACCACACATCGATTGGCCACCATTCCAGAGCCACACGACCCGCAGACAACGACTATGGCGACGACGATGTCGTCCTGCCATCCACTAAACATAATAATCCCGTCCCCTCCCGTCTGCCTATTGCATTCAGTTAAGGCCATTGCCATGCTCCACCGAAGGGTAAACATTGTTTTTTTTTTTCTTTTTTTTTTATCAAAATCGATATCTCCCTCAGTCAGTGGAGGAGACGGTGGCACTACCATAGATAGCTTAAGCGAGAGGCAAATACACCACTGTGGAGGGCCACCACCACTTAGACCAACTCCACTCCATTGAGGAACCGGAAAATTCTCCACGCCGACTTCGTACACTGCTGTCTGTTCCGTGTGCGACTTCTGCTAATCTTATTCTCCGCACAGGGAATGCAATACGATTCTTGGATGGGTTTTTGCTTCAGGAGCACCACCGCATAATCCTACCGAATATGTATAGTGTCGCCCGTCTGCCACCCTCCGCGGTGCATGGCGCACTAGACTGTGTTGTGTGAGTTCCTCTCGTTCCGCAAAAGCCGGCTATTGGAGCAGCCAGGAACCTCGCTCGCATAGTTGGTGTATTTACTGTACTCTGTAAGAGCGTATCTCTCCAGCCATCGATCTATGGAAGATGCTGTTGTGTATTCTTGCCAAGTGGTAGTGTAGAATGCAATACAATTGCAATGCGAACCGCATTCCATGAAGACCATAAAACTGTCTGCTGGTGCAGTTTACAAGAATGAGGTTCTACAACTTTTCCAAAAGAAAAGAAAGGAGTTTGTTTGGAGAACAAGATGGTCTCTCGGTGCGCGACTGTGTGTGGGGGGGTTTTCTTGTGGCAAAAACAACGAGTCGACCAATAAGTTGTCGACAAACGGCCAAGAAACAGAGGGAGAGAGTCGTTGTTCTACCTAAGTGCAGGAATGTCTGCCATTTCTTCCACTTCGTCGCGTACCACAAGTAGTACACAATGTAGAATGCTTCTTCTGAGGACACATTCGGATGTGTGTCTGCCGGCATTCTCCTGGTATACGAGTAAGTTGGTGGAGGCTGAAAGAATTATTGTCTAAGAATTGTCAACTGGCGGAGGAAGGAGGTATTTTTTTGTTTTCTTACATCTGGCAGATAGTACTAACAACCACACACGATTCACTGTGATGTACTTGTAGATGTATTTGTGGAAAATGCCTAGGAGCTTGAGTATTTTCAGTTACTCTCCCTCTCCATGTTTGAAATAATCGCTAATAAAACAGTACTGGCGATAGGATGCAACCTTGCCTGGGTCCACTTTGAATTTCGAGATCTTGTGATCATTTTACCTTGTGAGCTAGATCTCGTACGTGAGCCACCTTTTATTTGGAATGCTTTAGCAGCGGAACAGGATTTTTGAATTCCATGAATGGTAACTTGAAATGGAGAATCGAAACACAAAGCTTGAGTCTAAGATACGAACTACAATGAAAGTCGCTTATAACGATTTTGCTTTTTACGAACAGTCGCATATAACACCCATTTTGGCTATTCTTCCGTTTGGATACAACGCTGTCGGTTATAACGACCATATTTCCTCAGTCGTTCCATCGTCGGTATAAGCGACGTCCACTGTACTTTATTTTTTGAATAACTTACCTGTCGGCGTGTACTTAAGATGAAAGGAACATAACATAAGATCTGTTCGATCTGAATGTTTTTTCAACAAGTGGCGACTGATATTCAACTCTAGTCTTAAGTTCATTTTAAGACCACAAATCACGTGATCGTGGCCGTAACGATAGTCCTTTTGTTTGTGTTTTTTTGTGCTTCTCTCCTAGGTACAACAGGAAGCACAAAAATACCTCTTAGTTTTCGCGCTCCATCAAATCTGCTGTTTTACAAAGTTTGTCGTTTATTCGTCCAATCTTTGGTAAAGCTGTCAACAGTATTCAGTAGAGTTTTGCTGATGCTATTGACGGGACTTGTACTAAACTAGAGAAGGAACGACTGCCACATCTATTTGCTGCACCGTTCGCTTCTGTGTCCTACGCTTTAATGTGTATAGTTTTGTTAGTCACGTTTTATGTTACGTTGCACATTGCCATTCGATATTGGGAATGAGATTCTGCTTGTCAAGCTGACTTTGTGGCAGGTTTTACGCTTAAACAGGCCGTGATTCATGAGAAATTGATTGATATTCAGAAAATTACAAATTTCCTATGGCGTCCATCTTGTCTTTTGTCCTAACATACATTTGTATATGTACGATCACAAACTTTAACTATTTACTTTCAAACTTATCGGGGTACCAACCCGTGATGACTATTCGGGCAATGTAGCCGAACCTATGTAATACCACATCTTGGTGCAGCTTAAAGAGTTTGCGATTGGATCTTCTCTTCCATTCGTCCTCCACTCATATGGAACTGAATATTTGGCGAACGAATTTTCTTTACAAGATGTGCTTTGCGGTCCTTCTTATTGTCAAGCAATTGGGGCCATATAGCAGCGGTTGGCTGCGGGTGATTCCCCGCCGGATATCGCACTAAGGTTCCTCCCTAAGGTTATTATTTAGGTGAACTCTGTAAGTTGTAGTTGCCGAGGTAGCTTTTATTTCCATTCCTACTGGGAACACCCGATGATGTCGATATCGTGTGCGTATCCCAGGAGCTGGATCCCGATTAGCTGTTTCACGACTAAATTGGAAAATAAGGCATATCATTGCCGATAATCCGGTAACCGGATAGCACTAAGTGTTTTTGAGCTAGATCAGCATTTTCGGGAGCTTGGGCTCGATCACCGCCCCCTCATGGAGCTCGAAAAGATGAAAGCTGTCATACGTAGTCTTAAAGTTTAGATTTTTCATTATATGCTGGACCGGAAGTCCCATTACCGCATGCCAATGAATGTGAGCCAGAAGACGAACACACGAACATACGGTGGACAGTATTTCAGCCCATCACCTGAAAGTCGCCTTTTTCATTATATTCATATTTCAAGACCAATACAATCAATCCAACGCCTTTCTAACATTTCAAAGCTTTTCGAACGATTAATCTTTGCCTTCAAAATGCGCGTTCGACTATTACTACCATATTTGACTCACATCTCTCTCCCTGGAGATCACCGTAAGTGCGAACGCGATTCGAAGTGCGGTTAAATAGCTCCAAACAGCTCTTGGAATCAGTGATTTTGACCCATTGTGAGCAATCACAGTATCCATTTCGAACAAACCATTCTCATGGACAAGTTTTCATGCAAAATATAACCAACACGTTCAATTGATATCTTTAAGATGTCAGATATCTCACTTTACGGTTTTTGAAAACAATTTCGTGGATTTTTGTTATGTTTTCTGGAAAAGCTATCTAATTTAGGCGTCCAGAGCGTTGTGCATTACCATACCGCTCATTGGTGGTTTACTTTCTGAAAATGAAATAAGTTTTGTGCCATCTACATATGTGCCGCACCGGAGGCTTTCAGGCGACGTGTTAGCAGGGATATGGCTCGAACCAAGAACCAAGAAGGCCATAAAAGTCCTTTTTTGTAGAGGCGTCAACCTCCAGTCGTTGGGCATGCTTTCGTCTTCTCATACTGTAACCAAGAAGGCCATAAAAGCCCTTTTTTGTAGAGGCGTCAACCTCCAGTCGTTGGGCATGCTTTCGTCTTCTCATACTTACTAATGATCTGATAAATGCTCCTCATCAGAAGTTTCGACGGTAAGCCATCGGGATCGTCGGTTTTGTTGTTCTTTAGCTTCATAATATAGTTTTCCACATTTCTTCCAACCTGCACGGGAGAACTGTTACTCTCTATTTGACGACCATTCAATAGTTGTTGAAAGTGCTCATTAGATGCATCTTTCCTTCCACGTCTGTGACTAGGTTTTCTGTACTTTTTTGACGATTTTAAACCTGCTCACAGTTGCTTGCCGGATCAGGTTTCTGTTACGACCTTCCTCGATATGCTTGAGCTTCTTTCTACTCAGATTTTTTTCTTTTCTTCTAGGCTTCTGATTCTGTACTTTTCTCGCACCTTTTTCCGATCCCGGTTTTACCGGGTGTGCCTTATAGCCTTTGGTAGCTCGGTTTCAGTCAGTTACCTCCTTGATAATGGAACCACTGGTGGCGAGTTTTTCGTTCAATCGCTCTCTGTAGTCGCTGGCTCCGACCGAGTTACATTTCATAGCAAAGTTTTGAAGTTGGCGATTATCAAAATGTTTCGCATCAATCGCGGCCTATTTGGTTGGCCATTCGACCATCTCGGCTTTTTCGAAAACACAAGTTGACAAAGTCATGTGTTTGAAATAATTAGTTCTGCATTAGCTTTGAGTCAGATATTCATAAACGTCATTTGCTGACAGTCAAAAAATCGCTCCACAAAATGACAGTTGCAAACATGATGGCCGATTGACTTGACTGTCATTGCCAAAAGCCTATTACTTTTTTCTCGACGTTTCCGAAACGTCGTCGAACCTTGTTTCTTTTCAATTTTAACATTGAACTCGCCAAGCACGATTTGACATTTTACTCAGGATAGGGTCCGTCCTTTTTTACACTAAATGTATGCTGGCTACATGCTTATCACAAATAAGGTCATCGTCTTCTTCTAGTAGGCGAATCTTGAGTCATTCATATCCATGAACTAACTCTCCTTCCTTATAGCAGCAAGCTCCGAGTTCTGTCACTGGACTGTCCCAAATACACCATTTTAAATATAGAAACGTGCACTCAGCACCCCTTCACTGCATTTAATTTAATACCTATACGTGTTTTTAACAATCATACAAATATTTTTTATATAATTTCTAACAACCTAGTCTAGTTCTCAAGCTTTCTTTATCCATAGAAGGGTAGAGGTATGGCAGACTTTTTCCGAGTCTTAACATTGTTTTTTTTTTTTTTTTATTTTGTTTATTTATTATTATCATTATCATAAACAAACATTGCAGTAGAATTTATTTTAAAAAATTTACTTTAATTCTGTGAAGATGGCATGGATTTTCTCAAACAGAAACCTATAAACAAAACTTTACTCTTTTTTTTTGAAATTTATGTCTAAAGATATATATTGAAAAGTCTTTTTTTTTTAGATCCATGCTAGCTTTACAGAGTATTTATTTTAATTTTTTTTATAATGATCAATTTCACAGTATACATAACAATACAGTATACAAACTGAGGAACAAAACGGTAGAAAATTGCGCCAGAAATCAGCAATTGAGTGAGTACACCACACTTGCTTAGTTTTTTTTCCTCGCGTACACATTAAAGTTAAACAAAATATTTAATTTTTTCTCACATCTCTGAATGGGTGATCATGAAAAGAAGAAAAGAAAAAAAGAAAAAAACATGTCGGCAGTGAAATAGTGTTGCCAGATTCCTTTACAACAAGTTGTATGTTTTTTTTTTTTTTAGTTATCCTATTATGTTTTTTTTTTTCTATACCTACATATTTATGTTTTTTCTTTATATTAATACATAAATACTTAACATAAATTTATTTATTTAACTATGTACGAAGTTTTGTTTTAAATTTATTGGTAAAGAATAAATGAATTAAATATGGGTGGAGATTGAAATGTAAAATGTTACATCGAAGGAGTCGTTTGTAGATAATAGTTCTGGTTGGACTATCAATATCATTGTATCGTTCGAATGGTTGGTTGAGAGATGCAGTATTTCATTCATAAGCCATTGTGTTTCACTATCTTGTAAATACTCGACATATTTTCTTCATTCCTTACGAAATGTCTGAAAGAAAGAGTTTGACAATATTTTTGAACTACGGCTTGGTAGGCTAACAAAGTTTCTCTATATTCATTGTAATGGATTGCGAATACATCCTCAGCCAAGACACAAATGAATAACCAAGAATGACTTGTCTTTTACAATTCTACAATCGACTGTGCTCTATACCAAGAATGACTCGTCTTTTACAATTCTACAATCGACTGTGCTCTATACTACAATTGGTATTGAGCTAGGAACGAATCCTAACGTAATTCGTAGACAGTTCACTGTGATCGTAGTATTTTGGTATTACCGAAGCCATCTCGACCACAATGTGTACTTAACAAAGGAGCATCACCTAAAGACACACATTCTTGCAGCGATCTTGTCAGAGGAGAATAGATTAAGCATTAGACACTAGCCCTAGACTTCTATTACCGCGATGAATCAGTAAATATTTTAGCCAGCATATGTACTCAATTGGGACCAAAATTTACAACAAAGAAGAATGTATCCTCTGGTACCTGCCACCGACGAAAACTCAAGCAATGGACTCTAATCTGGCAATTCAGTAATAAATTGGAAAAAAACCTATTTATTTAATATATATTTTAAGTTATCGTAAATATCTTAGATAGTATAAGGTAATACACCCCCAAAGGCGTTACAAAATATACCCAATGCTCTCAGACCTATTCCCCAAGTTTCGTAAACGACTGAGAAGTATCATCCGTATTCCGTAAGTGGTTTCACTTCCACCTGGCAACACACACTTATGACAATTTCGATGAGAATTTCTGCCAAATTCTCACCCCATTGTTGCTCCAAATTTTTTTCACTCACCCCTTACGGAATACGGAAACAGTATCGAGCCGCAATGAGCTATTGTATCGATTTCATTTTACTCGTTATTTTTAAACTTTTTGTGTCTCACTCTGTGTGTCACGTGACAACACGTGCCAAAGTCATTGTATATCGAATCGAAACCCGCGTCGTCAAAATACCGTGTTGCAACCGTTGAATTTAAAAAAAAAAAAGTTGTTTCTTAACAAAATTAATGAAGTTGTTCTGTGAAATTTTTTTTGCGCTACTGTATTATTATGTATACTGTGTTTCATTATATAAAAAACGAAAATAATAATTGAAAAAAAAACAAAAAAACGTTGCACAAATCTGCTGCATCGCACACAAAACTACCTACCACCTACTATGTTGCGCATTGAGTAGTCAAAACAAAAAAAAAAAAAAAAAACCTTTTTGTTATCGTTTATAGACCCGCCCCAAAACAAAATGCAGTATGATAATCATGGCAGAAGCTAGTGGTGAATACAATTCAAGTTTAACTGGATACCAACCAAACTACGATGGTGGCAACAATGACATGATGCGCTCAAGGCGAAGACACCACTCGTCGTCGTCACGTTTCTCTTGCCTAAAATGTTGCGGCGATTTGATAAATTATTTGATCCGCCTTCGTGTGAGTCCCGAAGAGATGGAACAACGCCATATATCGAATGAAATCGATAAATTTCTTGAAAAGGACAAAAGTGCGTTTCGCCGTCAAGTGAAACTCCTACTTCTTGGCGCTGGTGAGTCCGGAAAGTCGACATTTCTTAAACAAATGCGAATAATTCACGGAGTTAAATTCGAACCCGAACTGGTACGAGAGTATCAATTCATAATATACCAAAATATAGTTAAGGGGATGCAAGTCCTAATCGATGCTAGAGAAAAACTCGAAATCCCATGGGAGAATGCAACATCCGAAAAAGATGCATGCTATGCAAATCTTATGCAATGCCAAAGTCTCGATGTGATGCTATTCCGTAAGAATGCATCGATAATACAAAAACTATGGCACGATCGAGCGATTCGACGAGCCTACGAGAGACGAAATGAATTTCAAATATCCGATTCGGTTAGTTATTTTCTAAATGAAATCGAACGAATAGCCGAACTCGATTATGTGCCGTCATACAAAGATATCCTGCATTGTCGAAAAGCAACCAAAGGTGTCTACGAACTCTGCATTCGAATACAAAACATTCCGTTTGTGTTTGTTGATGTGGGCGGTCAGCGTACGCAACGCCAAAAGTGGACAAAATGTTTTGACTGTTCGGTAACATCGATAATATTTCTCGCCTCAAGTTCGGAATTCGATCAGGTTCTGGCCGAAGATCGAAAAACCAATCGATTAGAGGAATCAAAAAATATCTTCGATACCATTGTAAATAATACAACGTTTAAGAATATCTCAATAATACTGTTCCTCAATAAAAAGGATCTATTGGAGCAGAAAGTCCTTGACACCGAGACTGACATACGCTGGTATTATCCGCAATTTGCAGGCAACTCACACTCGGTTGTCGATGTACAGAATTTCATTCTGCAGCTGTTTATGAAAGTCCATACGGGGAATCACACCCGAACATATCATCATTTCACCAATGCAGTTAGTACAAGAAACATCGAACTTGTGTTCAAATCAGTCAAAGATATAATCCTGCAGCGAAACTTGAACGCCCTAATGCTGCAGTAGTCATTCCACATGTGTGTAATAGTCGAAGGAGTAGCTTCCATCCATCCAGTACCGAGAAACACCACACCACCACCACCACCACTAGCTACAGCAATATATATAGTATACACATCCCAAACGAGCTAACCACCGAAACTCTGCAGATATCCATTCAAAAGTAAGTACTTTCCTTCTACAAAATATATTGAAATTAATTTTAATTTTCAAATTCATTTTATGATTTTAAGGATACAAGACTCTTCCTTAACCCGCACCGCCCCGCCCCGCCCCCCGACACACACACGCATAACTCCCAGACGAAACTCAAAAAAAAAAAACGAAGACTCAATCCCAATTTTTGGACTACTGCCACACGGACAATGATTTACGAGATGTATATGTCGTGTCGTCTCCAGCCAATCTAAAGCGGTCGAACCGAAAGCTACTTCTAAATCTCCATAAACACATGAAGACGAATAAGAAAAGAAAAATACAAAAAAAAACAAAAAACAAAAAAACAATCAGAAACACCAAAACAAGTGGAAAAGTGGAAGACTGACGCAAATTTAGCGCTCTAGATATTACAGAATCGAAAAACAAAAAAATTATCCTTTTTGGAACACAACTGCTGTGGAATTTCTTTTAGTTTTTTTTTTTTTTTTCCTCTATCTCTCCACCATTAGTTACACACCACACAGCATAGCAGTTCCAAAACTCCCACACTGTGAATCTCTCCTCACAGTTTAAGTTTTGTTCTCTATTTTTTTTTGTTGTTGTAATACGAGGATATTTAAAAAAAAGAAAAAAAAATTAAGGCCGCCAGAGCTAAGCATATTAACTGTGACTCAGAATGAAGTGTTTGTTATATTTTAATTTATTTATTTTTTATGTTTACAAAAAAAAAAAAAAGAAAGAAAATCAAAATGTTATATAATAATCTCTCCCCGATATACATAAATATTTACATGAATTCTTTTTCTACTCTCCATATGGCACATAAGTCAAGTATTCGAATGAAGTAATTATAATATATACAAATGGAAATGAAAACAAAAATAAAATATACATATATATACATAAATATATAAATAATCTTTACTAAAACAAAATAAATAATTTAAGGGATATTTCTTCTTTTAAGAAATATTGTATTTTTTTAACTGTTGTATAATATTATTATTTTTTTTTTTTTAAATTTAATTGAATAAACTATATAAATACTCTGTAAATGTAATAATGGTAGATTTATATAAAGAAAAAATAAAACATATACATACTTTATAAATGAAAATGAGAATCAAACGGAGGTGTTGTGTGTTTTTTCTTTGTTATTTGCTGTGACGAACATGCTCGCCGAACTTGCTCGTTTGCGTTATCCCTTACGAGACGAACACATTTGTGTTTATTCTTCATACCGTGAACATGGGCGATAAAGAAGCGCAAGTGGTCATATCCACGATATGAACTCGGGGGTGTTCACACAGCAAAAATGAGGTTTGCTCGCGAACATGGCGAACATCGAAGCCAACGAACACCAAAAAAAGGAAATTTTTCGCCAACAGCGAGCGGCTCACGAACCAGCCCCTACACGAGAAAAACGTAGCGAGCACGAGCAAGTTCGGCGAGCAGGTTCGTCGTTTAGGGCTACCTTTACATCCTTAGTCTAGGAGTAGAGTAGAGAAACCATCTAATCAATCTGATCATCCACATCTCAAAATTTCTATAGAGTACGTACATTTTGGTTTTTTGAAGACCCTTGCCCAGCTATGTAGCTATGCAGCTGACACAGCCACCTGAACTTACTTAAGTCCTGTACCTCCTACAAGGCTCGGTAATGCCTACTCTCCATCGTGCGCGGTTTCTGTAAATGTGTCTTATTTCTCTCCAACTCTTTCCCAGTGTGACAGCAGGCATAGTCGAGGTGTAAGATGTAAGAGTCCATCGAATTTCTGTTGATAAGGCCGCATTTAGCACGTCGCTAATCACCAATAAAAACAGTGTTGGTGAAAGTATGCAGCCTTGCCAAACCCCACTTTGGACTTCGAATTCCTCGGTGCAAAACGTGACATGTGGACCCATCATACGTAGCCTTGATAATTGCTATTAATTTATCAGGAATGCCTGCGCAAGGCCCGCCGAATATATTGACACTATCAAACGCCTTTTCAAAATTGATGAACAACAGGTAAAGTGGCGATCGATACCCCTTCAGTTCTTCCGACGTGTGGAATAGCACATCCTTCAAATGGCAGCCTTAGCTTCGCTGACAGTGCTTCAAGCTGTCGGTCTAATATGTACAGCGTTATTCCAGCGATAGCGTCTCAAATGTTGGCCTTGAGCTCGTTGGCTTGAAGTTTACGTAGGCGCAGATAAAATAATCGAGTATAGTCACGTCGTATGATCGTGGCGGTCAATTGATTTACGCTTCAAATTTAAGCCAGTCGCCAAATTTCTCCTTCACAACTTCGAACGTTACGTCTCGCTTGTATGGCATGTAACGCCGTTGGTACCACAGCCTCGGGTATATCGATATTGTTGTGCTCTGGTTAGAGAAAGTCGGTAAACGTCGCTAGGTACCCATTTATGGTAAGGATGCCGCCATGCCAGTAACCGCACTAAATAGTCAATCTTTGTGGATGCATTGATGCTTGGTCGAAAACTTGTAGACTGTGTTCGCTCCGATAACGCCAATTCTGCTTGTTGACACAGCCACTGAGTCAAGAATGGGCCTCGTCCGGCAAGATGATATTTTCGCCAAAATCCAAATCTTCGGCCAACGTTTTCAGCGAACTCACGCATTGTATATAGTCGTCCAGCTTCAATTCTAGCGTCAGCAAGATTTTATGCCCAAATCCAACCGTAAAATAGCCCGAGTTGACTCTCCAGCGATGCAGAATTTTAATTTCTCCTGACGAACATGTTTCCTTATGAAGAATGCGCTGCCTTAACCAAAGTAAAGTTGAGGATTTACAAAGAATGTATGTTCGAATTGCTTCAGAGCAATGATGCCTTAGGGCATACTAACCTGTTAGGAACTTCATCAGCTTTCTTGTCTTACTGGGCCAGACGGAGATTTTGTGTTCAATTATAAATCAGCGCTGTGTCGGCAGTCCAGTTGACGGTATCGAGACATTGGTGTCAGACATCAGCACCAACTTCAAATTACTACGTCTTTGATCTGTCCATGAATCAAGCCAGGCGGAACACCACTTGTTTACTTACTTCGGTGAGGCTACAGTTTGGGGGAATCTAGGCCTCCATTAACAAATTTCTCCAGTTAGCCTATCCTTAGCTAACTGCCTTCCAAATCGGTTAATGTTTCCTTCTATTTGTGCACCACACCTAAGCCTAAGTCTTTCTTGACTGCGTTGTCTCACCGGGATTGATTCGACGACTCCACGGGTATCTTCTATTCTATTGTCCATTCACTTCTACCTATCTTAACCGACTAATGCGCAGTTTTTTGAACAGTTCGTCGGACCGAAAACTTACGAAAAATCGTTTTCTCTTAGCGACTGAGGATATGTTCATTCGCTTTAAATAGAACCCAAGCTTCAGCGCCATAACGCAGGACGGGGATTATGAGGGTCTTTTATAGACTCTCCTTTGTTCTTCGAGATGAGCTCTGCTACTCAATTGTCTTCTCCGCCTAAGAAAATAGCTATTTGCAAGAGTTGTGCTTCGTTTCATTTTTGCTGAGATGTCATTGTCAGAACTTACACCAAACCCAAGGTAGACAAAGTCCCTTACTATAACCTACTTCCTTGGAGTTATAACCCTCGATTGTGATGCTCTGTTCAATTCCCCGGTATTGAGTGTCCTTTCTTGTTGACAAGATTTACTTGGTTTGCATACAATTCTATTGCACCACTTTCGCGAGCACAAGAAGTTGCTTGAGCTTGTCGGAACGGATACCATGAGCTCTACGGCTGCATAGAAATCGTTCCAATTAAATTCCGTGATAGGCCTGTTCAAGACAGTCAAGATAGGTAGACATTCATTCCACCAATGTTTTCTAACTGTGCTCAACTGGACACGAAATTTTGTGGGCTACAACCATGGGTTTTTCTGGCGTTAAGGTTGATCACTAGATTGTGTTTGCTGCACTCAATGCTCCTTCGAATTAGGCTTGACTCCATGTTTACGTGACTTTCCACTGTCAACAGAAGACAGTTTGAGACAGACCCAAGCCTTAGCTTACTTACTGATCCTTACAAGTGTTGCCCCTATGTCCACTTACAAAAGACATCCTGCCAGATTCGACAGCAAGAAGTATGTCTCCCGCCATCAGTAGAGCACTCCTTCCCTAAGGCTACGGGCAGGTGGTATCTTGATCTCAAACCTTTTGTAACCATTAGTGGTCCCAAGACTGTACAGCTCTCAGATACTCATTGTACTCATTTAGAAATGTCCTGAAACCAGAATTAATCTTATCAAGAGAATTCTTTCCCTGCGCACTGGTTCCACCGATAGGTACAACCTCACCAATAGATTAGGCACGGGGGCCTAATGCGATTAAGTCGACGAAGTTTTTGGAAAAAGTTTGCTTATTGTCTATGAATGCGACTCGAATTTGATGCCACACGGCGAAGTACTTTAAAAACAAAAGGACATGCATTGACCCGAATAAACAATCCTTTTACAGTTTTCGTGGTTTCTTGAATTTTTTCAATTTTCGAATTTTAAACACTATCCCCTTACACTACACTTCTGCCTACCTGCGACGTGATCCTTATACAAACACATTTGAATTACTACCAACCATTGTTTCGCCATGGTTTCCTTTAACTACCACTCACCCATGAAGGCACACCAAAGCAAAACAATGCATAACCATGAACCATTTGTCCAAAGGAATTGCAACACAAGCACCAGGAATAATAGAAGCCCTCGCCTCAGGCATTCCTTGCAAAAAAAATGAAAAAAAAAAATAACAAAAACAAAAAACTGCAATCAAGAGTGTGCTAAAACAAAACCTCAAACAGGACGCAACCAAGGGCGCAGAAGCAACAGCTCTGTTCCCAGCTGAAAACGAACCCGGCACAGCCAGCCATACACCGTGCATATGTTGTTGACGACGCGGTATCTTCACCACCAGCAGCAGGAGAGTACAAACTGTGAGCACAATGAAGACCTACAAGTACGACGTTAGCGATGAAATTCTGAAATTCCTTGGAAATGGTTAAAAAGGACCAAAATAAACTGAAACCAATAAAAAAAAAAGCGAAAACAACAAACACTCAACAAAGTAAGGAGAGAAAAATAGCTAACAACACAAACCGACTCTGGACTCAGCACATACGCAACCATTGGAACGCGTATCCACCATGAGACCTAGGATAATGCTCGGCGTCCGCGTCGAAGACACACAACGCGCAGCGAAAGGAGAAAAACAAAAACCAAGGATAAAAGAGAAGTTCCGAGTGCGAGATAGGATCATCATCAAAACAAAATATGGCCAAAGGAATTTCTCGAGTTTTTTTCTTTCTGTTTTTCTCTGTTTTTCTATTTTTACAGTGTGGATCCCTTGATGATGATGGTGGTTGCTCATCTTTTTGTTTATTATTTCTTTAATTTTCAGAGGAGGGGAGGCACAACGAAACGTAGTTAGTGGCTCTGGCGGCGCGGGTCGTTAGCCATCACTTTAGCTAGTCATTGACCATAGGTGGGTCGGTCTCCTCTCATACACATGCATGTGTTGATGTGCGTATATCCTTGTTGTGGGATAAAATTGTTGGCTTGGCAAAGATGAAAATTGAAATGGTAAACAAAACGGCGGCAGCGGTAGTCTGTTAAACGTTGCAAATCAAAGGCGATAGGGATGGAGAATCATCTAAATTACGCTTGAGGAACTTTTATCGAGGCGCTAAGGAATTGAGAACATCAGATATACACATATGAGCATACATATTCTAATTGGAAGCAAAATCCTTTTTTGACTTGCTTTGCAGCGAATCGATGTGATTCTAGATACTCATTCTCTGTTCGGTTGCAACGATTTGGCATCAATTGACCCGAGTTTTGGTTTACTAGACCAAAACGTACCATCTCTCCATCTATAGACTATCAACTAGGCAGAGTCCTGTGATGATTGTGTTAATTTGTTAGAGACCGGAGTAAATCCTTTTTTATTCAGTTTTAGCCAAAGCCCCCCCCGCTGTAGCTCAAGTTGTTAATGCGTTGGGATCCCCAGACAACACCTAAAAGTTTTACTCAGGGCCCTACCTCTCGCGAGCGTCTGACGAACATCCGAGGGTATAATTGTCATGAAAAGGGTTCTCAAATCTCAATTTGGGACACAGCATTAAACAGGAGGGCCCTTCCATTCGTGTAAAGAATGTAACACGGAAAGTTATGAGGAACTAGGCTCTGTTTTCCTTAGACCTGTTGTGTCAAATATTTGTTCACCCAAATCTACCTAGTAACATTCCACTTGATGGCTTTTTCCACTTAAGATTGAAGTCTTTTAAAAGGCCGCCATTTGCCTACATGAACCTCATGCAAAATATGGCCTCTCAAAACTGACAGCTTGTAATCCAAAGTATATTGAAAACTTATTCAAAATGGCCGCCCTTTGCCTGCATGAACCTCATACATGTCAAAATTGTGGAACAAGACATGGCCTCGAAACTGACAGCTTGTTATTTGAAGGATTGAGCTCTGAACTACCCAAGTGGCGGTACCTACCTTTGTTTGGAGTCACTGTTGTTTTGTCACTCTTTGACAAAGTGGATTCCAGGGCAGCCTTTCGGCTCAGACATATGTACTTTACGCTCCATCAAAACTAAATCTAAACCTTCTTGGTCAAGAGTGTGAAAGGCGAATAGATTTAGGATGGAGTGGTCATACCATTGCGATGTGTCGAAAGAAAGTCTTTTGCTGTCATTTGGTTGTGTCAGAACAAGTAGCTCTGGGGAGTCACTATTGCGTTTTTTTTTTTGGGTTTTTCTACTTGACAGGAGTTTGAGGAAGTCGCCTTTAACTTTGTTAGGTTGTCAAAAATGGGTTTACCCTAGTGTACCATTGCCTAGGGCTGGACACTTGAAGCATTGTTTCTTTTTCGTTACGGATATTGCTGCTGCGACAATGTACATTGAATGGAATGCCAATTCTGCCCGCATGAACCCCAATGGGCAAGTGTCCAGTAGTGCTATCTACTATTCGCTTGTAATAGTGTTCAAAGATTCTACCCTTAAGGACCCCCATTGGGAAGTTTATCACCTCACCAAGGGAGCCAGTCGATGCAGATCCTTGCCTTGCTAGTTCATCGATATTATTGTGACCCGGCACCAATGATCAGGAAATTTCTTCTTTTGACATTGTGACCGCTACAATAGCCTTGATAGCTACCTGGCTGTCAATGCGAATGGCTATAGTGTTAAGGGGTGTGGTAGTTCGTTTAAGTATACGGCAGGCTTCCTGTACAGCAGAACCTCATGGAAATATTGAGGGAGAGATCCCCGACCTTATCCCATTTTTGTACTGTCGTTAAAAATTGTTGTTTGGAACTCATTTGTAAAACTGCCTGTTTCCCACTTCGACCTTGTTGGATATTTGACCGTAACGTCATTTCTGAAGTTCAATCTAGGAGTTATAGAGTCGGTTGTATTGGCTACCAGATCTCGTGGTAACAGATGCAGGATGCTGTTGTGAACATAAGATTAACCTGACCGCAGTACATGAAGATAAGAATATAGTAAAAAGGTCGAGTGGTAAAAGGTCCAATATAACGTCAAACCTTGTAGTGCATGTTCTTATGGCCCTTGTTAGGCCTAGAGCCGCACATGTTGTAATTTTTCCCTAACGCAGGCCACCAGGCAAGCGATCCATAGGAAATTATAGGACGTACCACATAGGACCACCTCCTTCCCGAAGGTTTTGCTAGAAGTATATAATAACATGCAGGTTTTCTTTGCTCGTTCCTCAATGTTAAGTTTTGCTGTATCACATATACTTAGATACTTGGCACTGGAGGATAAGTAGAGTATTTGGTTCTTTAGCCATGGAGACGTGAAGATCGTTGAGCTATTGGCTGATCTTCTTCAAATGACCTTCGATAATTTCACCGACTTTGTCAAGTCTACACAGGATTTTGCTGATTACCATAAGCCAAAGGAAAGGAGGTATAACACCCACCCTGAGGAGTTCCCCTTACAATAGATATGGACTACTACCCAGAGCCTAGTGAATCTCTAGTTGCTAATAAACTCTTTCACAGTTGGGAGCGAACCTGGGCCTCAACCAACAAGCCTCTCCAGTGAGCCCGGTCCTTAGCTAACTGCCTCCAGCTGCGCACTCCAAGTCGGTTGAGGTCCCCTTCTACTTGTGCGCCCCACCTAAGACGAGGTCTTCCTCTACTGCGTTGTCACTCCGAAGCATTGGTGTCCATTCGCTCTACATGCCTACCTAGCCATCTTAAACGACTAATGCGCATTTTTCTGACCAGGCCGATGTCGCTGTACAGCTCGTATAGTTCGTCGTTGAATCTTTTCCTCTAAAGCCCGTCAACGCAAACGGGACCGAAAATTAGACGAAGAATCTTTTTTTCGAAGCGACTGAGGATCTCTTCATCCGCTTTAGACAGAGTCCATGCTTCAGTGCCATAAAGCAGGTCTAAGATGATCAGGGTCTTATAAAGAGTCTCCTTAGTTCTTCGGAATAGGGCTCTGCTACTCAATCGCCTTCTTAGCCCCAAAAAACAGCGATTGGCAAGAGTTTTTCTTCGTCTTATTTACAACAATGCACCTTCGTTTTCTCCAATTGAAGAACGACACAGCTTCCCTGTGTCGAAAGATCTCAGTCCAGGCGTTTTCTGATGGACAACGTTTGTTTGACGATAAATCTGGACATGACCAACGTCCCGTTTGGCAAGATCAGTAATCGTAACCAAGTTCATAAGTTGTAACTTGCACAACCTACATGATCTGTTGCTGTAGCCAAACCTGGCCAACAGCGATTATTTTGTCGAACTTGAAGTAAAGCTCAGTCGCAAGTCTTTCTTCGACTGATGAGCCTTCATGCCTATTACTTCGAAGACAAATGTTAAGAGTACGTTTGTCGAAGAGTCACACCATTGATGAGGTTATATAGAAAAAGCAAAACATTGTGTTTCACTCCTATATCGAGAAATGAATTGAACATATATCGTGTATTGATCGCCACTATCTGCAGCCATGTCTAATCTCTTTATAACAACCAAACATGGTCCTCACACCCTCCGTTTTAAGGTCCAAAGATGCATACATAATTTATTAGAATATCCCATCGGCACATCCAATGGACTATTACTGTAGAATGTCTCCTCATTCAAAACTCCAAATGTTTCCCACGAAACTAAAAATAAAAATTTATGAATGACTCTCGATAGATATTACGAGTTTGTCCAAGACACCAATATGAATTTCGATTGCATCGCATACTGAAGCGAAGCAACAACAACAACGACAAAACTCCTTTTATCGTCCTGCAAATGCGTGGTTATGAATTGCGTCAGAGAGTGAGATTTTTCTTTCTCAGGAATCGATTCCTGGAAAAAAGATAAAAGTGAACTGCACACAGACCCAAACAGAGTGCAACCAGAGGAGGAATGTGATAAGACTTTAAAAAAAGAAGGATCTAAGGCATTCTACCGCCCTGTATCTATAATATCAACCTTTCTTGAGGGCAATAAATATATCCTGGGGTTTGTTTGTATTTGATTGAACAATTTCTGGTTTGGAGTGTAATTTAAAATATTCCACTTTGTAAGTGATTGAGGGGAAACCAGTTCAACTCGTTTGAATACATAAATCGAAAGGACTATTTTGGGTTATGGATTTAAAAGGTTTTCGTAATTTACGCCGAAGGTGGTCAAGTGGAACTCATATTGAAGTACTTGAAGTGATAGTAGATACTTTGGCGGTCATTTTGAATGTAACACTTGGAGAGAAAGGAAAACAATGGGAGGTGTCGAAGGATGCGAGAAATGTACTTTTAAATTGAATGAACTAAGTTTCGTTGTCCTTTTCTTTACCCAGTATGGTGTCCTTAAACCTTAAGAGTTCATATGCATGTAACATGGACATAAGTACCTTTAAGTCAAACAGTGCTTTTGCTGTAGCGTTCCTTCCTGATCCTAATTCGGTTTTTAACGTTTCAACTTGTTAAACGGTTATTCGGCGATTGTAGGCTATGATCTCCATGCCCGCTAGCTAATGTGTGTCGAATACTAGTAGAAGAGGTGATTGATTTTGATTTTGACAATGAACGCATCCACTCCAACTTGGCGGCTATTTGACGAGTGACATCTAAACAGGAGAGCATGTCGCGCATCATAAAGCATGATTTGGGACTCAGTGCATACAAAGGATACACCTGCCACTTACTAACAGAAACGTAAGTCCAAATCGAAAGCCTTACCTCGGCAGTACGCAGAACGGTCACAGATGAATTCTGTTCACTGATGAGAAATTTGTCACCGTTGAAGAATCGTTCAACAGACAGACTGAGTATATGCTCTGCCAACACGACATGCGTCTGAACTCGTTCCGAGAGTTCAACGTGGCCACCACCCAGCTTCTGCGATAGTTTAGTGGAGAATCGCCTACGATGTGGTCACCAAGCTTAATTTCTGCGAGAAAAGTGTCAAAACCTTAGCGAAAGTGTACGAAACGGACGTTATGGAGTCCCTCAACACAACACTATTCGCAAATAAAATGTGGAGACCACAAGACTCCGCTCCAGGACATTAGGCAAAAACGACCCAAACATGGCTCAAAAGCCCCAAAAAACATCGTATTGCTTGATCAACCTCCATATTCACTTGATTTGGATCCCTGTGACTTCTAGCTATTCCTAAAATTTAAGGATGAAAAAAAGGCGTTTTGGTAGATTGCATGCACCGAATCATCAATCAAGTATGGGTGGTAGAACCCATGCCCGATGACTGAACAATCAGCCCTATATGTGCCATCTTCAAGAAAGGCGATTCTCTGCCTTATAAGAGCTTTCGAGGCATATATTCGCTTAATGTTGCATGTAAAATTCTATCCAACGTATTGTGTGAACGTCTAAAACCTTTCTGCAGCATAATAATCGGCACATACCTGTGTGGCTTCCGGCCAGACAGATCGACGTTCGACCAAATTTTCACACGGAAGGCACTTTCTTCCACAAATCTGTCCAGCTTCTGAAATACACCGACGACATCGACATCATCGATCACTCCCAGCGCGCATTTAAAGAACCTTTTACGGAAATTGAATAACAGGCGAAACGAGTTTGTCTTGAAGTAAATGAGGAGAAAGAAGCATTGGTCCATCGCCTGGGACAATACGTCACTTTTGTCAACAGTAACTTCGTGGTAGTTAAGGACTTTAACTTCCTCGGAGTAAATATTAACTCCACAAACGACATCCTAGTAAAAATTCGGCGAAGACTTAGTTTAGGAAACTGCGGCTACTTCGGTTTGGCAAAGCAAATGGGTTCAAAGCTAGAAAGTGCATGCTTTAGAAGACATTGATCTTGCCAGTTCTGCTATATGGAGCCGAGTGCTGGACGACAAGCAGGAAAGCGGAGGTAGAATTTGTGCACTTTCGAGAGAACATTTTCGAAGATATAACCTAGAACTCTATGAGCTGTACCAAGATGTGGATGTAGTCCAAAAAGTTGAAATACGTCGACTACACTGGCTCAGCCACATCGAGCGAATGGACCCAGAAAAGAGGAAGATGACAAGGAAGATCGAACCTTCGTCAAGCTATCCTGATGCCAGAGTCCTTGGTTTGGACAACTGGAAGCACAACTGTGCCCTGGATCGAAGGGAGTGAAAGGTTGCCGGCAGAGTCTCTTCACGTGTCGGGAGCCCACTAAGTAAGTGTTCCATTTTGCATCAGTCACATTTTCACTTAATTTTAGTCCTGTATCCCCTTGTGGGTCCTAGGGCAATGCCTACGCGCAATCGTGTGCAATTTCTGGAAATGTGTCTCAGTTCTCCCCAACTCTTTCCCAGTTGCCGTGCTTCCTTCTCAACTGTTCTGCGCCACGTATCCTGCCATCCTGATTAAGCGGGTTCCATTGCATCGCGTGGTTAGCTATGGACCTGTTACCCTTTCGGAGAGTATGTCCAATCCACTGTCACTTTTGTCGTCGTAATGTTGTGCCTATAGGTTCATGGCCCGTTCTCTGATAGAGTTGTTCGTTAGAGATATGGTTTGGCCAGAAAATCCTAAAGATAAAACGTAAGCACCTATTGACGAACGTTTGCAGCTTCCTCGTGATAGTGGCGGTCACCCTCCAGCTGCCACATCCATATAGCAGCACGGATTCAATATTGGAACGGAACACTTGTTCCTTGGTGGTTAAGCTAATTGCATTACTACGCCAATGGATAGCATCCCAAGCGCAGATTTTGCTTTGCCTATTCAGCTGGCTAAATCCAGTTCGGTTCCGCCATCGGTTGAGACAATACGCCCAAGGTATTGAAAACTCTCAACTCTCTCAACCGTTTGTCCAGCAATGCATACATGAGCTGATGAGCTCGATCCTAGGCTCGGTCCTATCATTTTTGTTTTTGCCGAGTTCATGTCTTTCTTTTCACTTGGCGCAGTATGTTAGTCCTAAACAATATTAAACAGCGTTCAGTGATGATGCTGAGTCCAACCAGTAGAGTTGACCTAGAAAAATGTGAGTGTCTTCCTAATTATTAAAAGTATCTAATATCTAAAGCACTATTGGAAACATTTTAAAACTCTTTTTCTGAAACTAAACTAAACTTGGTTAAGATATCAAAACTGTCAGGTGCCGTAGTATCTCTTAAGAATTTACGTAAACAGATACAAAATTGGATACAGATTTCATATTTGTGATCAATTAGCTGCTTGGCAACAAGCTTTTCAATCGAACAAATTAAAATCCTCTTTCTGTCTCTCTTTTCTTGCAGATTATATAAGGAGAAACATTTTAAATGTAAGTACACTTCGTTTTGCAAACAAAATTTTCGCTCAATTGTTGTTGGCTTTATTTCACTCCTCTTAAACTAATCGGATATCGAAGCAAAAGACAGATACATTCGAGTTTGCATACAAAAAAAAAAAAGAAGACACTGTAAATAACTTTACCATTCTAGACGAGAGCCATTGATTGAACGACGACGCCAGCGACGATGAACTTCAAAATAATCCGATTTGTTCGGCGACATTGTGTCCGCGTCCAGTACACATACTCGTATCTGAACTATTTTTCACACCCCCATCTCCTCCGGGGGAGGGGGTGTTTAAAATTTAATTTGTTGTTGTTTTGTCGGAGAACATATTTGACAATGTCTGTCATTGATTCATTCATTCCTTATTTTTTGTCGTCGTCCATTACAAGCAACTTTGGACGGACGGGTTCGCATAGCAAATACGAGATTGTTCTTATCGCACAGTTCGAGATACTTAATTGTTATTGTTGGCTCGTATTATATTTTTTATTAGAGAAACTGGAGAAACTAAAGGCGGTGGTGTCAATGAACCTTAAACGAACGATTTTTTGCGATTTTATTGTTTGTTTGTGTTTACTTCGTAGAACAAAACGTTTTGGGCCCGACATAGGCAGAAGTTTTATGGCGGGAAAGATACCGGCATGTGTGTGCATTATTCTAATAAATTAATCCACGGGCTGAGGGGTTTAAGTGTATTTAACAACACGCGAGGCAACTGTTTTAAAGTATGTCAATCAAGCTATTATTTGGGTTACATTGCTCGGTGAGAGGAGGGCGTGTAAATATTTGTAATTTTTATTTATTAAATGATGCTAATATAATGCGTATAATGCATGCTTTATAGCAAAGAGTAAACGTTTAAATTGTTATAAAGAATAAATATGTATATACAGTGTGACCAGATAAGGACGATAGGAAACAAAATTTGAATAAAACAACAACGGTGTGGGATATAAAATTGATTCTGGGTTTATTTTGAAGCCACTGCCATGCCATTATGTGCGGAATAGCACATTATTCAAATGGCCGCCTCGGCTTCGCTGGCAGTGCTTCAAGCAGTTGGTCCAGTTTTTGATGATTCAATCCAATATATACTGCGTTATTCCGGCAATAGTGTGTCTAAGTGGACTATGGACTTGACGTAGCCGCAGAGAAAATAATCAAGTGGTGTTAAGTCGGCAATTGATGAACGCTCCCCGTGAGATGACCCATACGTCACATTCCTGCTTCAGAACTTCGAGCGTTGCGTCGATTCTATGGGATGTAGCGCCATCTTGTTGGAACTACAGTTCGGATATATCATTGTTATCAAGCTCTACCCACAGAAAGTCGGTTAACATCGGTCTATACCTGAGACCATTGGCGGTAACGGTGTCTCTTTCCACATTTCGCAAGAAATAAGGTTCGATGATGGCCATAAACCGCCTTTAACAGTCAATCTTTGTGGAGGCACTTGTAGATTGTGTTCGCTCCAATAACGACAATTCTGCTTGTTGACGTAGTCGCTGAATCAAAAATGGGCCTCGTCCGAGAAGATGATTTGTTGGAGAAAATTCGCATCTCCGACCAACATTTCCCGCGCCCAATTAGTGAACTCACGGCGTTGTGTATGGTCGTTCAGCTTCAGTTCTTGCATCGATACTGAACGCTCCGGCGCACTAATCTCTGTCTGTTTGGGGGCTTAGGATTCAAAAAAGTGTACTCGCGCTAACGAGTACGAATTGTGTACCAATGCCTGCGTAACGATGTCATGATGACGACCAGCCTCAGGACGAAATTCACGTTGCGTATTTAAGCCAGAATTTCGATAATATTTTTTAATAAATTTCATACGTTCGACAAGCGTGAAACGATCCATGATGATGATGATGAAAACAACTTTTGTCAGGCGAACCTTACTCAACATTTTGACAGCTGAATGTCATTGGGAACTTTGGCAGCTGCTGAAATATAACAATTGGAAAAAGTATCATTGCTATCTGGTCACTCCATATAAGAAATTAACCATAAACTACGACAGTTTCACACGGAGCTGAAAAAACTTCTCGATCTTAAGGTCTCAGGGACGTAAATCCTGAAATTCCCAACTTCAGTGACCATAATTCCACAATCGATGAGGTGGGAAAATGTTTGGCCTTACATCCATCAAAAATTGTGGACCCAATGGGCTGTCATTAGTCCATAACTCAATTCTGGACTTACGCATGTTCTTATGTCCCTGCGCCGTCGATTAGATTGTAAAAGTCTTGCTTCTATTGAATGAGAGTATCACTGTCTTCCACTCAAATATTACTAAGTAGAATGAAAAATCTATTCTTCGTTAAAAGATGACTCAAAGGGCTTCATACTAAAGTGGAATCTCTAACCTCTAAAAGCCCTTCATTGGCTAGATTTCTAGATTTGTATGTTCGGTATGGTCATATAGTTTTGGTCTATATTTAGTACCTGAATATTAACTTACACTTTAACCATCATACATTAAATTCAATAGTAAGGGAATCCAAACGGAACCCTGTGGGATGCCACCATCTCTTTACTGTTCTGTAAAATGTTCAGACCATCAATGCCGACAATCGTTTTAGCGATTTCTTTAGAGTTAACAAAGGATCTGTGTTTTGATTGTTTGGTTCCTGAAATCTGTGGCACTCCCGTAGCAGATCGCCTGCTTGTTTACAACAGCTCCTTTCGGGGATCTCATCTGTCCCCACACTGTCAAATCAGAAAGTTTAATGTTCGTCGCATCAAATCAATATTCCACTCTCCTTATGGAAGGAATGAACAACGATTTGAAATGTCTACCACAGTAGTAAAATGCTGAAGGTTATCCTTGAAGGTCGAGGCTTGATGTAATGAAATCGCCTCCTAACACTTGAGGAGGAGGAACATGGTCCACTCTTTCCTCCCACTACCTTTGAATCTTTCCTTCAGGACCTTATTTATTGGCTGGTTTACTCCAATTACTCCTGAGTTCTTTGGACCTCAAGGATATATTTCTCCATCGTTGTCCTGTTCACATTTCTATGATTATACATCGAATTTTGCCTGCTGTTCTGCAGATATTTCATGCATGCTTGAGCAAGAATAATGAAATAAACCCCAACTCCGATATAAACGACAAAAGGCTACAACCAGTCTAGGACAATGGTAGTCGTTACTCGTCCATCGGAAATGAGAAATCGCAAATAGTTCTCATGCTTAAAACAAATATCTCATGCTTGCACAATAGACTCGAATTCTTCTAGTTACAATGAACCGAAAATTATGTCACCTTATGGCGAGTGTGTGTTACTCATTCATCCAAGGATTACCTAAAACCAGCAAAAGATACATTTCTCCTTATTGGAAAAAAAAAAAAAAGGAAAAAAGAAAAACAAGAACAATGCCAATGCAGCATCCGAAACGAACAGATGTCACAAGAAATCTTCTCAGGTACAGAAAAAATGAAAATCAGGATAACCAAGGCGAATGTGGATATCAATTGTTGCGCGTCCTCCATGGTGTACATAATTTACTTCCGTAAAAATTACACATCCTTGTGTAAAGCAAGAGTATGCGCAAAAGTAAGCTATTGACATGTGCCGATTTATGTATCTACGAGTATGTATAATCACAAAGCCGCCCAACTTAAGTAGTTGGCTAATAGGGTGTGCAATCACCGTCCCCTTGTGTGTAACTGTCTTTCAAGGAAGAGAAAAAGGAACTTCTTTTTTTTTTTTTTTGTTCAAATCCCAGACTCATTATCTAAGAATAACCAGCAGTAGCTGGCAATAGGCGAGCAGATGTGATGTAGTAGTACTGATGGGTTGGGTCCTTCTTTTGCATTGCTTTCGAGAGAGTAAAAGGTGTAAAATTCATTTTGGGATAAATGTAATTAGATTTGTGTCAGATTGGATCTATTGAAATCGAAAGCGGTAGTAGAAAATCCTACCTAAAAGGGATATAATTTGTTGTAGCACACCCTTTAGGTTTTATACTGCGTGAGCTGCAATTACATGGTTCTACCCTTCGGACTGATTTGGATCAGTTTTTCCTTTTTTGCGTCCTCACTGAGGGAGGAAAACGCTGCAATAGATTTGCATATCGATTGGAAAATTATACATTACTTGGAACGTTCAATGCAAATCAAATATGCTAAGAACAACTTATCATCCACGACAAGCACACACTGGATTCAATCATCCATTGCACTTCTTCTACACCGAGCCATAGCCTTGGCAAAGAGAAGTAGATTGACAGATTGAGATCAATAAGATCGGACTTCAGGTGGCAGGAAGAAAGCTGGACACTCGAATGAAACAGCAGAAAACTGAACAAAAGCCCTACTTGTCGCGAGCGTCTGACAAACATCCGAGAGTACAATAAAAAAAATAAAAAATAAATACAATAGGTCGATGAGACCCCAAGCTTCTAACAACCATTCGTGTTGTGCATGTTATATTTTTTACACGAATGGAAGGGGCCCACTGTTTAATGCCGTATCCGAAGGGCAGTTTGCTATTTGAGAAGCTTTCTCAAGGCAGTTGTACTCTCGGATGTTTGACAGACGCTCGCGAGTGGTGGGGCCGTGAAAACTTTTACGTGTTCCCCGACTGGGATTCGAACCTCAAACCCCTTGCTCCACAGTCCAAAGCGCTAACCACTGAGCCACGACGCCCACTCCGAGAGTACAACAGCCATGGGAAAGCTTCTCAAACAACAAATTGCCCTTCGGCAATGTTGCACCAAATATTTTTTTAATTTTTACTCTGGAGTGGCGATCTCTCTCTGTAGTCGGTCTAATGAGCAAAAGGTTCTTAAACACATATGAGGATAGATTGATAGCCCTAAAGCTGGTTATAAGGTCATAAGCAGGCTCCCGTCTTTTAGGGAGGAAAAGGTTGCTTGAAATTGGTTTTAAGTTGTCAATTGAAAAGAATCTCTGCAGTCTCGACAATGCGCTAACTGCTTGGCAGCTCCTTAAAGAAAAGGTAGTTGAAAAACTTAAGCAATTTAAGTCTATAATACTAGACATACGCAGCGTCTCCACAGCTTTTGGTCACAGAATAGGCTTGGGTCTGGAAGGAACTCAAGATTGTTGAGAATGTGTCCAGTTCTAAAACTATGCCTCTGAGATGTAGCCTTCAAACAATATCTGCAGCTACGGCTGTTACTTGTTTCCTATAAATACCCAAACCCATCAGGTGGAACAGTGTGTCCAGAGCCGCTTTGGGATTGGTTCTGTTGCAAAGTTATGTCAAACTTCGTACGAGGCTAAGTTAAGTTAAGTTTTCTGCAAAGCTGTGTCTGATGAGGGATACATAGAGCCAGTATCCCAGTAGAGCTGCAGATCCCATTACTCCAATCGATTTCTTACAGCAGTGTAGGACCGTAGTGGCTTTGTTGATCCATTAAAGGATATTCTAGCTTTAAAAGGTAGGTTCCAGAGAAGAGGAAAAGTTCCCCCTGCTTTCGATCCTTCGAGTTGACAATTGGTTAATCAAGGCACTAATTGGCGCTCTAGCTCCAAGATTTCCAAGTGCCCGCATAATGACTTCAGGTTCTGTTGAAAGGGTAACCCTTTCTCTAATTACCTTCAATGGTGTTCCAAATGGATGGAATCCAAAACTCTAGGCAAAGTACTAGAATGCTAATATGTGCTACCTACATTACTCTTCTTATCCCTCGTCCTTACGTGTTACTGCTCATTGCAAAACTACAAATGATGATCGCAAGGATGCTCATCAAACAGTAGTCAACTTTTTGCTACTTTACACACAAATCAATTGTTTCCTTGTTCAAACATATGTACGTATGTACCTGCCTAAAGGATCATCACCCCAAGGAAGGGTTAACAATAAAACTACCGACACTTGGTTAAGGACCTATCAAATCCAAATTGTCTGGGGGTCTACGATAAAAAAAAAAGAAGAAAACAAAACCGAATTTCGCATGCATTACCCTCCGGGCTATCCAGTAACAATGGAGAGCATAAACTTTTGTTTTGATTTCGATAAAAAAGGGACCAAACAATTTCCACATATCCGTCACAATCATTGACTGCATAAAAACCGAATTCAGTTCCAGTGACACAGCAGCTGCGTTAAATGCGTCAGTAGTACACCACTACACGGAATAATTACCATGTTACCTTCATTCATGTCTGATCCTTTTTTTTTTTGTCTGCCATGACTCTGTACTCAAATAATTTCATACAATTTCTTTCGAAATTTTGTTTTCGAAAACAATACAGAGGTGGATGTCCTTCTGGTCCTGATGTAGCGCCCTGAAATTAGGCACACACAGCACAGAGTAGACGACTTTTTGACAAGCAGCATACAATACAGTTTTCGAAGGACGAAATCCAAAAAAAAAAAAACGATGACTTCGCCCTTCCTATTCCTTGATGTGTGTATGTGTGTGTTATTTCTGATAATGAAACGGACTTGAGTTTTAGAATTGAAATTTTCTTTTTTTTCTGCTCGTTCGTTCTACGACCTATGGTCATGGAAATAGCATTGAGCCAGGAGCAATCATTTCATTGTTTCCATCTCAATCGGTACAGAGAGAGGTCCTTACAAGAAGGATAGACACCCTTTGTTCGTCGCTTATGTGCAGAGACATACAACTTACAAACACACAGAGTTGTATGCAGCAAATGAAACTGAATTAGGTGATTAGGAAGGGATTACGTTACTCCGGATTACCCAAATGTGTATAAGACTCGTCGAGTATGTTTCTTTGGTCAGTGTTTGTGCTTAAGCTGCCTGTTCTAGATGCCTTGATGGTGTCATTAAAATATCTCTTCCTATTTACAATGAAAATCTTGAAATTCCATTACTCAGACCGCGTTTAGGTAATTCCGGGAATTTTAGTTATACGATGAGTAGAGATTTTTCGTTTTCCATTATCTGCCGAGGATAATGGAAGAATCGCAGATAAATAAGATTTCTGGTCGATGGAATGACTATTTATCTATTTATGAATATATCGCTTGTTGGCGAGTGGATTCTGGGAGTAGAGTAATGGAAATATGTCACCAATGAGTCTGTCTCTTGGCCCACATTTGTCATTCCTTTTTTCATTCTAAGAGCTTAAAGCATTCTTCATTCTCTTAGAGCTGCAAGCGCTATTCTTCTGTTCCCCAAATCCTTCAGACAAAAGCAGTATAATGCCCAGGTATAGCTGTAGAATGAAAGTTTCTGGAAATGTCTACAAAAGTATTTTCGAGAGTGTGGTCGTATTGATAGTTAGGGGACTTTCCTTATCTGGTTTGAGACTCCTTTATAGTAATTTAATGAATCATTCAATTGGTGCAGTAATAGAATGGGTAGTCCTTGTATTCGACATCAATTTTAGTTTCGTTTCGTATTCCATGGCAATACAAAGAGAACTGGTGAAAGGATGAATCCTTGGGGGACTCCATCGACAAATGTAGATTTGTATACCTGAACTCGTGTAAGTTTGTTTTGTCCACATGTCGATGTTTGATATCATTTTGTGTGTTGCTTTGTTAGAAAGTTAGTCTTTGATTTACAGTACCTACAGCAAATACCATTTCACGGTTCTAATAGCTTCGTTGCTATTGTCCATCATGATCCATCTTTTCTAGGTTTTTGGCAATACCATGAGCAAAGCTAGTTGCTTAAATGTATTCTAATTCAAATACTTAACCATCATACAATATGTTCAACAGCGAAGGACCTACCTTGGGAACAGACTCTTGGGTGACGAGCCTGTACTTTGCAACTTTTTGAAGCTTGACGATGTTTGATTTTTCTTTCCGCTGTTGGGTTGAGGCGGCATTAGCCCTGATTTGTATTCTTAAGTCAACAGAACGCTGTCAGCTTAGCCCATAAGAGAGTCGCTTAAAAAAAAAGGAGGTCTGACCCACTAGATTTGAGGCCTCTAATAGAAAAGAGTTCCTATTCTGGGTCGACAGCGTTCAGGCTCCTAAAAATTGCGGAATTGACGACGACACTTCTGATATATTTAGTCGAGTTTCGAGGATTGTTAATGTCCATCTACATACTTCTATTGATCCAGCTATGTTTGTTTGTGCTAGAGACGATCTTCAGGACGAAGAATATAGCGTTTCGAGTCATTAAAAGTTTTAAGTTTCAATTGTGGTTCTGGACTTCCCTTTGGACAAGTTTGACTCCATTTTAAAAGATTAGATTGGCTATGAGAAATGAGTCACCAAGGACAATTTTTTCCCCAGCTATCCCCCAATCAAGGCCTGAAACCCCAATCCTCCAATGAAATAAATCTACTTCTGCCTTTGGAACACTTTGTACACTCCGGTGTGCTTTAATTCAAATTATTTGAAAGAAGAAATTGATAAACAAAAAAACGTTTGATAATAATATTCGAGCTTCCTCTTTTCCTGCGTTCACCGCTTTCCCTTCTATTCACCTTCCACACCCGTGCACAACAAATTAGGGTATATGCAACTCCGCTGTCTGCTGCTGCGTCCCTTTCATTTTTGATTTCCGGTTTATTAGTTCGCTTAAAAATATAATCACATACAGTATCGGACGTTCTTATTGAACTACGTACAATTTTTTTTTTTAGAATCTAAAGTATCCAGGTTATACCTTTGTACATACTAACATTCATCTACTTATGTATATCCGAAAGCTTCAACTATTCCAAGGTGGAATACTCGCCGATAAAGTAGCGAAGGTCTTACGTTTCTGGACATGATTACGTTTAAACCCACCTACGTCTCCGCACAAAGAGATTTAGATTATCTGTGAGACTTAGAACTAGAAGAGAAGGTATAACTTCACCTTCATTTAAGAACAAAAGTCTGGACATGATGTGATATGCCTCACAGGAAATAACCCCTCCAGTGTAAAATACCCCACATACCATGCAACCTGCATTCGCAATTTGGCAAAGCAGTGTGTCGTTTTAAACAAACGTGCATCAGAACATTTCAAAATTCCACTTCTTACAGCGGTCCACTGGGTAAAAGGTAGAAACCGAATGCAAGGTTCCTACTAGATGCAGACTTCTGGATGCAGTATGTGTGCCATTACTTGAAAGATTTCAGTTCTGAGACCCTAAACGATTTCCACTTCGTACAGTGGTCTCCTTGGTAGAACGTAGAAATCCAATTGAAGGCTCAGACTTCTATCACAAACCTGGACATGTTGGTGTACAGAGATATTCCATTAGTTGAAAGAATTTAGCGAGACCATCTATAAATTCCACATTGCACAGCCGTCTCTTGAAATCCAATTGAAGGTTCCTTCTTAAGCTGACATCTCCTCTTGTTTGACCAAAATCTTTACTTGGCTCAGAGTTCAGACTTCTATCAGTAATGACATCATAAACATCTGAGATTCGAAATTCAAAACTACTCTATGACAACTTCCGCCAGTGTTATCTGCACAAATAGTGATATCTTTGTGTGCGTTGGTTCGTCCCTTCTTCTTTTGCACCCCATCGTTGTCGTATTATTTTATTTTTTAAATTAATTCCTTTATTTTTGTTTCTCTCTTTGTCTGCGCTTTGATTCGTTCATTCGCGTTATTATTATAATGTTTACAGGCTTCGCTCGAATTCAGCAGCAACAGCAGCAGCAGCAGCAGTACCATGCCTTCTTTTTAGCTCAATGGTGTTTACTCCTCCCTTCGTTTCCCACTCATCCCTTCCTAGTGGATTTCTGTACTGTCTACTCTGTGTTGTATACAATTGGTATGGTGGTGGTGTTTTTGTCGCATCCCTTGCCCGCTGCAGCCACTCGCAAATGTGCATCACAAATACGCCAGCCATACTAACACAATAACCAGTTATTAGAGTTTGAACACTACCACCATCAAAACCATCCTGCCTCTCCCTACAGCGGCATAAAGCAACAGCAGGAAGCCCTTCTTCTTCGCCCCTTATTCCTGATTCCGATTGCATTTTCAAATTTAGTCGCATGTTATGTTACGCGCAGTACGAACGTACGCAATTTTTTCGAAAGACCACAACAATAAGAGAACCAAAAAGAGGAGATAATTTAATTCAAAATTCAAATCACCCGCGCGTTATTTTTAAGAATTTGTAAACATACCCCAAAAACCAAATGTGGCTCCGTCTGTAACCTAAACCAAAAAAAAAAAGTTAAATCTAGCAAATTAAGTAGTTAAATGTATAGTCCGCGACTTTGTTATCTTAATTCTAAAAGGAAACCTTTTTAAAAAGTCTGTCATGGAGTGTTGATGTTTTTTTTTTTTTTTTTTATTATTTTTTTGTTAAATTTATTTATTTATTTATTAATTTTTGCGTTTTTTTTTTTTTTTTTTGTAAAGTGTTATATATTTTTAGACTTGTAAATGCAATTGATTAAATGTTTAATTTTGTAAATTATTGAAAGAAAGAGAAAAGTCCGTGTAGCCATATTTGTTTTTATTTGTTTAAAATAAAGCGCGCCTCCTATAGTACAACCTTTCGAGAAATTATTCGAAAACTTGAAATAAGCCCACAAAAAGTTATGCTGCTGAGTAAAATATTAGCAAGGCAAACATATTTCTGGATAATCCGTATCAATTTGTTATTGCGGACGCAAATTTTATTATTTGAAAATAATGAGTGAGTATTTCTGTTGTTGTTGTGAGAAATTGTTTTGAAATTTTTGACGTGTTTTGAGGGACTATTTGTGTTGTTTTTGAGATATTTGCTTTGTAATAACCAACTGTTTAGGTACGTCAAAATGGCGGTTTTTATTAGAATGGAGGTATATCCCCGTTCTAACGGGTGAAGTATTTTTTTTTTGTTTTTCTTGAAATACTTTGTGTGAAAGTTTCTGTGTTGAATGGAAAATAAAAATAAATAGCTCATTTCCAACGCTTTTTGTGTTTGATAAAGTTGTACGTGATTGCTTTCTCAGTTCGATTACTTCATCGTGTGTTTGTCAGACGTTCACGAATGTTAGAGATGGTATTTCTACCTTAAAATGAAACAACCCTTTTTTTTTCAAAATTTCTGGATCAGATTTGTGTCAGTCTTAACCGACAAACAGGCTGATTTGGTAAAGAAGAAAAAAAGGTTGAATTCGAGGTGACTTACTTAATGAGTCGTTACCTCTGTATTGCATGAGGTCTTATATATTTTTGATTGCTATCATTTATACTCTGCTCTCTTGTTGAACGTTAAGGTCGTTGAATTATTACTTTAAGTAAACTCCGGCCACTGTCTAAGGTAGAGGCACGTCTAAGGTATACAATCATGGCATTTGAACTTACAATTAATCCTTGCACATGTGAAAAATAGAAGGACCGTGAAAGGTTGTACCCGACTGCTCCGGCTTTATAGAGCAGAGCTTATAGCAGACTTGTCCTGAGTTCAGCTAATTTTCCACAAAATGTGTCCACTGACATATCTAGTCGCGAAGTAAAGAATATGTCCTAGATGTTGATACACAAACCATTTCCGTAAAATGTTTGACTCCTTGGGGTCTGTTTTTTCACAACAGTTTAAAAGGACTTACGGGCTTTAAAAACGGTTACACAGATAGGAAATTTATGTGAACAATTATGACAAATTGTTGATTCTTACTGGAATTCTTCAACGTTTTTAGATTCTAACCAGCCTCCATTACATATTTTTCTGATCTGATCGTCCAACTTAGGCGAAGTGCTTGATAGAAATGACAAAGCCAGACGAGCTACAGAATCACTAGTCTTGGGTTTGCTTTACACATTCGGATTTGGTTTATCCTGTTGGGGAGAAATAATACTCAAAAGATCTCGAAAAATCTCTCATCTCTCGGCCATGCTTGCAAAGTGCTGGTTTGGTTTTATTAGTTTTGGCAATATTCGTTTCAACGCCAGGAGATTTGCCTTTTTCGTCGTATCACAGTCGTATGTCTTTTCAAAATGGATGAACAACAGAAATATTGACGAGGATCCACTGCGGTAACCCACTTGTTCGTAAGGGATCCTAAATTGCCTGAGATTTATTTTCTTACAAAGCTTGATAGCAATTTCTTTCGTTCATTAGTGTTAAAAACTTCTGATCTTGTTGTTTTTCAGTGCTTGTTTTTGGATGTAGCCAAAGGCTCCTTCTATCGTTTGAGCAGATCCCCCCATCAAAACCAAAAACCGACATAGAACCATTAGTTTTTCACGAGGTTTGTCCCAGATCTTATTATCATTCTTCAACTCTTTGGTTTGTCACAATGCTTTTCCTGTTTCGGGTTTGAGTATCACCAATTGTTCATGGATTCGCCTAAGGGAATCTACGATCAGTCATTTGTGTTGCCCGGCATTTGTGATCCACTGGGAATCTCGGAACTAAGGTTGTACCCATTTGGACTATGAGAGGATTGGTTACATACCTCGTTTTGTTCGGTTTATCCAAGCACATTGTCTGTGAGTTGACATGCAGCTATTTTGTGGCGCCTTCGATGACAAGGCTATTGGTGTTGCAAAAGTCTACAAATCGTTCATTATTGTCATTGTGATAGCCGAGGCGCGGTGTCTTTGAATCATATGTCTGAGTCATTGGTTTTTCGATTGGCGACTGATAGACTCCCGCATTTAACCAAACCAAATGACTAGTTTTCCTCATTCAGGAAGCGTGGTACCAAATTTGAAGTAGGAATCGATGAACTTGTCTTCCTATGTCAATTTCGTGTCGTAAAAGTCCTCGGAAATGTCTGCCTTCAAATGAGAATTGTCATTAGTTCGTTTCAGGTATCTACTTTGTATTTTCTATGCCGCAAGAAGGCATTCTTCTTAATGTTAACATACTTCCTGGATACATGAAGCTGCTTATGTTGAGGCGTAGTTTTAGTTTCATACTTGGACCATTACCATATGTGAAGACTTAGTACAGGATCAGTTCCTGGGAACACTTTGCAGACAACTATGTTCATATACCCTTCGAAACCTCTCTTTATTTCAATTCTGAGAAAAACTATGCATGCAGACGGTTCCATAAAACATTTAAGCTTATTTTTAATGCGCAATCGTTTCAGCTTGCTCCATCGCACTCTCCTTTTTCACCTATGATACGTAGTACGACTATACACTTGTATGCAATAAACACCGCTAATTCCACCGCTTAAGCATTCGAAGCGAACATAGTTCCCATTGAATTCCTACTTGAAGCGCCGTTCACACTAAGAAGAAAAAAAGAGTTTAAGCTCCTTGCTAGATGTACAGATTGAATTGAATTGCAATCTTCCCACGATCCTCCAAGTAAAAGTCAAAACAAAAGATGCAGCCGAGAACAAAATGTGTACACAATAAGCCAGACTTTTTTTTCAAAGTTTTCCCATCTTCTAGAGCACACAGCGGTTTTTTTATTTTTTGTTTTTCTGTGTGACTTATTGTGAATTTCCAGAGCAGCAAACACACGAAAGAGAGTACAGTTCGTAGTACTACATTTATGTACATAGTACATCCATATATATAAGAAGAAGGGCTCTGCCTGTGCACCCTTGCCGTATTGCATTGTGTAATTAGTTTTTGTTTTCTGCCTGTGTGTGTGTGTGTGTGATGGAATATAGTAAATATCGTAAAAAGGAAAAAAAAGCCCAAAAAAAAAGAACTAGAAAGAGAAAACCATACAAAAAGAGCACTTTAAAACGGCATAAAAAACAAACTATCTGTCTACGTTCCACAGATACGTTCCACACGTTAAACGCGGCGAAATTATAACTAAAAGAAAGCCGTAAACTCTTCGAGCGAAAGGGAGAGATAGAGAATAGAAATTCCTTCTATTAGCTAACTGTACATTGGTGGATGATTGGATACTGAATGGTAAAATGGTAGAACGATGACGATGGTGATGGTGATGGTGGTGATGACTGCTTGCCATGGTTCTACAGCTACAACGATGATGATGATGATGATGATGATGATGAAGATTGGTGGTGGTTCGTCGTCGTCGTCGCCGTTGTAGTCGCCATCACCACCTCACCTCTGTCGCTCGCGTTTTCCCTTCTTGTTTCATTTTTTTTTTTTTTTTTCTTACTTTCTTTTTGGGGGAGAAGAAGACTTCAGAGTTTGTTGAATAAAGCGACCGCGACCAGTGTTTTGTATGACGCTTGGTCTGTTGGTTGTGTGTTGTTTTGCTGCTGCCGCCGCGTCAGTGCTGGTATTTGCAGCTTGCTAATGCCGGTACTAGTGCCTGGATATACACTAGTAATTCAGCGCCTTATGTCGTGCGTTTAGTGTTTTAGTTTTTTTTTTTATTTTTTTTTAGTTTTTTCTACTTTTTTTATGTTTTTTGTTGTAAAGTGATGTGTAAGAGTGGAATTCGCCGGTTATTATGACGTTGGGCGCCAGGCCACTGTTAAGGCCCAATGGTGCCGGAACAGCTCCACCAATCCGAGTGGCTTTAGTGAGGCATTCGAAAGTGAATTGGGTTTGTTTAATACTTTCTTTCCTTTTTTTTCATATAATTATGTGTATGTGTTGTGGATTGAAATGTTTTTTTTTTTTTAGAAAATGGGTGTGTTTTTCTTCCACGAAAACTTATTCCTTTTCCGTTTCATTCCAAAAATTAAATTTGGGTATTCAATAAAAACAGTCCTTGCGCTGTGTTATTCTTATTAGTTCGACGACCCCCCTTCCACTACATCCGGTTTGTGTTTCGTTTCCTTTTGTATTTTTGTCGGAAAATAACCGTCATTTTGCACTCCATCTCTGATTATGACATATGGTACCGTCAATCAGTAACAAAACTACAGCCTGATGCAGATATTTCATTCAAAAAAAAGTTGAAAATAAGCGAAAAAAAACGAAACGCACTAAGGCGTCTGTTGATGATGATGCGCCTCCCCGCGACGATGACGAGACCGGAAAAGAAAATGTCTTCCCTCATTTTACCCACAAATACATCCACAAAACTGTTCTATATACATGTATACATATATCCATGCCCTATTCTCTTTCATCGTTATGTGCTATATAAACTGGATTTGTGTGTTGTTTTACCCCTACAACCTGGTCGATGGGAAATTTTGAGTTTTTTTTGTACATAAACTTGGGTCTATTCGCCGCGGTATCGGGAGGGTTAATTTTTATGTGATGTTGTTTACTGAAGGGGGATACAAAATACAGGGTGGCATAGCTTTTAGGTTTTCGAATTCCCTTCTTTTTTTTTTGCATAGAAGTGGCACTGAACTTCCCTTGCGTAGGTATGTAGATACATACATATGTATGGTATAATGAGGAAAGACAGGGGATGAAGGGGGACAGAAACCGAAACTGTACCTACTTAGACTACCTTTAACATTGTTTGTTATAATTCAATGAAGTGCTATTTGTAATTATATTTTGTTTTGCTATGTTTTGTTGTTGGTTATTCGAGGGTAGGGCATTGCACCGGTTGTTTGGGATCAATTAAATTTAATCAATAATTTCGCTACGACAACTGGTGCAGCTTGTAGTAAGTTATTCAATGGAGAATAAGGACGTTAATTACTGTCGTGTAGGTAATTTAATTGACAAGTTCCTTTTATGTACAGAATCATCCCTCATATATGTGTATGGCTGGCTGGCTGTGGGAGGAAGAAGGAAGTTATATTCCACAGGCAATGATTGGCAAAAAAAAAGGGGATATTTTCTTCTAAATTTAGATACTTATAGCTTTTGCGCAGTGATATCTTTGTCATAAGACATTATTTGAACACTGTCTGTGAAGGATGACACGGTTGTCTACTATTAATGGTCTCATTTCCGGTTGTGACACCTTAAGATGGATTAAAGAAAAGATTCTCAAGAAAGAGTAACGTGTTAATCTGCGCACAAAAGTGTTTCGGCATCTCGTCAAGTGGGTAAAGAATCCACTATGTCTGTAATAATACCTCAAGCGTCATTCGTCATACCGCATACATCTTGCTGGAACTCAATATCAAGGACAGTCAATTCGACCAGTTCATGAACAAGGACCAAGCTGTTCTCTCTTTTCTTTTGCCCTTAAGTCATCGACCGTCATTTCCATCGATTTATTACAAATATTGGCGCAATATAGACGAATAGGGCGCAAGAAGCCTATTGGATTGGATATTGCTTTCGAATACAATTTTAGAAAGACTTACATTCTTGGAATGATGGTGTTTAGCCTTAGCAAGTTGATCTGGTCAGCGTTTCCAAAAAAGTTCGCATAGATTCCATGCTGGGAATGGACAAGAATGTCGCCTTACGCGTACTTTGTCTACGGGGTTTACATTCAACGAACCCTTACCTTTTATCCCCTAAAGATGGTCTAGCTGTACCTTGAAAGTTGAGTGTGTTTATTTTTAATCAATAGATGTCGCTATACAGTTCGTGTCAACGGAACTACCGCCATTTTGTGAAGCTTAAGACAAGGTGGCGCTAAAGCTGTCACTAGATGAATGAAAAACGTTGGTTCTTAGCAATTATTCCGCGTTCTTTAGGAGAATAGCGATTTATGTTTTGTTGAGGTGTATTTTGTATCTGTTTACTTCACAAGTGGCCAAGTAGAAATGACATTTGCCGCCATTTGCAAAAATTATAGCATCTTCCGATAGAGTGATGACTTTTGCACCATATTCTACAAGCCATGTTCAAAGATTCTGAAATTAAGTACTAAAGACAAACTTACGAACTATAGAGAGAAGGGAGAGAAAAAGTATGATAAGAAGAAGAGATATAGCCAACAGCTATACTGAAGGATACAGTGAACGTCAGACGAGTTTTCTACATTGTTAACCAAATGAAACATTCTAGACAACGCTGCATTACGACAATAGTTCGTGTGATGAGTACTAAGACGAAAGAGGGAAGTTGACTTTAGGTTACGGGGATGTGTATTAAATGAGACGGGCCATCAATGTGACCAGTAAATATGACTTAGAAGAACTAATTCTCAAGTACTGTAAGACTTCGTTGACTAGTGACTTTTTATCTCGTTCTTCAGTTGACGTCTCCTTTCCACCTTCATCATTAATCCCAATTTACCAATAACTAGTTCGGCAAAAGCGTTAGTGACATAATTTCGATCATGCCAACGTCATCTGCATCTGCATCACTATGATCTAGACAAAGTGAATGAGAGAATAAGCCTGCATCTCTAAGAGTTGAACTAACTCCGCTTTTTTTACATCAAAAATTCGAGGTTATAAGCAATTAATACCTCATGTAGCTAACGGTGTAGAACAACCTATAGCATACTTCATTTTGAACTTTCGGTTAAAATGGGAAATGACATGCTTTGTCATGATAAGGATATTAAAATCCCCTTCCCCCCTAAAATAGCTTCAACATAAAACCTTTTAGAAACATTAACCCGTCAAAGTCATTCAAACGTCACATCAAAGTATGTGAATGTACATCGAAACGTAATCGCATCCATCGCTAATGGAAAAGTAATTTAAACCGTTTAAACCAAAACTCTCAACTGTTTCTCCAAACTTCATTCAAAGCTGCGAGCACACAAAAAAAAAACAAAAATTTCCATTCATCCGTGATAGAATTCTTTGGCTATGCTTCCATCATGTCTCGTCGCATCTACTACATATCCAATTTCAGACAAGCGATAGTTACAAAAATATTCTTTTTTTTTCTTCGAAATTTGATCCAAATTTTCTGTTCTACAGAGCAAACTCAAATACTATTACCTTCGCGATGTAGGTGTTCGTCGCCGCGTGTCTTCATCGAAATGGGAATTTTGTTTTATTTTTTTAATCTACCTGAACACACGGTTATGAAAATATGCTTCTTTTCCTTTAGTTAATATTCACTGAAGCACATATAATATTCTCCGAAGAACAGAATAAAATGAAAAAAATCTCATATCAGCACATAAAAACGCCGGGAATGGGCAACAAAAGATTGAGGTATTAGATGAAACTGGTATCACCGGTTATGTTTTGCCGAAAAATTCCCTTGAAGTGGCAATGTACGTAGGTACATACTGGATACAGTAGAGGCAGCACCACACCAGACTGTGTGTGTCCATCACACACTTTCTACCTGTGGCCTCACGGCCTCACGTCTTATACAACTTCTAGAACTGAGAATAGCAGTCATTCTCTCTCAAAAGAGAAACGGTAATCTTCCGGTATTATAGCATTCTCTACACGATTTTTGTATATTATTTATTTATTTTTTTTTTTTTGCTAAATAAATTGAAATATATATTTCTTTTGTAAGTAATAAGTAAATGTAATCAAATTGTGAAGTGAGAATATGTATATAAAAATCAAATTTTACTTTTCGCCCCAAAATGTTGAATTTTTGACAGTTTGACGATTATGTTATGTTTGGCGGTTTTGGTATACGAACGAACTTTATTGGTTGATAATTTATGTTTGGATGTGCTTGTGGCGATGATTGTCTCATGTTAATTAAATTTTAAACATAAAAAACAAAGTGGAGTCATCAAATTAAATATAGAGATCTGCTGAAACTGTTTAAGTTGAGTTCAATGAAACTTTGGTTTGTCAATGTTTAGATGGAAAAGAAAAAATCGTTCAAGGAAATTGCATTTTTTATTTTGTTTTGTAAGTCTACAACCACTTAAGCTTTCAAAGGACTTACTTACATAAGAACATTGATGTGTGTGTTTGTTGCAGTCTTTTGTTCTAGTTGAGTGCACCAGATTTGTTATTCATTTGAGCATGTGAATCGTTTGAAAAGATAAAAGAATACAGCCAACTGTCACTTTGACTTTACTTTCATTTATGTCAATGGAGTCATCAGAATCACTGAAGGGTTGAATGTCATTGAAAGTATTTGATTGACGACTTTGAAGTCATTTGAAGTCACTGAATTCTTTAAAGATTAACATTTTGGAAAGTAGTACAGGTTAACTGATTTTAAGCACTCCAATGACCCTTTTTTTCAAAGGTGACAGGTTACGGCAATCCGGATTTTTTTGACATTTGGAAATGTCATTCGCTGTCACTCGACAAAGGGGTGAAAACAAAATTTCTTAAAACTGAGAAATTAATGAATTCGCGTGACTACCTACCTACCTGGTCATGTAGTTGCCCACTAAAAGTTAGTTCACCTAGTACTCCAAATTTTATGTTGCTTAGGGTTGGCTATTTTCCTAAGGTGGAACCAAAAATGTTCTGACGTTGACGAAGTAAACCGAAAGTTTCTCTCCTGGAAGTTTTGGAAATCCATCCTCGCTTGTTTCCGTGACCCAGTGAAGTGTGCCATTGTGACCTGTGTTCCTTTTTCTTTTCTGTGACGTCTTACTGTGTTAGAATGACTGTTATGGATAAAGAGACATTGACACATCTCTCCAATTCTGAAAATCTATCATGCTCATCGTTTTTGTTTAATGTTCATAGCAAGATCCGAATGACTTGCTATGAGGACCCACTTGAGGTGGAACATCCTTAGTTAGGTCATGTTTAAGGACGTAAAAAGCGACAAAAATTAAATGCATTTTCTCAAAGCATTGTGGTTATGTCACAAAGTTCTACAAACGCTAGTTAGAGCGATATTTCAAGATTGATACCAACTATACGATACGCACTACAGTACAGAACATATGTACATACATTATATAGATAGTCTCTCGGTCTACAAACTATGTCCATGGTCCATGTGTATACCAACGAACACACAACTATCTTATAAGCGAAGCCATCTTAGACCAAATAGTCGTCGTGATTCTCTTAAGGCACCAATAACGGCCCATATTTGTATCAAACGGTCTAGTGGAAGCAGGTTGTAAACCGTCTCGAGTCCTTCCATTGGCGTACTTTTGGTTTGATTCAATGCAATGTGAATTCTTTTTGAAAATAATAGATAGAGACACACCCTATCTTACTATGACACATAATTAGTAGATGATTTGGTTCGAAGGCAGTTTTTGAATACATTTTTCGCTGTCTAGTTCGTTTTCAAAGACTTAGATTTATCTTGGAGTCCCTATTGACTGCTTCGCGTAATATTTATTCGAACATTTCCATTTTTGGGAGTTTTTTCAGTGCTTTATAACTTTCATGTTCAGGTTGCTGAGAGTACCTGACCCTGCGGTGCCGGTGACAATTTAAATGTCATTTCGTCCAATACAACACAAAATAACGTTTACTTGACACAAACATGTATAAAACATCACTCTCTACCGGAAATATCATAGACAAACATATATCATTTATTGCATCTTATTCGGAAAACCCGTGAAATAATAGATCTTTCCCACTATGTATTACAGAGGCCGACTTATTTATCGAGAATACAAGTTTATCGCGTCGAAATAGTTATGGAATTCTACTCTGCAATCGTCCGCCAGTAACTGGTGATAAACATTCATGTCACCATGTCTACAGCGTGCATTTCCAATTCGGAAGAGTTAGATGTTCACAAAATGGCCGCACTATTTCCGCGTCATTTTCTTTTGAATCCGAAAGCGTTATCCATTTTTATTTGTTTTTTAACGAAGGAATTGCAGAAACGAAACGATGTCTCTCTAAATTAATCATAAAGTACGCAGGGAATTAGAAAAGTACATTACCGAATCGATATTACCATCATATTATCATAATTGACTCCTTCACCTCATCTAAAACGTTTTTTTTTTTTTTTATTATTATTGTTCGTTAATTTGCACACACTCTCGTGGTGGTGACTATTTTTGGAAACACTTACAAATGTCTGTATACATATACAATATGTATATCTCCCCGGGACAAGACTTCAAGTACATAAATACTCGCTCAGTACTAATTTCCCTTCGAAATAATTCCATTCATCCCAATCAATATTTATTCATGAGAAACACCCGCCAAATTCGGTCGTCGCGCCGTTCTTGTTCGGCGTGACATGGGGAGAATATAAACAATTTAAAAACGCTTGTGTGTGTCATCATCGATGACGGCAGAGTAGGGTTTTATAAATATTTTTTTGTTGTAATTCTTTCGATTACAAATAATAAACATTTTCATTTCCATTTGTCGAGGCGTACTTGGCGTATACAACATGTGTCGACGTTAATACTAGTTAACGAGTAGATTTCGGTGGATGACGATGACGGGGGAGTTGGTGGAGAGTTTTGTGGCGAACACGCCTGTCGTGCCCCTTTTTCTTCGAAAACAGCTTAAAAAATATGGTAATTCGAATTCGCTGGCATGCCTCGTGAACCAAAACCGGTTTAGAGTGTGGTGGGGTTTACTGACACCTTTAATTCGCGTAATAGAATTTGTGTGTAGAGTTTTCGCCGAGGAATGCGCCATAAATGGCAGCGCAGAAACGTGGAATTTGAATTTGTAACGACCAACAACCTATTTCCGTTTTTTGTATATTTTTTATTTTTATTTTATCGGTCACATACATATGTACATATGTATATTGGGGGCTTGTGGGGTTTATTAATTAGTTTTATTTAAATTAAAGTCGCCTTTTGTGTCGGATATTCTGTCCCTTTTGTGTTAGATATCAGAAAGCGAAGTTACTGCGTCTATTGTGCTGGATATACACTTCCTATCTTTTCGATTTCAGCACCTTATAAGCATTCAGCGACTTTTTATTGACTGCCATGACCTCACACCCAGTATTTTTTTTTTTTCTTAGAGTGTCAACTTCGCCGTCTAAGTTTTTAAACTGTTTCCAGTGGGTTCTGGCTTTGGCTCGGGAACTAGTGTGTGGGATTATTGAGCACAAATTTCGAAAAACTCCAAGTTTTTTACGGTCTACACTGCTTGCGATCCTCTGACAAACATCCCAGTGTATATGCTCATTAAAACCCACCCTCAACATAGCGTATGTAGAGACTAAAGAATACTTTCCAGCGATTTTTTGACGAATCGGGTTTGAAGGAGGGATTCGCGTATGTGAATGGTTTGGTTTAAATTTCATGGAATTAGGCTTCGAACACGGTATTAAAATTAGCCTCTTCCACTCGTGAGAACAACATGAGCTCTTATGATAAGTAAGCTTCGAGATCCCATTCCGACCTGTCCCGTTCAATAATGCTGTCAACTGTTCTAAATTACGTTTGCTAACGTGTGTCCCACTGTCTCGCCCAATTGCTATTTTTCCTTCAAATATGATATCCGCATGTTTAAGACCTGTTCTCATGTAATTGCCGTTCGGCCTTAGTGTAAAAACTAAATCACTTGCTTCATCTGTTATTTTCAACGTTAGGTTGGTTAAACATTTTAAAAGACTTCCTAACTTACATCTTTCACTTGATTTCTAACATCATTCGACATTATTTTGTCCCAAGCGTTGTGAAACATTGGAGACACACATAAACGATTGGTTTTCCTCTGTCCACCTCTGTCTGATGATCACTAAGAATTTGTTTAAAATCTATAAAAGCTATAGGGAACTTCCCATTATGCCAGCAGTACAACGTGCAGACCTTAGGTTGGGTTGGGAAGGTCCATTGTGATTCCACTATGAGAAAACCGGACTACCAGCACCAGAGACTCTCCACTTGAGACAAAAAGGCACGGTAAACCGGATTTGGTATAAGCCCATGTCGAAGATGTACATATGCTTCGTTGATTAAGCATTAAACCAGTTTAACCCGGTGACGAAGCTTTTTAGTCTGTTTAAGTCCAGCTAGATCGTTGAGATCTGTAGAGAAGTACTCGCCAAGGGATTTCCTTTTCAGAATCGATAGGGCAGAACAGGTGCACAGGAGACGTGACATGGTTTCCTTCTCTTCCTTGTGTCTCTACAACTTTTACAGAAATCGTTGAAGGGAGCACCGTACAACTACTTTTACCTTTTTCTTAATTTTCACATCCACCTCTTCTAGACTCGGACAAACGAAAGGTAGGATACCATCGAAAGGTTTTAAATTTGTATGTTTCGAAATCAGTGTATGTTATAGGTCCTTGTTGTTGAAAACAGGTATTCCATCCATCTTGGTCTGCAAGAAGTCGTTATATTTGTATAGGGTTAGCTGATACTTCGACCCGTTCTTGTACTCAATTGCCTTTGGCCTCACTCAAGTTCATGTTGGCAGCACATACATACATTCCAATATTCACTCCACAGTCCACGAAACATCCTTATCGTCATATTACGACAAAAGACTAATAAATACTTTCTCTTCTTTTTCTTTGCAGATGTGAAGAATCCATAGGTGCTAAGTTAGAAAATAAGATAATGAGCTGAATTTTCCAAAAAGTACAATACCTACACACACATATATATACCCACACACAACACAAACACCTCTACCAGCAACAACAACAACAACAACAAAAATATATCTTCGAATGCAACCAACGCAAGTAAAAGAGAAGAAGGAGTTGAAGAAAAAAACATTCTATTGCACTGCATCAGGGAAACTTATTTAATGATTATAAAAAAAAAAAAATAATCACCTTGTTACCTTAGTTTTAAAAACTAAATAAAAAAAAACGATAAACTTTAGAAGCTAGTATAAAATACAAAGAGATATAAGCAAAACAATTACAATAACAGAAGAAAGGAAGAAAGAAAGAGAGTGAAAGCAACATAGAATACAAGAGTGAGACGAAATATTTCTAATTGAATCGATAGACAATATTCTTCGTGAAAGATAACGCTGCGCTTTCATAGATAAAATGTCCAGATACTTCACCTCAAACAGCAGCAGTAATAATACATACAATGGCAACGGAAGCACAACGACACACTCACGAGGTACATCACGACAACAGCAACACCAGCAGCAGCAACAATCGTCATCCTCCCCATCATCATCATCGTCAGCATCAACAGCGAGTTCAGCAGTTCGAAAGCTGTCATATGAAACGGCAGCGACAACATCTGTTGTCACTAAAGTCCACAGCCACAAGGTATCAGTTTCATCGTCAGGGAGAACATATCTGGAGATGGGTAGTGGCAGTGGCAACAATAACGGTAGCACTATTGGAAAATCCACAGCAACAACGTTGGCGTCAACAGTGAAAATGAATCAGCATAGTAATGTTCATTTGCTGGACCATGGTTATGGAGCAACAATGGAACCGTTTACAGGAAAATATACAGCGCCATCCAGTAGGAACTCCGAACAACATATAACAGATTACTATAAGGTATGTCATTGGTTTTTTTTTTCTCGTCGTTACATATACGTACATATGTACATATTTGTTTATAAATAAATCGAATCATTGTGTAGACTCAAAGTTATTCAATACTACGGTCCCACGTTGGGCGCCAGTTTTTGTTCCGTACCATGTTTCGTAATCGATTTACTTATACATAAGTGTGAAGTTAGACGACTAGTTGTACCACTGATTGTTAAATCCACTCAGATATTGATGTCAGGTTCATGTGGGCTTAATTTTGTATAAGTTTCCTCGTAGGAGGAATGTAAATTACCCGCAATCACGGACCGAGTCAACTTCATTTGGACCCAGGAGATCTAACCCATGAATACCAATTTTTCAGAGTCCAGTAAAGGGCGAAAAATGTATCTAATATTGCTATGTGGAAAGCTGGCGACCGTAATTGATTGTAATTGATTAAACTGATATGTGTCATGGAAACGACTGCTTGGCGTCGCATTGAGTCCCATTTGTGATTGGATTTGTAGCTAGTAACGCCAATCATGTAGTAGGCGCAAAGTACCTTCTTGAATCGCCTTCATGGTTGCTCTGTATCTCTCCTTTTTGAGCGCAATTGCTAATATCTGGGCAATATAGTACATATAGAGCAGCAACATTTTGCAGAGCCTCGGCCCTTACACACTCCTTCGGTCATCCAAATTGTCTACTGGAGCCTTTGCGTTCTTTTCCATTTCCGGAATCTCCAAGGATTTGCAATATCTCTTGTCACTCCATAGTCACAAATCGTTCCTACCAAAAGGCCCTACAATGCAAGTACAAAAATGTCTCCTTAAGAGCAGGCTCGTGATGGATCGATAATTTCAATACATCCATCTATGTCGTTTGTCCATATGAAGGTATCTTCTAAATCGAACGACTTACATTTATAAGGTATTAGGTATTATACCTTAAACACTGTACTTACGTAGCCCCATGTAGCATATAAATCATTTAAAATTCGACTTTATTAATTTGTACTTTTTCATTTCTTAACAGCAAGTGAAACGGCGACTTCCAAATGCAGATAGCAGTAGTGCCTCATCGCCTCATCCCTCAAAGCAGGCGAAACACAGTAGTTCTCATCAAAACGCCTACATCTCCACACTTAATCATCAACAACAACAGAAGCATCAACAACAACAACAACAACAACAACAGCAGCAGCAACAACAGCATCAACAATCCTCAGTACCATCAACGCAACAACAATCCCATCATCAACGTCAACAAAACTCGCATAATAGATCAGCAACAACAACGACCACCCACAATACCTCCGCCCGTAATTTACTAACGGCAACTGAAGCAGCGGCTGTTGCCTCAGCGACAGGTAAAAAGCGCTCAACCGACGGTCGTGGTGATACCTCTCTTGGTATTTTAACAAAGCGTTTTGTCGATTTACTACAAGAATCACCCGATGGTGTTGTCGATCTAAACGATGCCTCACAAAAGCTTTCGGTGCTGAAACGTCGTATCTATGATATCACCAATGTCCTTGAAGGTATCGGTATACTTGAGAAAAAATCAAAAAACAATATCCAATGGAAGTATGGCAATTCGCTGGTCAGTGCCGAGACATCTGAAGACATGCAATTAGAGAGCGATAGACTCGAACAGAAGGAGAATCATCTAAACGGTCTGATCAATCAGATACGAGATGAATTGAGTGTAGAGTACTCTAAGAATTTGCGACATGCGTATGTGACGCACAGTGATTTAAAAAATGTCGACCTTTTTAAGGAGCAAATTATCATTGTTGTTAAGGCACCGCCTGAAGCTAAGCTTGTGGTAAGTGTTGAACGTTTTAAATTGAATAGAATTAAGGAGAACAAAAAAAACATTTGTTTTTGGATAGAGAGAATGGATTTTATTTTTGATTTTTTCTTTTTTTTTCGTCTGGCATTAGTTGGTATAAATAGTATCATCGCACAGACGGGAATTGACCGATTCACTGATGTTCTATGTTATTTGTGTAGTGCTGTGCTGTTTTGTGTGTATTTGCGGATGAGAATACCAAGAGAAAGTGATCCCATTTACCCCTTTCACCTTCGGCGTATGTTTCTTCACCTAGGCGTTTGTGTATTCTCATCTGTTTGCTCCTTCGATGGGTGCTCTCTATGTAAAGCGAGTGATTTAGCTTCTTATTTTTGTGTTGAAAATAAACGCAAATGTGTTTCCGTTGACGTACGCCGTTAGGCAGGCCATTGGACTTCTTCGTTGTCGTCTGTGAATTTTTCTAAAATAAAAGATGACGATGGAGAGAGGATAGCGAATTCAAGACGGCCATTTTACAGTGGGGACTAGCAGTGGATTTTATACTTGTCTATCTAGTTGGAAGTATATTTATCTAACTGAATGGTTCACGGGAAACTTTCGAAATGAAATTTTACTGAAAAATTATTAAATGTCACACATCTCTCGAGAGCTTTAACTATACAGTGTGCTGGGGCAAGCTACTGCATTCAGCATAGTATGGATAACCAAAAGTCCCAACTAAATTTTGGAGTTCTGATCAGATTGAATCCGATAGCTCTTACTCTCTTGAATGCTTGGTTATATCTTAGTACCGAGCATCACCATCAGCAACCACTACTACTTCCTCGTTCTGGTTTATTTGTACCACCCATTCGGCACCACAGTGTACTGGCTACAACGGCCGGCGGCGGTGAATATGCCATTTCTAAAAATAATTGCTGATTTGTCATTTCGTCGTCTTTTTCGTCTCCGAGAAAATGGTCTTGTCTCTTCAGCGATGATCGTCTCGACCGGTTTATATAGATTCTGCAGAGATTTTCTTAGATTTTCACAGTCGGATCGATGTGATCGATGTGTGTCGCCGCCACCCGTCGTTGTGTGTTAGAATTTTCCAGCTGCTTCATTTTTTTTCGTCGTAACAATTGTATTGCTCTTCATAAAATGTATTAATTTTTTCTCTATAAAATCACAATATAGTGTTAACATCCTTTTTTTTATTGGTTTTGTATAATTTCTATTACAGCTGCCCGATGAAGGAGTGCCACCCCGTGAGATTCACATCAAGGCTGAAAATAATGGAGAGATCAATGTGTTTCTATGTCATGATAATTCACCCGAGAACTCGCCCGTATTCTCGAATGATCCACTGTTCAATAACATAAATCGTTTAACACCGGTGATAGAGAACTCAATGAAATTGCGAGGTAAGATAAAATTCATTTTCGATCGAAATACATTTTCCGTCGAAATAAAAAAAATTGAAAGAGAAGAAAAGAATCTGAAATATTCTATATTTTTCCATTTGCAGCAGGTCTATTAACTACATATCATCCAAACCGTTCGGCACAACGAAACTTAAGCAAGTCAATCGAGGATGCAGCGGCAGCAAATAATCCTGGAAATGGGAGCGTTAGTGACCATTCATTGGCTGGCTATGGTATGAATAGCTATTTGTGTGATTCGAATATGCCCCCGACCACAACAAAACCCGTACTAACACACATCGCTACACACGCGCAACATCAACTGCCGCAGCAACATGGAGAAATTAAATCACATGTACTTCAGCAGCAGCATCATCAGCAGTCTCAACAACAGCAACATCAACTAAGCAATGAATTCTATATGAAACAACAGCAATCTTCATCGCTATCATCGAATCAACCGGGTGATGATATTGTGAATGATGTTGTGAGTTCCATCAGGATCGGCGATCTAGATGGTTGTGTTAAATTAGATGATGTTGGCGGCAATGTTGTAGAAACACATTTAGTAGGAAATAATAATAGAGTCTTAGGAGGAGGAAATAATGGTGTTGGTGTTGTTGGCGGAAGTTGTACATTAGCTGATGTATCACCGCCACGCTCCACCGACTGTAGTGATTCACATAATACGCTTAGTAGTTGTAATAAGTCAGGCCTTAAACATGACGTCGCAATGGTGGATTGTTCAATTAGTGGGAACGGCGCCACTCATACTACACTTGGAGGTGGTATAAACGATGGCACCGTAACTGGGCATCATATGCACAATACATCGATTGAGGACGATGATGATCATATGCATCAGCAGCAGGATCATCATTCTTTATCAATGTTAGCCGATAATAAAAACAAGAAGTGCGTACCGATAACCTGGTTCGGCAGTAATAGAAAAAGCGACGACAATAATTACATTGACAGTCCGAGTAATCTGTTAACGATTGATTCTTTCTGTAAGTATACTAATGCGGCTAATTTTTTTTTTTTGCTTCTTCCACTTCTCTGTTTCTTTCTCGTATTTTGGTTTTTCTCATTTTTTTTTTTTTTTAATTTTGTTTTGGCATTTTCATCGAGTGCATTCCTCGCTGATTTCCTTCGCTTTAGATCGAAATTCATATTTGTGTGCGCGCTACTTTTGTTTTACTTTACTGCTGAGATTTTTCTCCCACTAATCATTTTATTGTTTTGTTTATTTGTTGTTGCTTTTTTTTTTTTGTTTTTTGTTTTTTTTTCTTTTGCATTTTGTTTTACACTTATTCCAGGAGGAACAGGTACGAACTATAGAAAGCCGAAATAACAATGAATTCTGCTCTTCGGGAGCTCCGGCTGTGATTTGCGTTGACTATTAGTTCCGCATCACAGTCTGAGTTCTTGCTGGGCGGTATTCATAGATCAACATGTAAATACTGTAAACAAAAACAAATAATAATAAGCCACATCAAATGGAGTGGTGAAATCAATCGAATAACAATAAAAATTGTAAATATAAACTAAAAAACATACAAAGTTGTGGTTGAGTTACCTTGGTTTTGTAAGTAACATACATTTCAACCTGGTGTTGGGAGCTTGCGGAGTTTGAAATTAATTAAAACACATATAAATAACTGTTCATGTTCATGAGTTGTAAAAGGGTTTGTTTTGTTTTAAGAAAATAAAATCAGAGTGAATTTTTGTAAATAATTTTGGCCAACCTTTGCTCGAGGTCTCGTTTTATTGACGTAAATGTATATTTTCTTGTAGCACAAGGAAGTAGAAATTGTTGACTTGGTACTATCGATGTTGTCTTCCATTCGTTTCCCTGTTAGACATGCTGTTTCCTATTTCGCAAACTAAATCTTCTACAATTTTTTAATTGCTTCGGTTTGGTTTTCATTGTCCTTTTGAACCTGAGTCTAACATTTTTGATGTGATTGAGCCAATTGAGAAGCTAAGAAAAGAATTGTTTATTGTTTCGTTTGGTTGCGACCATGTAAAAAGTCCATTGCGTTCGAGAAGGTATTAAGGCTGTCTACGTACTGCGTGGAAAAAAGCCGCCCATCTATATCCTATGGGTTTCCAATTCCTACAATTCCAAGCCGATAGAATGGTTTTTCCACAGCGAAGCTATGGAATTTCTGATTAAATATCACTTCGTCCAAGAAAATATTATTTTGTAAAAGAGGGCCATTTGCTAACGCTTACTGGAAGTTGATTGTATGATCGAAATTGTTCTCCAAATATCTACGAAACACTTCTCAAAAGTGCCTAATGGAAAAGATGACACACGTTAATACCGTCAATAACTTTTTCTCAACTTAAGATTTCAAAATTTCAAACTCCTATCAAAATTTCGTTGCCCCAAATTGTCTAACCCTTTTCTCAGGCGCGGAACTGTTAAGCAATATATATCGTTCACTATGAAAACTGTGATGGGCTTTGCCTCCAATATTTTGGGAGGAAAGAAGAAGTAAATTTTCCTTTCTTCTTAGTTCCTTCCGCCATTGGATTTGGGGGATTCACCAATGTAAAACATGGTGGCTTCTAATAAGTACTTTGAACTCATCGACATGACACAACGTCTCAATAGTTTTTAACAGGCTCTAATATCGATTGGGACAAATGGTTGGTGTGTCTTAGTAACTGCTGGAATCTACCCCTAAAAACAGCAAAACCTTGTCATGGTTGGCCTTCCAGAAATTGAATTGCTTTAAAAGACAATTATTTTAAGTTGTCGGGATATAGTTTTGAAAGGTAGTTCTAATGGGACCCCTTTGGCTCTTTTTTTGTTTTTGTAACTCCACATTGATTTGGTGAAGTGGTCATCAAACGATTCGACTCAAAAGTTATATGCTACATGCCTTCTAAATCTGAAACACTAGAGATGGGCTTTCTATCCCTAACCATTTTCAAATGAAACAAATTCATTATAAAACATTCGTCTGGAACGGATCGCATGATACCCTATCCTCTTGTGTATGCAACGCTTCTAAAGTGGGGAGGACCGTATTGCTACGATAACTTCAAACCAACTGATATAATATTATGTTGTTACTTGCACGTCCTATACCTATGGGACAAGTATTGCTATCGAGCTCGAGATTTTGATCAAACTTGACATGACTATGATGGCGAAGTCCAAAAAAGTAGGTCCAAAACATTGAGTGAACTCCTACAATGTTATTGACTATTATTCCATCGAAACGCGGAATGCCACGCCTTCTTTACTGGGAAGAGCAAGACTTGGACTTCAACCCTGATAAAATTTTACACTTATAGCACTACGGTGCAAGTACGTACGACCCAGTCGTGCACTTTATTTGAATTGAAAAACTGAGCGTGGCAGTAAGCGGGTTTCGCAAAAAAGGGTATTTTATAATATGAATATGTATTTCAGTTCCATCGTCGATGTTATTTCTGTTTGACATCAATGAAATTGAATTTCAATCACGAATTTCTCGCAAAGTAGAAAATGAGTTTAAAATTCAAACTTTCCCGTCAGTACGACCCTCGATTGCTGGTTATCCAACCCTTTTATCAAGGCGATATTCCATGCAGCCTATGCAATTTTTTCAGTTCGCCCTTTGCCTTTTGTATGTGGAACTGAGCTTTCTCTGTTCTGTTTTTCTATTTAATGTCTATATCGCATATCTCATCAGCTAGAGAAACCTAAAAATAATGTCTATCCTGTTGGCAGCGGTTATGCATAGTAACTGATCGAGTAAAAGCTCAAAACCGTCACACGATGTGCATTCTCCTATGAAGTCGACAAATAACTGATTTGGACTCAAAGTGTTCACAGATTCGATCTGTTTCTCCTATGATTGAGAAGCAAAAGAACTTTAGATGTTCGCTTAGTACATCTGTCTGCATTACAGGTGGGTATTACTCAGGTTTGAAAGATCTTCTGGATTTAAGAATAATAAGCTAGTCCGTTTGCTGCGGTCGCCAGCGTTTATACAACTAAGACACAAATAAATACAAGTTCAGTCAATCTCCGCTTTTACCTTGAAGTTACTTGGTCACTTTATTGGACACCAAAAAATAAAACTGCTATTTCCATCACGCCCATCAATGATCTTGATTTCCGTAGTTTATTCACCGGTTAGTTGATATCGGAATGGAAGTGGAAATATGCAACTTTCACAAAAAAAATACTAAATTCCCGGTCTCTTAACTTTACTTGTACTTTTAGCCTCGTGTAGATTTCACCAATTCATCAGTAAGAGAACTCAAACTTAAATAAAATATAACAAAGAAATTGTCCCCCTAAGCCAAGCCAAGTTGTATTAGATTTGTGTTCTTGTACAGAGGTTTTCTAATCTCCGAATCAGTCATACGGTTTATTGACGAACGAACGTTTCACATGAAATTTGCTATAACCTTCGTTAGAACACGTAGCAGTGACTCTATGTATGTTAAAATATCTTTTACAGCAAACCATACCCTTAAGTTATGTCTAAAATTAGATAATGATACGCGCATTGCTTTGTCACATATCTGTGTCAATGGCGAGTCCTGTCGGGAAATGAATGGATTGTTTCTAAAAAGTCTTTAAAGCCTTTTACACAAAAGTAGAATTTTGTGAAGCTTCTGAAGCTCCTAGTCATACGTCTTCTTCGATGGCAGATACCCTAGATGTTTACAACTTATTTGTTGTATACAATATGATAACTTGTATTATATTTCACGTTGAATGTTATATCAAGCATATTTAGTAGCAGAGGGAACCTAACAAATTATGTTTTAAAGCAAATGAAGAACGTTGTAGCCAGAATTCAAGGAACTTCTATATAACTTGACGCTTATTTAGAACTCAATTCTTTTACCCCCGAAGTTGACCTCCCACTTTCTCTGTGCTGTTTGCTTCTCAGTGCTATTTCGTATATTTTCTTGAATGAAACGCATAGCCCGTAGATTTTTTGAATTTTTTTTTTAGCACGTTTTCTGTTTATCGATTGATTTGTGTTTGCCAAGTCGGGGTAATGTAATGCTTTATGTAATCTTCTGAGGAGGTATTCTACTACACAACTTTCCGGTCTTAATTTGGCTATTATCGAAGTTTATTCCCAGTAGTATTCGATACCAAATACTAATCCTACGTCTGCAATGCTAACCCATGCTTTGTAATTTTTTGATTTATTCCTATACGAGGGATTGTGTGAAAGCTTTTAAAATAATGACGAAATTTCATGTGCATTCCATCAATAAAGAATGAAGACAACATGAAAATTTCATCATTTGCACTTCCGTTTCGAAATGTTTCCTAAAAACTTTCACAAACACTGATTTTCATGCCCAAGTACAATAAACTTGACCATATTATGCAAACGCTTCGCTAACCTGATTTAAAATATTTTGATTCCAATTTCTTGTAGCTCCCAGTCGCTAGTAGTCGCGAAAACCAAATTGCTTAGCCATAAACACCTACTATATGTACCCATGTAAATGATCAGTACCAGCGAATCGCGTCACACATGGCCGTTGTGTGGTGTAATCATCTTAAACTCCTTTCTCCCGATTACGCCTCGAATGCTCAGTTCCTATAGGTGGTAATAGGTGTGAAAATTCAAAACCATTGGAGATAAATTCACATTCATACAGGGGACACAATTTGAAGACTTGCTTTTGTGTATACTGTGATGACGATGACCCTTATTGACTAATCCCCAAGGTCTAGAACTGATCTATAGTTTTTGGTGAGTGAGATAGTGATTTTCGGACATCAATATCTCGGAAATTGTAACATATCCCTGAAAAGACACACAATTCCAAGTGTGTAGGTCAAAAAGATTTTAAGTTGTAAGGGGGTCCAAAGTAGCTCGAAATGATTCATAGGACATGTTTGGTGTAGCGAACTTGGCTTGACACACTACCGCGTGTCTGGTTATACGACATTGTCTAGAGATATTGCCAATTCGTTTAGGTCATCTGGAGTTGTTATTTCAATCATTGGACATTGCTAATGGGAGGGAAAACTACTTCTTCGATAACTATAACTCTGTCAACATTATTCACATTCAGTAGCTGCGAAGCATATGTACACGAGGTGAGCTCAGTATCGACAGTTTGTTCAAGCTTTTGTAATAACAGTTTTTAAATGGCAATGAAAATTCCAAAAATATAGACAAACAGAGAATCGAAACGAAAACCCTAAGCGAATGCCATTCGTTAGGGTGACGTGTTCCCCATTTAAGTTTATATTAACACCCAACTTATTGAAAATTGATTTTTTATTTTGGAATATCGTACGGGAATTTGTGTACAGTTGTGACTAAAATAAAAAGGTATGTTTAATCATTAAATATTTATATTTGTAAATAAAACTGATGAGTTCAACGAAAATAAACCCAACGGAGACACCACAATAATAACGAGAAATCAGACCAAAATTTGAATTTTGTCGAAAAAAGTTTTTGTGCTTCGCTAATTACCATTTCTGCGCTGCCGCTGCCCATCGCTACACTTCTTGCAAAAACTAATTCAAATTACAATTAACCGTCATTTAAACTTAACCATATACGTACTATATCATCAACGTCACATATCGTCACTAATAAAATAGTTCATTTTAAAAAAAGAAAGAAAAAAAAATGCCGCACAGTATTTCTTTTTTCTATGTTTTTTGTTGTTTTTCTTTGTAATTTCGAATCGCAGTAATAAAAGAAAAGAAAAATTCATTTTGGATCTGAACTCTCGTGGGTCTGCATTGCAAGGGCAAATTATGAAATTCTGTAGCACCATGAGATTCAGCTCTGGCGTGAATTTCAATTCATTCACATGTATAACAAAATCATTGGACTTATTTTTTATTTATTTACTTATTTCTTTATTTGTTTGTTTACTTTAGTTTTTATATATTTTTGCTTTTTATTTTTTTTTTTTTGTATAAACGCGCCTTTCATTCCGTTTCTATCTTTCATTCTGTAATATTCTATAACTTGTTTGATTTTTTTAAATTCTCTTTTAATAGACTAAAGAATTTAATCAATTGTTTTTCTTTTGTGTTATCCTTTAATTGCAGATGATTGTATGACGCCGTTCCTAGAAATTCAACCGCCCACCGATTCTGTTTATACTTTGACATCAGGTGATGAAGGCATTCTGGATTTATTCGATGATTATTTAAATTACAAAGAAAAATGAAGAATTATCTAATCTGAGGATTTTTAATTAATTTTAAGGAAAACCATTAAAAAATATAAATAATAATTATTTAAAAAAAAAAGAAAATAACAAAAACAAAACCGATTATGCATGTTGTGTGTTTAAACAATTTTTACCCTTCCTCAACAAACAAACAAACAAAAAGAACAACAAACCGTCTTGTTCACAACCAAAAGTCAACCGAGTTGTTCGCACACTCGCATGCAACACAAACATATTTATTTAATTAAAAATTAAAAGACACCGACCTCTTGAGAGTAATTTAAAGAAAACAGAAAAAGAAAAAAACTATAAACTCTTTACACAATAAAATTAAAAATTAACACAAAGAGAAGGCAAATTTAAAAAAAAAAAACAAAATGTAAAATAAAAAGAAAAAAAAACGTTTTTTTTTTTATCGAAATAAATCGAATAGTCAACAAAAAATATATATTTAATAAATCAAGGAAAGAAAAATCGCCTAAAATGTACCTTCACCTTCTCTACATATAACACACGAATTCATAACATAAAACGAACCCAATCAACAGCATATTACTTGTTAGTATCAAGGTTCAATCAATCTAAATGTTAAACAAAAAAATAAAATAAACAACGTAATTTTAAACTTAAGTTTGAAATAAAATAAAACAAACAAAAGAATATTTTTTAAAAATATTTAAAAATCAATTTAAACAATACAAAGAGTTAGCAAGGGAAATCAACACACAAAAATGCCGTACTAAGCAATCAAAAATGAAAAAAAAAAACAAAAAAAAACCAAATGGCGAATTCAATTTACCCATTTAAGTTAATTATTATTAGAATATATTTTTTTAAAATTAGTTATTATTTATTGTTGTCACTACTAAAGTTGAACTGAAGAAGAGAACGTGAAAGAAGCAGAAAAAATTTGTCGGAAATAAAACTTCCTCCCTCATATTGATACAAAGAAACAAAAAGTTGTATTGTTTTGTTTTTGTTGCCAACATCAAATAGCACTATAATCCTAATCCCAATACTATATGAAACGTCGTCCCTCTGGGACCCTCCCGTTATTATTATCATTATTTTTATTGTTTTGTAATTAAATTCAACCACAAGGAATATGTGAGTAAAAGTTACTATTAAAAATTTATTATTTTTATTTGTAATAATATGTACAAATAGGTAAAATAAATAATAAAAAAACAAAAAAAAAAAAAAACAAACAAAAAACTCAACAACAAAATAAATAAAATTGCAAAAAGAATGTACGTTTTTTTGTTAAATGGAAACTACAACTTCTTTAGATAGTACTGCCGTTCTTATCAGAGATTCAGTTAGGCCCTTATTGTGATTGTCGATTGCGTAGATTGATTTCAGCTATGGTATTGTGTAACTCAATCGATAGAGGAATATGTTATTTACAGACTTTTGCAGATTTTTTTCTCCGTAATATTGAGACTCTCACTGACTGTATGCTTCTGTGGTATTCCAGTGATGTTTAATTCCACTTTAGACTCAATATTCACTGATATATCAGGATTTTGATTTTCTTCACACTCTTCACTTTTCTGGTGTTCAAGTTGGGGTTGATCTACATATATAGGGATTTATTTCCAGAAGATTTAACACATTTTATTCTAATTAACCAAATGACAACAAACGTGGAGAGAGAGGCAGCCGTCGTTGGGCTGAAAATTAACTCGGCAAAAACAAAAATGATCAGCCTAGGACCGAGCTCATCAGCTCATGTATGCATTGCTGGACAAACGGTTGAGAGAGTTGAGAGTTTTCAATACCTTGGGAGTATTGTCTCAACCGATGGCGGAACCGAACTGGATGTAGCCAGCCGAATAGGCAAAGCAAAATCTGAGTTTGGGATGCTATCTACAGTTTGGCGTAGCAATGCGATTAGCTGAACCACCAAGCTAGGACTGTTCCGTTCCAATGTTGAGTGCTGCTATATGGATGTGGTACCTGGAGGGTGCCCGCCACTATCACGAGAAAGCTGCAAACGATCGTCAATAGATGCTTACGTTATATCTTTAGGATTTTCAAGCCAAACCGTATCTCTAACGAACAACTCCATCAGAGAACGGGCCATGAACCTATAGGTACAACAATACGACGACGAAAGTGGCAGTGGATTGGACATACTCTCCGAAAGGGTGACAGGTCCATAGCTAACCACGCGATGTAATGGAACCCGCTTACTCAGGATGGCAGGATACGCGGCGCTCCTAGGAGTACGTGGCGCAGAACAGTCGAGAAGGAAGCACGGCAACTGGGAAAGAGTTGGGGAGAACTGAAACACATTTCCAGAAACCGCACACGATGGCGCGTAGACATTGTCGGGGCCCTAGGACCCACAAGGGGATACAGGACATAAGTTGTTAAAGATTCCAATCAAAATAACTTACATTTTATACGCAGAAAACCTATTTATTTTGCACGAACACAGAGCATCAATTAGAAATTTGTGATCGACAACAAACGACTATCAAATCGACAAGTATTAATCACAATCAAAATACACAATACCAAAATTTACAATCGACGATCGACAGTCGACAAAAGTCGTTTATCGATCAACAAACGACACTCACAGTAGGGGCCTTAGATAACTATAATAGCGAGCAAAACTGGATACAATTTCAAATTTTTTCGATTTTTGAGGATAAAAAAATGGATGTCCATCAACCGATTTTTATGAAGTTTTAAAATTAGTTTGATACTTCCAAAAAAAAATGAGATATGTATAAACGAATAAAATCACACACGTAATCTCTCTATCTTGTATGGCATTAAAGAGAAGGAATATTAAGAGGATCATAATAAAGGTAGGCGCCCAAATCTTTTAACAGATGGAGATACTTTACCTAAAGCAGGGTTGCCACCACGTAACTTGATACAATCGAGCTTTAAAGACACAACCGACAGCTATCAGCACTCATCAGCATTCAATCGACTATCCTCGATTATGTCGTCAGATTTGATAGCACTAGCAATATTGAACATGACGATTGAAACAAAATTAATCTCTACCTATCGTCTACGTGAATCTTGTTAAAAATGATAATGGAACCTATACAAAATATGTCCATTACCAAAAACGAACTAAGATTTAAACCTTTTTTATGAGTTGATCATCACGACTAAGCAAGAGGAATACTTAAAACTGGAAGAAAAACCAGCAGTTTTCTTTATACTATGTATTATATTTCCGTTGAAATAGATGCCTCTTTTTTCATCCTCAATTCGACTTGCAAAATGATAACAAATATGATTCTAAAATACCCATTCGACACTAAAATTATAGTTCCCAATGGGATTTTGAAGTACAAATCATACATGCTGCCAAAAAACATTTGTTTCGAGTTCAACGACGATCATCAATCTTCGATTGTATCAAGTAACGTACTGGCATCCCAGTTAAATAAAAAATAATCCCCCAAAATATACCTATAAGCGAGTGGACAGCTAGAAAAAGAGTGGGCTGGTGTCCGCTGTATAAAAGAAAAAGCAGCACTTTCAGAACAAATATAAGAGTAAAGGCCAGGCTTCAGTTATGCAAAGAACATTTGGTCAGATAGAACCATAATCAATAGGTTTCAGTACGACAGTAAGCAATATTCTTGGCAATAACCAAACGTGACTCTTCAGAGACACCACGTCAAACAAACTGTAAAACACGATGGAGGAAGTTTGATAGTTTCGGACTTTTTTACTTGGTGCTCCGTTGGTTAAAGTTGAGGGCATTATGAATAAGGAAAATTTCGAGTGTGATTATCCAATAGAGGATGTACTTTTTCAATAGGACAGCGACCCCAAGCATACAACCAAAATGGACTTAACGATCAGCCTTCAGACGATGGCGTGACCTGCACTAAACCCGGAATTAAAACCAATTGAAAACCTGGGGGCTATTGTTAAGAGGAAGATTGGGCAGTTCAAAAGAGTACCGGCGAATTTAGATGAGTTGCGGCTAAGACTATAGGCTGAATGGTTAGTGCATTGGACTATGGAGCAAGGGTTTCGAGGTTCGAATCCAAGCCAATACACCTAAAATATTTTTCACGGCCCCACCTCTTGCGAGCGTCTGGCAAACATCCTTGTCATAAGAAAGCTTCACAAATATCTTGTCCAATAGAGGAGAGGTGGGGCGTGTGGGTCCCGATGCTTGGCAAGAGTGGCTGCTAGAATGCCAATTATGTCAAATATTTTGACATCTGTATGTCATTGGTAACTTTGACAGGTACTGAAATATAACAATTGAAAAAAGTATGATTGCTGTCTGGTCACCCTATAGGTATTTCCGTAAAACAATTTCACCCCTTCTGCGGTCATGTTACATTCCCATATAACACATATGTATTTTAACTAAACACATGAAGGTGGACTACGGAGAACAGGGTTCCAGGTACAATCCCTAGACTACATTTAAAATTTCTTTCACGGCCCCACCTCTCACGAGCTTCAGCCAAAGTATTTCCTACAAGGCAGTTACTATTAGCTACTTGACCTATCCGATAATGTTAAGATATTGGTTCCACAGAATCTTGGGGTTAATTAATGATGAATGCACAGCTGAATTTCTTTTTCTGTGCCGAACGCAGCTTATTCTCGTTTGAAAGGTATGAATTTAGCTGCAACAATAAATTGATCAGAGTAGACATTTCTATCTCTGAAAGTCCCCACATTCAAAATCTCTATCGCGGTAATATCTTCCATGTACCACGTAAAGATAGATTCAAGTTTTTTTAGCACCGCCAAGAGTATAGTGTGCATACGCTCATACGTAGTCGGTCAACGTCCCGAATTGTAATCTTAAAAGAAGAAATCGATTGTTATCCGATACTAGTAACTTGCTCATAACGTGGTAGGGGAGTCACCTAGACGGCACAACCCCGAAACAGGAAAACCAATTCCTTAGTTAAAAACCCATAGAATGAACGGTGCCAGTTGCAAATCGATGTTTGTAACCCGCTACGGTGATGTGAGCGTTCCCGTTGGCCCTTTAAGAGATCATCAGTCTCTTTTCCAAAAATCGGACTTATTCTTGGAAATCTTTACAGGAAATTCGACAGAGCTCTGAATATGTCGAGTAGCTCGGAAAAGGTATCCTTTCTGCATCTGTTTGAAGTGGTTACAACACAGCTGGTGTAAACAATCTTACAATATGGTAAGATTTATTAAAGGGTCATTCGTCTCTAGTTACTTCACGACTACAGGAACTCTCGGATTTCGTTCACTTTAGGAGAAACCTTTCTAGTCTCGCAGTCATACCTCGCTACTTGCTACTTCAAGAGACTGCTTAGTCATTATAAACAAACATAACAAAGCGCTGGTCAACTAACAACGTCCTCAAACACGTTGAGTTCACAAATGCAATATCAACATCTTTTTTCGTTGCACAAACACAATCCATCGACAAACAAACTCTCAAATGGACAAATATCGATCACCAAATACCAACATTTCCAATCGGGAATTGTCATTCACTGATCGGCAGTCACAATAGTGGGCTTAAGCTCTTCTGTTTTGTGAGGCAGAAAGACTCATGAACTCATATGCTGAACCTTCTTCAACTGCCAGTCTTCATTTTCGATCTAAAGAGATGGGCAGTACATAGTATAAAAACAAATACATAATCTATTTTTGCATTTAAACCTGATAAATATATTAAAATAAAACAATTGTTTGTTCTCCATGCTTGATTTTTGTTTTTTGTTTTTCTTTTTAACATGGTTTTCTATATATTTTAATTAGAAAATATGTAATCAAAATAATAAAATTTTATATTTTTCCGTTTTCTTTAAAAATGCGTTATTTTCTTAACCTTGATCTGTTTTTTGTTTTGGACTTTTAACAAAAAAAAAATGAACGTTTGCTTTGAATATAATTTAATATTTATTTGGGCTGTCTATCGATAACTGGTTGCACTGTTTTTCCTCCTCGAATCTGTCCCCAACCGATCAAACTGTAAATAAAAATAGACAGATATGTGTTAAATAAGTTTTACAAGAGGCTAGGCTAAGTCTAAGTCGTGCTGAGAGCAGTTTGTGTATCGAGTTATTATTACTTACCGCCAATGTTGTTCCACTCGACGACTGAGAGCGATTTTCTCTCCAATTTCGGTACACACTGGTGTTGTAACCACAATCTTGGCTAAATCGTCCTTCGTTGCACGTACCCGTCCACCGGTACTTAACGAACCAATGTTAACCAATAAAATTTCATTCCTAGCCAGTTTCTGTACACGAGCGCCCTTCTTGTCACCCTCAGTACGTACGCCCAAGAGGCGCTTCAGCAAATAGTACGAAATTTCCAATTCGGTGTAAATTTCTGGTAGATGTCCAACAGCTCCCAAAACTTGGCCAACCAAACGATCGGCACGACACAAGGTTGGATCAATCTTCGTGCCCACACCAATTAAACCTCCAGGAACGGCGAATTGCAGCTCATTCTGTTCCGTATACAGTGAGACAATTCGTGAGAAAATCGGTCGACATGTAACATTGCCCTCAGAGTCTTTCGTAACGACACCTGGTCGCACTTCGATCTCTTGTCCAACCTTGAGGACCCCGCTTAAAATCGAACCACCAGCAACACCACCTTTCAAATCGTTAACTTCACAGCCGGGCTTGTTAACATCAAACGAACGAATCACAATCAATCGTGGTGGCGAGTCAAAGTTGCGAACCGGCACAGGAATTTTGTTAACAATATATTCGCATAATACCTGAAATGAACAAACTATTTTGAGGAAGTATTCAAAGCGATAATGGCATCAATTGCATTACTTCAATATTATATTTCAGTTGGGCTGAAATCGGAACAATAGGACTTCCTTCAGCAACGGTTCCCTGAACAAATTTAACTATCTCCTCGTGTTGTTCCTTAGCTTGACTCTCTGTCACTAAATCAATTTTATTCTGAAGGATAATGATGTGCTTCAGCTTCATAATCTCAATGGCAGCTAAATGTTCTGATGTTTGCGGTTGGGGACATGATTCATTACCTAAAAACATTGAAAACAAAAACTTTAGAAACTTCACAATCCGTAAAATAGTACCTTTAGTGAACTTACCAGCAATTAAAAGCAGAGCTGCATCCATAACGGCGGCACCGTTCAACATAGTGGCCATAAGAATGTCGTGACCAGGGCAATCGACAAAGCTTACATGACGAATTAATTGAAACCGGCCCGAACACGATGGACGACTACAGGGAAAACTATCATCCTTGCTGGAACCTCCGGATATAAAGCTGGCGGGACGTGGGCATTTTGGATTGTCGCATTTATAAATTTTTGCATTAGCATAACCTGCAAAGGAAATAACATACAAAATGTTTAATGGACTCAAAGCAGTTGCCACATTGACATAAAAGAACAAAATACCGAATTTCTTGAATGAAATGAACACTCCTAACTATGATTCACTACTCAACTTAGTTGTGTTCTCTTCCACACAGCTCAACTGTGAACTTACAACGTTGAGATCTTAGTTTGCTGCTACCGATTCGTAGCTAAACCCGGGTGTTCCTCAAGTAGGGTGTGTGTTGTTTTTTTATATATAACTCACGCGCGCTCAAGGGTTAGGGAGGGAAGATGGGAGATACCGATAAAAGTTGGCTTAGGATTTTTTTGGATTATAATGTGAGAGCATTCCACATTCGTTTTGTCCGGTTTAGGAAAGAATACCTACTTATACTTGACGGTTCGTCCGAAGATAGACTTGAGGGTAAACTGGTAAACATTCGTAGAGTGATGAGTGGTGCAAGTAATTTGTGGAAGGGGCGGAATGTAACTAACTAGTTTTCTGGACCACTGTTTGCAAAAATAATGATAAATCTGTTTCGACGATGCAAGTACCATACATTGATAATAGCACAAGATTACGGTTACGCTTAAGCGACAGAAGGCAGCATTGGCTTTTCGAAGCATTAAATTACAGGCTCTTGTGTCTTGCACCCATTTTACTATGCTGTCAAGGTCGGAATATACATATGAGCTGAACATTCGATGAAGCTCCAGTTCCACGGCCGAAGAGCAGGGGCATAAGTGTGAGAGCGAAGATGAAAAGCCGAGAGTACCGTCGTGTTCGAAAGAATCCATTGGATTAGAAGTAGCAGACAAGAGATTATTCATGTAAATAAAAAAGAGTCGGAGACAAAACAGAGCCTTGAAACCGGTCAGAACAATTTGTATTTGACGTTCCGAGAGGCAATTTCTAGTCCGTTGAATAAGAGATTCATTTAAGCCAAATGCACGTATTTTCGACAAAAGAACTTGATTCCAAACTCTGTCAAATGCCCCTCTTTCATTCACCACAATGATGCAGAGTGGTTCCAATTTTCGGTGAGATATACGAATGCCATATTGTCGTTGAGGAGTTTTCGTTATTCAAGATGATGAGCTGACGGTTTAACAGCGTTTCAGTGACTTTGGACAAAAGGGATGTAAGTGCAATGGGCCGGTGGTTGGAAAGAGATTCGGACAAATCATGTTTTCCATCTCTATTCGGTAAAAATCCAAAAAGGTAGGAAAATGGAAAAATTTTACCCAGTCAACGTGAAAGAACACCTCTTTAGAATTATGGGTAAGATACCATCTGGACCATCGGATTTGTTTATGTTAAGATCTTTAGGTACTCTTCCTACTATACGAGTGCGGGAGGGGATTTGTCCCACAGACTGCTCAACGCGCTCAAGTACAGCGGGAGGTAAAGCACAATCCGAGAGTGTGGAATTCACTGCAAAAAGCGCTGCAAGATTGGCCTTGTCTAAAGAGCTGATAGGTGGAGTGTTATTCTAAACGAGAGTTGGGATGAAGGACAAGGCAGAATTCTTTTATATTTTTGACGAATGCCCAACAATTTCTACTACCTTTGGGACAATTTACGATCGATTGTATCAAATAAAAACTTCAAACGACAAAGTATAACGATCATTTCTGGTTCGTTTGACTGTTTGTAACTTTCAGACTATAAAAATACTTTTAAACATTTTATTTGTATTTAAGAAGTCATCTCCATTTTTACACCAAAACCAATCCTATTTCTCCAAAACAACCACCGTGAACTTGAAAATCGAAGTTGTGTGCTTTTGACAGTTAACACAACTGAGTTGTGTATCATAATACACCCAAAATGCGCTGGCAACTATAAAGTCCCGAATTGACAGATGATGGGCAACTGGTTGTCTCAAAGGTGAGATCGATAATACAAACTACATTGTGTACGAGTACCATAATAGGGCAGGAAATAACAATAGATGTGATTAGATTGTAGACTTTTATTCAAATAAATGTAAATATATAAAATACATGATTTAAATTCTGATTTCTTGAAATTATTTCGTGACATTTTGTAATTTTGATTCTATACGTAATAAAATAGTTTCAAGTGCCACTTCAATGGTAGGCTGAGCCTTAAAGAGTAATACAGTGGAAGTCGCTGATAACGAATTTGCTTTGTACGACCAGTCGGTTATGACGTCCGCTTTAGTTTCTATGGTTGTTTTCATTTTGGGCATATTTTTGACTATTATTCCGTCAGATATAGAGTTGTCGGATTTAACGATCGCTGGCTATAACGACCTTGTTTCCTTGGTCCCTTCAACGACGTTATAAGCGACTTCCACTGTATGTACATTCGAATTAAAAAATTTTAAAAATTATAGCTGAATTATAAAACTTTTTAATATAGAAAAATGGGACTTAAGTTACACAAGAATGTCTAAAAGAGTCTAAATTACTGTAAACAAATGGTTTACAAATTTCTCAAACTTTCCAGGAATGGACGATTTGATTTAAAAGCGGCTGAATGGAGCTTCAAGTGAAAACAAAAATATTAAATTAATGATTGCCTACGGGTTTCAATGTTCATTTTAGATTCAATGGTGATGCACAAGTATTTAAACTCTTCTACTCTCCCATGCTAAAAAAAACAATCATCACTGCAATGTAGAAGGTGGGAAGCAGCCTACTAATTTGAGTTTTTGGCAATCCTTGCATTGAAAGTTAGAGTCGTTTGAGCGTTATTTTAGTTTTAGAGCTAATCCTCAATTTATGTTCAAGTGACTATAGAGATGTGCTGCCGTTATGTAAGGTGGGTGGATCACTATCTTGCAGTGAGAACCATCCACTGCACGAGCTTATCTTAGCCGTGCAGGCTAGAGCAGGCCTTGTGGTACGACATATCCAGTAATTCATCCAGAATCGATCGTATTGGGACTGGGGGAATGTCGGTGGTACTATTAAATTGCGGGGTGCATCTGATGTAATCACCAATATCACTTAATAACATTCGGTTTGCAGTGATATCGCTGCTGAGATCGTTAATACGGTGGTTGAGTTCAGTGAAACGATAATCAGAGCTGGAGTTTTGGAAATGAATTTCTAGATCGGAACGAAGGGATTTGAGGTGTTCTTGAATTTTGGGAAGATGTGGGTCTGTTTTTTCTTTTTGGCTATCGTTTAAACTGATGGTAGGGGTAGAAGCTTCATGATCAGCTTTGATCGTCGAAAGACAAGACAGATAGGGATCACTAGGCGGTTGTATAGTCGATTAAGCTTATTGGAATACATGGCGCGTCCAACATTATAAAAAAGTTGTGGTTGCCTACGTTTGGATTATACACGCGGTGTTTACACGTAGTAATGGGCAACTGTAATCGCACGAGATCTATATCTGCCCAATATGTTACATGAGACGCTACCGGCCAGCCTGAAGGAGAAATATCATTATCTTCTAGACCTCCTGCCTACGGAGCCTGTTCAGTACTCGTTGATTTCAATGCCCAGTCTACAGGCCGCCAGTACATATGACGCCTTTTGACTAATTGACTTCGACTTAACTCATAACATTCCCCACAGAAACGTAGCTAACTAAGTCGACCATATTCATTCAATATCCTAAAGCTGTGAACATAACTTAAGTGTTTGAGAGTTAAGACTCTAAGAGACCATTCTAATTGCTGAGCTGCGCCGAAGGCAATGAACAACAAAACCAATCAGAATGGACGATTACGATGGTTTTGAAACAATGTACATACATACATACATTGAGGCATTGAGGCAAAATGGAGATCGAAACTCAAACACAATGTGGACATCGATTAAACAAATGCTGTGAACGAAGCTATACAAGATGAGCTGACGACAGTTCCAAGCAATAAGCTTTAAGAAAAAAAACCCCCATATGACAAAACAAGCCAATCGATCTTGAAGTGGTCAGGAAAAGTGCGAGACTCACAGCTATTTCTTTTGCTCTTCACCCACTCCCACAGATTACATTAAATTGATCCAAAGCCTAATATAATAAAAAATAATTCATAAAATATTAAACAATTTCGTGTATATTTGTCTTAATCTACAAAGTATTAAAAATATGTAGTTATGTATACGAATTAACCTTAAAAACTAATAATGAAATAAAAAAATAGTTAAAGTGTTCACTGAATCTATAAGTGTGTTCCCAGACTGTCCAGGCAGTTTGGCAGTTAAAACAAAACCTTTCGGCAATTTTCGGCACCACAGCGACAAGCCACCTTCTCGGCCTCGGATAAATTTTCATACTTTAACTCCGCATCGTGGTCACGACTAATATAATCGAATGACAATTCCTCGTCAGCTTTTATTGATTTTATTGCGAAGAATGCTAGCCGTGGCATATTTATGTCCAAACAATTTATCCAAGTGGGAAAGACCGCCAAATTGGGATCACAGGAATGATTGATGTAATGCGATACATTGCCGTGGAAAGCTGCATCGATTGTGTACACACTTTCCGCCGCTGTGTTGTAGTCCAAATCGAATAGATACGTACGTCCAATTGCGTCGTACTGTTTGCCACGTTCATTTGCATCATCGGTGGTTATTATTTCGCCAACATACTCACAAACGAATTCCCCCTTGCGGATGGGTTTGTGCGTTTTGAGTCCCCATCCACAGCCGTTGCCGGTCTTGAAAATGCAAAGGGCATTCTTGCGCCCCCGTTGTATTGTACGATTCAAACAATCTGGACCACATTTGCACAATTTATTGCATTCGTAGATGGCCTCGCCGGAATGTATTCTTAGGCGCCCTGTCTTGTCATAGGCGAACTTTCCACCAGCCATTTTCGAACAACAAAGTGATGCCAATTCACAACCCGCCTCACACTTGCAACCGATTGGTGGGTCTTCTAGAATTTGCACTCCCTCGCCGGCAATGCTACTCTTGATGTAATTGAAAGAAGCATCCGGTGCTTCCAAGTCGGCATTGTTCTCCACTGTTATCTTGGCGTCTACTTCAATTTGGTTAACCGCTAACTCCCAGAGTGTAATATCTCTCAACTGTTGCATGCGCTGCATGATAAAAGGTTTCAACAAAGTCGCCTTCTTTATGCGTTCTCGAATTTTGCCTCGTTCAACTTTACTCCTCGACCCTGACAACCAAAACTGGGCAAGCAGTATCAAATCCGATTGATGTGCCAGTATATCAAAAGCGTCCACCTCATCCATTTTTACATCGGCTAGTGAAAGCACTTCTCCATTCTCTTCGATCTCACTCTGAATCGAATCGTGAATTTTTTCTATTGTCTCCTCGTATTTTTGCAACTCGGCTTCTAGAAAAATACTCAAATGGTGACATTCTCTAACATTGGCAAATGGTTCCCATGTATTCGTGCTCGGTGGATAGTCCTTCCATTTAACGAAATACAACGGCAAAGCACAATGCGATTCCATGCTTACAATTGACTCTACAACATATTCCGGAGCCTTGCTCTTGGACTTCTTCTGTGGTTTACCCTGCTTTGGAGTGCCATTGCGTATACGAATACTTTGCAAAGATTCCAAATCAGAGATATCGTGCAAATCAAATGCACTCTCATACCCTGAACTAGGACTCGACGATACTCTAACCAAATGCTCACTGGAGCACGGGGTCAATGGTAATTGAAAAAATCTATGTTCATCGTGAACCTGTTCACGGTGACGCTTTTTGTCTTTCTTATCCAGTTCTCTAATGAACTCGCGGAGTAATTGTGCTGATTGGGATATTCGCAAGAGTTTTACATAGGGAATACGTTCTGCAATTATAAGAGAAAAAAAAATAAATAAATTGCTGGAGGCTTACAGAATTCATCAATACAAAATGAAAAAAAAAACGAAAAATAGGGGAAAATAAGAGAGAAGACTTTTTGATATCCCATCAGCTATTTTTTTTTTACTTTTTTTTTAGAGATTTTAGATTCCAGCAGTTTATTTACTTTTTTTTCACAGAACATATTGCATATGGAAAATATATTTATTAATAAAAACAAAAAACAAACCAAAACGAAGGTAAGCAACCTCAAGTTTAGAGAGTTGAGAGGGTGAAAATAATTGATAGGGAGTTACAAATGCCACCACAACCTTAAATACTTATACTTATCGATCTTAGGTACTAAATTTAGCTACAGTAGTTATTTTATTCGTCTTATTGCAGACAAGTGTATATTTGTTTGTTGTTTATTAAGTTAGATAAATACGTACATAAACACTAACTGAATTTCACAAGAGCAAGACACGTCATCGGAGGTGGTTTTTACGTGCGTGAAGTGATTCCACACAGGTTCATCAAATGAGTAACACTGTCTAGTGTTATTGGTACCAAAGTAAGGGCAATGAAAGGTTAAATATTTTTGTAAGTTGATTTGTTTGTTTCAACATGGTACTTGAAAGAATTGTGCGAAACTCACAAGCCAACACCAGAGGCACAATCTTTGAAATGTCCGTGGAACTACTAACGCACGCCGACGACATTGTTATTATTGGTAGAACTCAGCGGGCTGTCACTGGTGCGTTCACTAGTATTGATGCGGAAACTGCCAAAATGGGTTTAGCGGGACACGAGGGCAAAACGAAGTAACAACAAGAAGGGACACACAACACCGAGCAATTGGACAGCACGTCACAATCGACAGCTACAACTTTAAGGTAGTAAGGGGACTTTATCTACCTAGATTCTGCTATAACTTCCGAAAAGCCCTATCCCGAAGAACTAAGAAGACTTTATTGCACTGGAGTGTGGACTCTGTCTAAAACGGATAAAAATATTCTCAGTCGCGTCCCAGTTTTCGGTGCCGTTTGCGTTTAAGGGCTTTGGAGGAGGAGACTCAACGACAAACTATACGAACTGTAGAGCGACATCGACCTAATCAAAAATATGCGAATCCGTCGTTTGAGATGGCAGGGACATGTAGAACGAATGGATACGAATGATCCAGCCCGCCGAGTCTTCGAATCAAACCCGGAGGGACATCGCAGTAGAAGAATACCTCGCCTTAGGTGACGAGCACAAGTAGAAGAGACCTCAACCGCCTTGGAGTGTGCAACTGAAGACAGTTAGCTAACGACCGAGCTAACTGGAAAGGCTTGTTTGTTGAGGCCCAGGTTCACCCTGAACTCCCTCGCCACCTAAGTAAGTAAAGTGATTGACAATAGAACCGAAAAGATTGTGCTTCTGTCTGCGCGCAATCATTTAAGACACTTCTTAACCCAAGGCCTGCTACAAGATCAGCTGGATCTTAACCGTTTGGGAGAGGTGGGTCTATTGCACAAATCGACAACTTAGTGAAACTTCGTACATCATTCATTAACGTGTGTCTATCGTCATCTAGCCCAAGGTGAGTTGATAACCATAATTTTCTGGCAGGTAAATGCTGTTGCAAATTGTCTTTACAAATCAAGCAGAAATAGAACTCTATTCCGAAAAGACCTAGGAATAGACAATAGAACTCATTCTACTATAAAGCTTCAGCAGAAGCCCGAGTTCAAGGTAGAATGACGTGTAAACTTAAACCCATCAAAGCAAATGCAAAGCAGGTGATGGTTTAATGTCTCATTTCACCGAAAAAAAAAAAACACTTGTGAGAGCAGACCGTACTACAAGGCAGCATTTTATGATCGCAATGGAACTGATTCTCAGACGATAAAGTAAAGCTTCTTTACAATCACTTCACGTAAACGTCCGTAACAAACCATCGAGAGTATAAAATACACTATCACGTATTTATCAATACTATATACTAAACTGTCTCATTTCTCCGAAGGGTATACAGATAAGTGTAACAATCTTGTACCGTATTAAAGGGCGTACATTTGCATGCAGTAGATAAATCTCTACTTTTCTGTGTCTAAACCTATTAGACAGTAAAAGCTGTCGAGTTAACAACTCAACAAACTTGTAAAAAATATTTGACGCGATGGGTTGAGCTTCTTCAAACCATTCGTGCCTAGCTTCTTCAAACCATTTGGATGGTTCCTGCTGTTTAATGCCGTGTTCGAGGGGCAATTTGCAAAAGAACACATTTGGAATAATAACGCGCTACTTGGACTTGTACGCGTTTCCAAGCATCACGCAAAGAGAGTAGAAAAGAAATAACCGTAGAGATCACCTTTGTGAGAGCGTCCATAGTACATAATGGTGTGTAGAGAGTAAACTCCAAGTATATATCAGTCAAAATATGAGTCCGGGTTAATGGTACATCTGTTGATGCTAAGTTTGAATGAGTTTCGTTGGCAGCAGCCAAAAATATTAGCTAACCTCAAGTACCATCGGTGATGTTTACTATGGAAACAAATATTGAAAACAACGTTTGTTTGAAATTTTCTTTTGCGAACGCAATTTTTTGAATGTTGGAGAAACACTACGGGGATTCTGTAATATGGAGAGCAAACCCATTTAAGTGGTATACAGCGTTCAAAGAGGCCCATGAAGGAGTTGAAAACTAGCCTGCAACGGCAGTTATTGCAAAGAACAGCCGTTTTAGTCGAAGATCGTCACTTTAGTCGAAGAAAGTTTGTACAGAAACTATCCATCTCTTACGAATCAATTAGTGATATTTTGTGCATGAAAAAACAACTGAATTTTCTCCGAATGGAGGATCGCAAAAGTGTTGCTTCAGACATCATAAAACGAGTTAGTTCGGTCTCCACAATCATGGAACGCAATCATCACAGATGACGAGACTCGGGTTCATGAGTATGACATGCAAACAGCCACCCTACTCAGATGAACCAAAATCGATCAAAAGTTAAGGTATTGTTCCCTCAGAACGTTTTCCGGTGGCGGAAACAGTGAATAAACAATTTTATTTAAGCATTTAGGAGAAAGAGTATTCGCCGAAAAAGACCGGAATTGTGGGATTTTGCATCACGATAATGCACCACCTTACACATCCATTCTTGTGAACAACTTTTTAACCATACCCGCTATCAATATGTTCGAGCAAGTACTGGATTCTTCGTTGGAATAAATGGAGCCTTTTTTGAAGGAGACAAAATAAATTTTGATGATTAAGTGATTTGTAAGGCTACGTTAAGTGCGCTGTAGACCTACATATGTATGTACATCATCGCAGGTCTCTTCTAAATGTTTCCACTCTTTCCTGTCTTGTGGCAGCGAACGCTATCGTCTATAGTTTGCTTCAAGTAACTCTTCCACTATCGTTGTCGTCTATTGTTTATTTTTTCAAAATTGTGAGTGCTGCAGTGTAAGTAACAACTACGGATTAAGCATAAACACCGCCAAAACAAAGTTCATGGTATTAACTAGGAAATAAGAAGTACTGAATCTGGAGCTAAAAGTAAACAACAAGATCATCGAGAGAGTCAGCACATTCAAGTATTGGGAATGATATGAAAGTCACGGGAACACTAGTAAAGAAATACAGTGCAGAAGCAAGCGGGGTGGTCTTTAGTAAAATGAAAAAAAGTATTTTGCAGCAGAGAAGTCGACTTCAAATCAAGGCAAGAATGGTGAAATGCTATAATTGTTCGGTATGCTGCTATACGGGGTAGAAACCTGGACATTAAAGAGAGCAATGAGAAGAAAAATAGGAGCTTCTGAACTGTGGATATACCGAAGAATACTTCGTTTTGCCTGGGTAAACAGAATATCTAACGACGAGGTGTTGCGACAGATGGGCAGGAAAAGAGAACTAATATTACCAAAGGATACGTCTAACGTAACGAAAAACACAGATTCGTTCAACTAATTCTGCAAGGAAAGATAGAGAGAAGAAGAACGGTGGGAGAACAAAGGCTTCCATTGATATCTAACCTGTAGGACCGGCTAAATCTATACACCACAGAAATAATAAGAGAAGTCACAAATAAACATAACAAACGATGACTTCCAACCACGGCAGCAGAGAGGAACTTTAAGAAGAAGGTTTCGTTACTCCGGGGGTGGTGTACGAGCTAGTCAGGGAACATTTGTAAGGTTTTGTTTGCATTCGACTAGATTTCTAATATTATCTACGAGTGTGTTGGCTCTAGGTGGAAGATTTTAAGAGAAATTGAGACCCATCACTCAATAAGCCAACACATCATGGGCCTCAGATGAATCCTCCTCTTATTGCACACCTTAGCGTCCAACCATATCTGCCTACAAAAATAGTCCTGTTTTTTCATTGTGGAGATGAAAAATACTCAAATTGCTTTGGCGACGAAGAAAATCATCGTACAATTGAGAGAAGAAGGTAACACTTTGGCTGAAATCTCTCAAATAGTGAAAGGATTGAGATCATAAGTGCAATAGTCATCGAGCAGATAAAAAAAATAACACAGTGGCAAATAAACCGAAAAGAATTGACCATCGTCTTGAGAAGAGGCCAATCAGAACTCTAACCAAAGACCCAAAAACAAGTTCTTGTGCTAGGTATAGCTCCTCAATTGGAGTCCATAAAGCCAGACTAGAATACATCGACAAGGACAATTCGCTACGGATTTGGCTATCTAATCATCTCGTTCTTACAAGACAGCAGTCCCAAGCAGCCCTCAGGATTGGTGAACGAATGTCTGCCGAATATGCTCTAAGGCAAATGAAACATCGCGCTCAGTCACCGGCTCTAAACGCTATTGAGCATTTATGGGACTATCGGGACAGAAAAAATCGTCAGCACAGTATCTACTACCAGCAAAGAACAGCACAAATCCGTCTGAATGAAGGAATGGTCAAAGATTGGCCCAGTAACCACCAAAGATTGGCTGGTTCATGCAATGAAAAACCGGCTTAAGGAAGTGAGGACCAACCAATTACTAAGCACGATTTTCGTTTTCGTGCATATGTCGCATTTTATTCATTCATTTGTGCTTTATTTTGTATTGATTTGAACTCATTTTACTTTTATTTTAATAAGTTACAACAAAAAATTCCTTATTTTCTTCATTTGACTTGTTCTTCAGGATTGTTCCTTTGATTTTGGGTGATTTTTTTCCTTTATAGCAGTTTCTATGCAACTTTCAATGTAAGTACTTAAACTATACATCTGAACAGAGACTTCTTGGACTCAGTCTTTGTGCATTTGCTTTGTCTTCTTGGGAAAGAGTACCCATTCCAAAAGCTAAAGGAGTTAGTTAGCAACATTTCTTGCATTGGTAGCCACTACATTCAAACAAAAGCAAGTAAAAACACCAATGAACTCCTCACTAAAGGTGGAACTTGCTCTCTGGGATGTGAACTGTTTCTACATTAAAAGACGACTCTACAAACAGAAAATTCCCAAAAATATTTGCAATACACAGAGCTACAGTGCAATAGATCTAGCAATGATTCACGATCAAATTTTGTATTCCTGTAACGCAATTGTAACCAAATTCACCCAACACTTACCAAGCTTAATAGTAATATTCCTTTCTAATTCGTTTTTAAAACGAACAGTTTGCACTCCCGAAAGCGCCTTCACCACAGTCGATTTACCGTGCGCGACATGGCCGATAGTACCAATATTAATGGTTGCCTGACGAGAAATAACTTCCGGCGAAAGAGCGGTCAAATTAGTGATGTCCTGCAAGTGATACAAACAAAAAAAACAATCAAATAATGTAAGTCAATCACTCCCATTGGCATTGTTAAAGAAATAGGTTAGAATTTTGTTGATTGCATCAGCTGCATGAAATAAACTCCACTAGACGAGATGCGCCACCAGTTTTCCCATATTTAAATCGTGTAAATGCATGCATCAGATAAATTTTAATGTCAGCAAACATATTTACACAGGATAATTGTAATAAAATTGGCCACGTGCAATGATTCAAGTTTTTCCCTCTAGAAATGGGTTTGCAACGCCAACAAATTGTCAGACATTTTAACCCGCAAGGGTTGTAAAATCACCATATATTGCGGCTTGATTTTGATGGTACTTACAAGATTTTTAAGATCCTGCTTTTGTAGATTAGTATTGACACTAACTTGGCCTTCCGTTGTTGACATTTTTCTGATTTAATTATGTTGGAACACTAGCTAAATTAATAAAAGTAAAATCCAACCTCGTTACACCTAAACATCAAAAATTGTCGACACTTTTGAAAAGACTTTTGACGAGGCTCACGGCTTACAGATAAACTGATTGAGTGTGAGTGTATTCAAGCCGAATTCGAGTGGTGCCAAGTTTCTAATGAAAATGTCAGAGTAACACACTTCGTCTTGTATAATTGTTGAAGTTTGTGTTTGTAAAAAAAATCCAAACGGATAGAAAATAACAAACAAATTCAATTTAGTTCCGTGAAGTAAGCCAAACTGACAACATCACCACAACTTTGCCCATTGAGATTCAAGTATAGACCTTTCCGCAGTTTGAAGTTTGAAGCTGTCAAGTACTTTCGTGACCCAAAGATTATAAGGCTGATGTAGAATTCAGTATTTTGCTAATGAAAATAGAGGCTCAGTTGAAAATATAGAGTAAAACACAAAGAAATGGTTGATATTAATAAAAATGTGACTAGCTAGCAGTGAGACTTTTTTCAATTGTTTTGTTTCAGCAGCTGTCCAAGTTATCAATGACATTCAGCTGTCAGAATATTCAATAAGGTGTGCCATTCTACCATGCATTGTCTGACGCTTGCCGAACGTGCGGAAATTATAAGAAAATACTATCGAAACTCAGACTCAGTTGCAAATACGCAAAGTGAATTTCGTCATGAGGTCGTTCGTCATTATGGCTTCGATGAGCAGGCAATCCGTCTCACCGTGGAAAAGTTTAAGCGTGACTATACTCTTTTGGATCTTAAGGCACCAAGACAATTGTGCGAAATGAAGAAAGAAAATGCAAAAATTTCGGAACTAGCAAGGGGACTCCTTTACTGTCAATGATCTCGGGTATAGAGCGATGTTAACCGACTTTATGTGACCAGAGCTCGACAACATCGACATATCCGAGCTGAGATCCCAACAAGACGGCGCTACATGCCATACAAGCGATGCAACGCTCGAAGTTGTGAAGGAGAAATTTGGCGCTTGGGTCATCTCACAGAGAGCGTTCACCAATTGGCCGCCACAATCGTGCGACTTGACACCACTCGATTATTTTCTCTGGGACCACGTCAAATCCTTAGTAAGTCTAACAAGCCAACCACTTTGGACGAGCTCGAGGCCAACATTTGAGAAGCCATTGCCTGAATAACGCCGCACATATTGGACGGAGTCATTAAAACTTGGATCGACCGCTTGAAGTACTACCAGCAAAGTCAATGTGGCCATTTGAATAATGTGCACATAATGGCATAAATGTAGCTTCAAAGTCAAGCTTGAAACAATGCTACAGCTCACACCGTTGTTGTTTTATTCAAATGCTTTCTTCTATCGTTTCTATCTGGTCACCGTATCAGAATATAGGGAAGTTTTCTCATGACAGTTGTACCCGGATGTTTGTCAGACGCTCGCGAGAGGTGAACTTTTAGCTACTGTCTAGCGATTGAACTGCGATGCAAGTACAAGCTTCTTCTAATCGATTATACGGTTCTTCGAGATTTTTTGTTTTCCACAAGATCTTCACTCTGCTTTAAACGCATGTCACTGTGTTACTACCTGAATCACATACCTCATGTTATCTTAGTCAGATTCATTCGATTATTACAATAGTCACATATCAGATGTAAACATGACACTATTCATGGCACTACTGTCTTAACAAACGAAAGAAAAAGAAAAAAACACTTCAATGTAACTACTTATTTAAGTCCCCACCCAAAAAATTCCCTAAACACACTCATCTTATCCCCAAGCCGGCCATTTTCCTTGCAAAAATATTTAACGTTCGTCAATTTTTGACGTACTCACAGTATTACGGGAAATCAAAAGTGAAGCCGAAGCCGGCATTTTTGTTCTTTGCAACAGTTGTTGAAATTTTCATTTAAACTTAGCAATAAATTGCAATTAATTGCCAATCAACAATCATATTTATATCCATCCTCGGTTAAATCTAATTAATCGACAACAAATATGTCTAGTTTACCAGCAAAACGCGCTAAAATCTCATCCGACGATGCGCCAAACGAGGATGAATCAGAAGCACTAGAATTGATTGACGCTTGTCAGAACGAAATTGACGCCCTTAACGAGAAAGCCAGCGAGGAAATTTTAAAAGTTGAACAAAAATACAATAAACTGCGCAAGCCATGCTATGAGAAACGCAGTGAATTGGTTAAAAGGATTCCCAATTTTTGGGTTACAGCGGTAAGTTTCTTTTTTTTTTTTTTTTTAATTTAAGTCTCCCATCAGTGCACGCTTCCGTTTTTGGGTTGGCAAATTTATTGCGCACATTTTTTTTTTGTTCATGGTTTTGTTTAAATTGTGGAGAGGAAATTAAAAAATGGATTTTTTTGGTTCTTTTAGTTCATTAATCATCCACAAGTGTCGGGAATTTTGGATGAAGAAGAGGAGGATTGCCTTCATTCGTTGACCAAGCTTGAGGTGGAGGAGTTTGAGGATATAAAGTCGGGCTATCGTATAAATTTCCACTTTGATGAGAATCCATATTTCGAGAACAAGATACTCACGAAGGAGTTTCACTTGGGTTCTGGCGGTAAGTTGAAAAAATATTATTTTTTTTTTTCGGTTTTAGGTTGTGGCGTCCTTTTGAACGCTTATCGCTTAGAGCCATCCGTATACTATATACATATATATATTTAATAAACAAAAGCAACTTGGCTAATTCGTATTTGATGTGGGTACAGTCACAGTTGACCTTTCGAAAGCGATATCCGGGGGAAACTGTACTTATACGTAGACGTAGGCAAAATTAATGATTAAATGCAGGCAATTTGTTGGCTGTGTGGAGGAAAGTCGATCTCCAAACGCCGCTCTCCGACTTCCGGACCATTGTAGTATATTTCTAGCGGACGTGTCGGCTAGATGGTAAGTCTATCGTCCTTTACATGGATAGTCCGTCAGCAATCAAAGCCAACAATGAGAACTAAGTCGGTCAAACAGTGCCGCTAATCTGTTAACGAAAATGCAGACAGATGGTGCATTATTCTATGCTGAGTCCGGGACATAGAGATTCCACAGGGGATTACTCCTGTGATGATGTTTACCGAAGCACAAGCTATCGTAAATAAAAAGTTGAATAACTCTACTACGTGTACATATCGACGGCTTTAGAATCAGAGTCCTGTCAAATGCTTTAAGTCCTGTATCCCCTTGTGGGTCCTAGGGCCTCGACAATGCCTATGCTCCAACGTGTGCGATTTCTGGAAATATCCCTCAGTTTTCCAGTTTTCAAGTACTCCTAGGACCGCCGCGTATCCTGCCATCCTGAGTAAGCAGGTTCCATTGCATCGCGTGGTTAGCTACGGACCTGTAACCCTTTCGGAGAGTATGTCCAATCCACTGCCACTTTCGTCTTCGTATTGTTGTGCCTATAGGGTCATGGCTCGTTCTCTGATAGAGTTGTTCGTTAGAGATACAGTTTGGCCAGAAAATCCCAAAGACATAACGTGTGATAGTGGCGGTCACCCTCCAGGTACCACATCCATATAGCCGCACGGATGCAACATTGGAACGGAATAGTCGTAGCTCGGTGGTTAAGCTAATTGCATTGCTACATCCAGTTTGTTTTTGCAGTTAATTTTCAGCCCAACGACGTGTGCCTTGAATTCTGTGTGACAGCAGGCATACATTCGTCGGCGTAGTTTAGGTGTTTGAGTCCAGATGTAAGAGTCCATCGAATTCCTCCGTTTCCTGTTGTTGAGTCCTGTCAAATAATTTCTGTGGAAGCTGCCGAAACGAAGAAGAAGATCAAAATAACCCCCAACTCCTCGGCAAATGCTCAGCACTAGGTTTTATAAGAAAGAGATTGCTACGTGAATATTTCTTTGAAAATCTAAGTAAAATGCCTAACATTGGGAAGCAATTCATAGTTAACTGCAACATATCATTCAGATTCGATTGTATCAGCCACCATCCTAAGCCCTCAACGTAATGGTCACCCAATGGCGACAGGTGAGCTACTAGGCTAGCAGTAGTAATTAAACAACCTTTAAAACTGCATAACAGTGGCAGAGGATCGATTGAATCAGTCAGTTCCAATAATCTTACAAGGTCCACCTGGGCATTAAGTGTTCGATTGAATCGGTCACCCTACCTAGCCAATATCAATTATATGAGTGACCAGAGAAGAACGATAGAAAAACAAATTTTCTGGCTTTATTTTGAAGCTACATTCATGCCATTATGTGTGGTCATTGAAATGGCCACCTCAGCTACACTGGTAGGACTTCCAGTGGTCAGTCCAATTTGTGATTGCGGTGTTATTTCGTCAATAGCGTTTCGAATGTTGGCCTTCGTCCAAAGTAGTTACACTAAGGACTTGACGTAGTCCCAGAGAAAATAATCGAGTGGTGTCATGTCGCAATGATGAGAGCTCGCTGTGAGATGGCTCGTCAAATTTCCCCCTCACAACTTCGAGCGTTGCGGCGTCTTGTCGGAACCACAGCTCGGATATATCGATGTTGTCGAAAATCGGTTAACATCGCTCCACACCTGAGACCATTGACGGTGACAGTGTCAATGCAATTCTGCTTGTTGACATAGCCACGGAACCAAAAATGGTAAAAAACCGGATCTCCGGCCAGCATTTCCAGCGCTCAATTAGCGAACTCACGGCTTTGTCTATGGTCGTTCGGCTTCAATTCGTCAGCACAATCTTACACGGATGTAAGGCCCCCAGTCTACTAAATATGTGGCATCACAATGAACCTACTCTTGGTCTAAGTGTATCTTGACTCCTACCAGGATAGCCACCTAACCTAATCCTTAGAGTCGAGGATTTAAACTGGGTTAAGGAGTTCCAAAGATGCCGTTTATGATTGTAGCTACTTACTCGGTGGCGCTACAGTTCGGGGTGAACCTGGTTTTCAACCAACAAGCTTCTCAGTCGGTTGAGGTCTTCCTCTACTGGGTTGTTCCTCTGAGATTGTTACCCAGCTCTCCATCGACACTCGGGACAATCTGAAGAGTTAGGCAGTTATGCCAGAGCTAGACTTGGCTATGTATAGCTCGTCTTCATATGCGGCTTTCAATTTGTTGAAAAAATAGTGTGTATCGACTTGGAGCTCTTGAGCTTTTACTAGGAACGGCCTAAGCCTGATGATTTAGTCGATTGTGGACGTCGTTTGAAGCTATATTAGGAGTCAATCAGGTTTTGACGGTGGGTTTCAGACGTTCACACAGGAAGATAGATACGATTTTATACGCGAGTTGACGACTGATGCAGATGCCTCTATAATTGAGGCAGTTGAGGAGTCTCCTTTCTTGTGGATCTGGCAAACAATGCTAAGATTTCACTCATCAGGCATACACTTATCTCACCAAATCTTAGAAATGAGTTGGTGTATACCCTCTGCCACATCAACTCCGGTTTCTTTGGTCAACTCGGCTGGTACACTTAGACCGTCAGGTTTAGTAGACCACCCAAGAGCTCTTCAAATGCCTACACGAGACAACCAAGGCAATGTCGTCTGGAAAAGCGATCACTCATCTTCCATGATTTGATAATCATTAAACACAAGTTCCAAAGAAAAGGGAATAGAACACCACATTGCGGATTGCCTCTACTAACAGATCTTCTAGAAATGAATAGATAACCCAACCTCTGAGAAGTAGACTGATCAATTCGCAAAGTAAGCTATCGCCCTTCAGAACTAATCGACAATCGCTGATGTATTGACATTGTTAAATGCACCTTCTTAGTCCAGGAAAGTAACCATTGTGTACTTTTTGTGATGAAGAAGCAGATGAACTAGTCAGGACAGGGTCACATCTAAGCACCGTGCACCGCTCAGCACTCTGAACAGGCAAGTAGACACTGAATCGAACGAGGAAGCTAACAGGCGATGGTATCTGATACATCGTTATGGCCAGTCTGAGAAAAAAAGATTAGCAGATCTCATTAAACTCTGTCGCAGTGCTATTCGGACAGGTGTTGGCCTCGTAACCGAAAACTGCGTGAACGGCTGGGACTACCCCATATCGACTTCTGTAGGAACTGCAGTGACGAAGAGGAAATAGAATCCATTCGTCACTTTCTATGCGATTGTCCAGCACTAGCCACCAAATGGAAAGTGTCTGTAGGGATCTGCTTCTTTGCAGAACTGCACGATGTCAGAAACTTCGAGATGAACAGACTCCTGAGATTCATATATGTACTTATCTGGGTGGTTTAGTTCCGTCCTTTATTTATTTTTTTTTATTTTTCATAATTAAATGTTTGTCCATAACCTAATCAACTCTATTTTACATTAGCAACGGCGGAGAATAGCGATCATCCCTCATCGACTAGTACACCAATCCAATGGAAGGAGGGCAAGAATCTACTTAAGCAATTGCTATCGAAGCCATTTAATAATAAAAAGAAACGGAATTCCGAATACAAGACATTCTTCGATTGGTTCACCGACAACAGTGATCCGGTAAACGATGAAATAGCTGAACTCATTAAAGACGATCTGTGGCCAAATCCATTGCAGTATTATTTGGTACCTGACATAGAGGTTGAGCCCGAAGATGAAAACGACGACGACGATGACGACAATGAGTGAGTAGTACTTTATTTTTAAACAAAAACTACATTGTTTCTGTGTATATTAACATAAATTGCAATTATTTTTTTTAGGGAAGAAATGTTTGACGAAGAGAACGTGGAGGAGGAAGAGGATGAAGGAGCAGATAATAAATAAAACTGCTGTTTGACATAACGCAAATCATTTAAGCTAAACATTGGATATTATAATAATTATTATGTCTAATTTTTTTTCCGGAAAAACTTGAAAAGGAAAAGAATCTAACGAACAACAACATTCTCTTTTCTTATAAAAGTTAATGTGTATACCACAATAATAAGCTGGAATTTTTAAAGTTCAAACTAAATAAAAACTTCTCAATCTTTCGGAAAAACAAAACGTATTTTATCTTACACTGTTTGTCTCCTTCGCGTTGTGAATCCCGGCTACCTAGATTCGGTTTCTGTTCCTCTGGAAGGTTGTTAGTGAAAAGAATGCCTCGTTTGATCCACAGATTGTGGAAATAGTGGCGTTTTGCATAATAATTACTTCGCATGGAACTTAGCCTTCTTCTTAAGACCCTCGACCGAGGGTTTCCAAACTAACCCTAGAAAACGTCTCACCTACCCAGTATGCCCACATGAAAGGGCCGCTGCGTAGAGACAGCGTCACTTCACCACTATAGAATTCACCCTAGCAGGATTCCTGGACATAGATGGGGTCTCTAACAATGTAAACCTGACGGCCATCAGAACAGCACTGAACCATATCCTATCAGACTGGATAGAGACTGCTGAATTCTCGCAGAATTAGAACCGAACTGGGCGGTAGCCAAGCACACGCTGTGGCCTCGTGGGGAACTGCTCAAGTAGGGGTCTTATGTCCTACGCTGTGGAATTTAGTCATCAATGAAATCCTTCTCACCTTTGACCACAGCAAGGTCAAGGTTGTCGCTTATCCAGGAAAATTCAAACAATACAAACATCGCTGAACGCCCTAAATAGATGGGCCACACGCTGGGGTCTCAGTGTCAATGCACAGAAAACCGAATTGGTCTTATTCACAAATAAGAGAAATATGTATACCCGACTTCGAGTGTCTAAGTCTAAATGGAATACCACTCCAAATATCAGACAAGGCTAGATATCTTTGGTGCATGCTAGATCGCAAGTCAAGTTGGAAGGACAATACAATAGAACGCACGAAGAAGATCTCGATAGCTTTTTACACTTGCAGCAGAATATTCGGTAGGAAATGGGGCCACAAACCTGCCACCATCCACTGGATGGAGTCACAAACGTGAACATCTTTACAAGAGTCCAAGACTACTAGTGCAATTAGGAATACTCCCACTGCTGCCCTTGAAACCATGCTCGGGTAATGCCTACTGGATATTTTCGCAAAAAATAGCGCCCTACGTCTATGACAAACTGGGACGTGAAGAGGTTACCATACCTGGCATAGTACCATCGTTAGCTGGTGTAACTTGTCCACGTCCTCCGACAATGTAAAGAACAGCTCATAAACCTAAGCTCTGCGCATAACATAACGCTATGCTGGATCCCGGGACACATGGGCTTCCAAGGGAACGAGAGGGCCGATGAGCTAGCGACAATGGTCTCAGAAAAGGGCAAGACAGCTTCTGTCTCTCAATAGAACACAGCTAACCCTTCTCACCGACGTCCTTACAGGCCGCAATCCGATGGCGAGCCACCTCAGTAGAATGGTGGGTCAGACCTATGCAGAGGCTGCGGGGACACTGAGGTGCAGGAAGACACGACACACCTGCGAATGCCTAAGTCTCAGCAGAATCAAACATCAATCATACAGGAAGACATTTTTGGACCAGCTTTTCGAAGTGGATACAAGACAAGAACCGCTAACTGTAATTCTGGCTACAGATAACTTCCACAAATATTCCTGCGGGCTGAAGTTCATTTTACAGACTGACCATATCTGTGTTTCGGTATGTGTAGCAGAAACTAAAATGTATGAATAAAGAGTAACGCATGTGTACGCCGAACCAGAGACCAACATCCTGAAACTGCCCTGTCGTGGAACAATTCAAGTAAAATTTTCTGCTTGAATCAAAAAATGTATAACAAAAAATGGGTACTCATACGCCACAGAGACAGAATCTGCGGTGTTCCAGATAGTCGCATTCGTACCTTGGATACGAGTGGCCCGAATCTATGTTCGCTTCTCGGAACGTTCGGACATCCATTATACTCGAGGAGTGCCTTGCGTACATCGTAATGTGATCAATCTTGTTGACGGTTGCTTTGGGAATATTGAGATGTGGAAATCGTGGACTAGCTACGACAAAATTTTGCCCCATACCTGAATCCGTCATCAGAGGTGGTGTTGTGGAGACTATGCTTTCCGACAGTATTATCAAAGAAGCTCTCTCTTTCTAGCTCACCCAAGACAAGTTTAACATCATAGCTAGGTGCGCTCCTGCGTTGTGTCCAGGTGCTCGTAAAAGCTACGACTGGTAACACCTTTCCCCTCTGTGGGGGAATGGGCGCATATCAGGCTAAGCCGGGCGAGTTTATCTTTGATGCGGATTGTTACGAGGCACTCGTTTACAAGTCTGAAACTCAAGACTTCTTGCTTTAGGTTGGCGCTTATAACAAACCCGCATCCAAATAGACGCTGCCCTTACCTGTAGCAATCCGCTTGATAAATATAGCAGTTTTCTTCTTTAGTGCCTCCACTGATTGTTCGGATGCACGTGGTCTATTAAGGGACCGAACATCCCACGTGCAGATACGAATATCATTGCTGGGATCGTCATCAGTAAAGTGATCCTTATCCAAGGCCGTTAGTGGGTACGCAACTATTTTGTTGTTACGTGGTAGAAAAGCTACCCCGAAGCGCAACTCCCAACCTAAGGAACCAGTTCCATTTTATTTACCTAGGATGAGGGGCCGGTTTTCGATAATCAGTAACCCCCTTCGGAAATATGAGGGTTCATCCGCCACCAATTCTTTTCAACACCCTAACTCAGTACAGTGTAGAGTTGGGATTTAAATAAGTCAAAGCAGCTCATGTAGGGAAAGCACTAATAGTTCGAACTGACTGGAACTGGTAGACGTCACCGCTGATTCCATCTACGTAGTTCCTCCGCTGTCGCATGGAAACAAGACTCGGTGCGTACTATACCAGTCTGGCACAGGATAAACTTATCTACTGGCGCATAGTTTTTGAAATGTAAAGCGACATCTAGTAGAATTCTACAAACGACATTGGACACGGGCTCCTGTCTAAACTAACTGTCACTCTGTCATGCATACCAAATGTATTCCGCAAAAAGAAAAAAAGTCTTGCCTGTCAGAAACGTCATTCGAGCGCACCACACCGAATCGACGTTTTGGATTTATTCAGCTTTGAAAATACTTTTCCTCCGAAATGGCAGCAGTAAATAAGTTATCAGTTCTGGTGAGTTAAATCAATTCAAAGATATTACCTTCCTTTAGTTATAGCGATTCCAATTCACATGAGTAGGTGGCCAGAAAACAAATCTTTTAAACAAGTTTCGCTCATTATCCAACTCCTTTGAGTTATGTAATGGCCGTGTGTATTTTTTTTCCTCCACAATGACTGCTCTAAATGCAATTAAATTTATTTGCAGGCTCGTGCTATGAGCACTTCTAGCCAAGCGGTGAAACTACCAATACAAGTTTTCGGTTTGGAGGGACGTTACGCCACTGCCTTGTATACGGCTGCCACTAAACTGAAGCAATTGGATCAAGTCGAGAAGGATGTGCTCAAAATCCAAGAAAACCTCAAGACCGATGTTAAATTGCGTGAAATCGTTTCCAATCCAATCATCGATCGTAAGGCACTTGGCAAGGGTTTAAGGGAAACAGCCGAGAAATTGCGTATGGCACCGGCTACTAGCAATTTGCTTGGCCTTATGGCTGACAATGGTCGTCTGAAGAAACTTGATACAGTTATCAATGCATTCAAGACAATTATGGCCGCCCATCGTGGTGATGTTGTTTGCGAGGTGGTTTCTGCCAAGCCATTGGATGCTGGACAAAGCAAACAACTCGAAGGAGCCTTGAAGGTAAGCAGGTGGTTACAAAAGACAACTTGGTAATTGTTTTCTTGTTCTTAGGCGTTCCTTAAGCCCAACCAAACACTTAAGATTACATCCCGTGTTGATCCAAACATCATCGGTGGTCTGATTGTGTCGATTGGCGATAAATACGTTGACATGAGCATCGCCAGCAAGGTGAAGCTGTACACCGATGTTATTTCCGCATCTGCTTAGATAGTAGGTAAACCAATGAAGAAAATAAATGAAAACTCTGTATTTTCAATATAAGAATAAATAAAAACGATAAATTGTAGTTCTTTTGAATGGTTTAATGGGAGTCATTTGGATTGTGTTGCTTCGTCATTCTTCTGTGGAAAGTAAGGAAGATACACATGTATCGACTGGCGTCAGCTTCTCCTGAATGTGATAAGTTCTTCATTGACACCAGCTGGTACAGAGATGAATACTATGATCTATCGATCGTAGCGTTGATTATTATCTCCTCAAAGTGTTCTAGTCATCAAAGTCGTTGAAGTATATACTTTCCTCAAAACATTTGAGAATGATTGCATCGTTTCTTAACACAGTTCATACTATTCCGATCTTGGACACGGTTTCACTATTCTAATTATCGTCTTAGAGCAAGAAATAGCGATAAGTAAGAGTTATTCTCTGATGTCAGCGCTGTTATCATTGTACAATTCTAGAACGGAATACATGATGTGATGTGGTCCACCATCATCATATTGTAAGATTGTGTTTTCTGATGTTGACGCGTAACCTCCGTACAAATCCTTAGAGCGTGTTGGCTTGCCTGTCATCAACTGCCGGTATCAGGCTTGAAGGGACTGCTTGTATTCTACATTGTTTTCTTAGGGAATTGGACAATTTGGAAAAGACTGTATAGCCTCTATCGATGGTTTATGGTCTACCTTCCAGATAAGTTTTTGTAAGTTATGCTGAGAAGACATCACATACCTCCATCTCCTCTCGGAGGATATCTGGAAACGTACCTTGGGAACATGCGGTTTGTATGTGCGACTATCCTAAATGCGTATTTGAATGGACGTTGATAACTGAAAACTGTGGTTTATATTTCTTGAAGATGTCCCCATTCTTATGGATTTAACTGACATCTACATGTCATGCTAATGACAAAGGAGTAAGTTCTTGCATATATTCATCTGAATCCGAAGTTGCTTACTTTCTGAAAATTTCAAACCAAGGCAGTGTGTTCCAAGCGGAAGTAAGACCTATCCACGAACCTGGAGCCTAGAAAGATGATCGAGATCTTACAAAACACAATAACGCCGAAACTAAACAGATCCTGGCGCTTAACAGACACAACTCTGCGTGGTAATACACTGGCTGTGGCGATACGCACGCAGAAGACAGGACATCTCACTTGTGAATGCCAAAGCCTATGGAGAACAAGGAAAACGAAGACCTGGCAAACTGTTGGGAAAGTCACCATTAACAACCTTGGCTATCCCAAAGCTACAGACGCAACTTTTGCCTTTGCTTGCAGGTTACCCCATGACTGTGGCTCACAATGGATCCATTGAGTGTCGCCTGTATATGCTAATGAAACCTCTCATCTTTGGAATGAAAAATAAGCAAATTTTATTCGATTGAAATTACTTGTAGTTTTAGAACATGGTGGCTGTGAATTATTTAAAACTTGTGCCGTTTGTAGTTACATGTGCACCCCGCAAATGGTGTTGCGGAAAGCATCAAAGTGCGTAAACAATTGTTCTTGTGCTAATTTGAACGTGCTAAGCTTGCTCTCTAGCTGCTGTATCATCGCCGATTGGCTCTTGATGATCTCTATCAATTGCAATCTGTCTAGATGTCCGAATTCCGAGTCTAACATCATTATTCCAATTGCATTCGATTTAGTTGATACGTTGGACACATACGATATACAAGGACTCACTGGACTGTTACTGGTATTCGTTTGACCTGTATTTAAGGCAACAGCACTGCGATCTGTTTCGAACCATTGTGATTCGAAAATCGCCTCCGATACCAACACCTCGACATCAGAGTCTGTACTACAGGGACGAAAATCATTCGAATGATCGGGGCTGTCTTTACTCGCCAATACAACTGCTGTGGCTTCATCTGGGCTCTGTTGTTGTGCCTTGTTCTCTCCCGCATGCGGTAAATACATTGCACAACCGGTGGCATCAAGCATTGTAAAATCAGCTCCATCGATTGATTGGATTAGTTCATCTGTTGCGTTCAGTTCTTCGGATAAAATGCACAATTCATCACTGCTGTGCGGGTTACTTGCGAGACTTTCATCAATTTCAGTTGCATCATCGTCTTGTAGAAGTTCTATGCTATCTGAACCATTCGCTGGCGAACTACAGGTTGGCAAACAATTTGTCGGTGATGGCTGTCGTGATTCTTCTACCGAAGCAGTTTTATTCCGCACATCAGGGTATGGTCGAGGTTTGTTACCGTTTAACTTTGGTACTGCCGTTGCATTCAACGAATTCGATACTGAGTTCCTGTAATCCGTGTAATCGAAGTGCTGACAGCATACGGTGTACTTTGAGATTAGCGTATCAAGGGGACAATCTGTGAGATTCAGGCTTAATTGCCACTTTTGTGCGAGGACTCGATTCTTGGGAAACCGATGGCACAGGATTATGTGATCGGTGTTATTGCACTTATCTACGATACAACGTCGCATCATACTGTTTAACAGATCGACGTATTTTGTACTTTAACCCTTGGCAACGTCCTCCGTGGGTTTAATGTTTTCTATTTAAATGCGAAAATAAACTTTGGCGGTGGTATTTGCTTTAATTATATCTTTTTTTTGTTTAAATACAAATGCACCCACCACTGCACCGCTCTCACGATAGGTACGAAAAATGATTAAAAAGGTAAATTCGGAGCGAATGTGTCAAATGTTAAGGCACGAATCCTAAGGCAGTGGTCACATTACGTCAAATTGGAAATGGATTTCATGCAACGGTAAGGACGAATAAAACAAATTAAATTGTTGGATTTGAGACAAAAACGAGACTACGAGTGAACGGCAATGTTTGTGTTTTATTCCAAAAGGAGTCGAAAAACACCTGCCTGCCATTGCATAAAAACAATTTTTGTTTTGTATCGTTATATCTTTCCCTAAGATTTTTTATGTAGGCGCAGTGGCTTGGTGGTTAGCGGGTTGGAGCAAGGGGTTCTCAAGGTTCCAATCCCAGCCAAAACACCTAAAAGTTTCTTCACGGCTCCACCTCTCGCGAGCGTCTGAAGAACATCCGAGAGTGTAACTTTTCATGACAAAGCTTCTCAAATCTCAAATTGCTCTTCGGACATAGTGTTCAACAGTAGGTTCCTTCCAATTGTGTAAAGAATGCATATAACATGGACAACACGAATAGTTGTGAGAAGCTAGGCTCTGATTCGAAGATCCACTTTGCTGGAGTATTATTGTCCATTCACTCTATATGGCCGAGCAGGTGCAGTCGCGGTTCGCGGTCATATCTTCTCCTCCATTCGCCCTTCTACCATACGGGACCGAAAATTCGACGAAGAGTTTCTCTCCCGAAAGTGCTCAAAATCTGCTCTGCTTTCCTGGGTATCGTCCAGTACTCGACTCCATATAGCAAAACTAGCATGATAAATGTTTTGTAGAGCATGCATTTCGTCTTCTGAGTTGATATGTACTTCGGTGCATATTTGGAATAGTTCAGAGGAGCAGTTCCCAAATTGTACATTGCGCCGAGTGTTTTCCAGCGTCAGGCTCAGTTTTGCCGGGATCCCGAATTCGTCTATCGCCTTATAGACCTGAAGACGATGAATGCTGTCATATGCGGCTTTAACGTCGAAGAAGGGATGGTGACTTTCGACTTGAAATTCGTTGGTCTTTTCCAGTATTTGTTAGTCTGTTCCGCCGTTGCGGTAGCCACATTGGCTTCTTCATTGACTGGACGCGGGTTCTCGTCTTGCCCTATCACTCTCTCTATTAGATGCTTAATGGGCAGCTGCTGGAAATGCTCTTCTATTCTCTGTGCTTCGACGATTAGGTTTCCTTCACTATTTCGAAGAGCCTGCATTCTGAACTGAAAGCTAGCTGCCAGCTGCTTGGCTTTCCTTAAAAACAACCGATTGTCCGCCGCCGTCTCTTTTCCAAAAACTTATTCTTGGAGATGGCGAAGAAGGCCGAGTAAAGTGTGCTTTCTGCGTTGACCCCATCGAGAGAGTTCGTCCACTGTCGTGTTGTAATTTTCTCTTGTGTAAGTGTTGAACTCGCGCTTATAAGTTCAGTTACCAGTACCCGATGGCTACCTACCACTTGGAGGTAAAATGGTAATGCTGACATACACTATTCCTACAGCATCTTGCTTGAACATCTGATTAATTTTGGGAAACATGATTCTGAAATATGTTCTCCGCAGGTTTCCTCCAATAATCGTTGATACTATTGTGAAACTGCTGACTTACCAGTGTCTCCACATTTCTCGGGAGAGATTTCAACCTTAGCAACTCCAAATTGGGCGATTCTTCTTGAAACTGGCGGCGTATTCGATCAAAAAACTTTTGCAAGTCTAAAGAGTGTGTATTTCGCGGTTTAGATAGCAGTCAACACCATTCTTGGACTTAGTTTTCGGAACTGACGATTCTATAGCTTGTAATACAACCACGTTTAAGAATCACATTCCTGATTTCGGATTTTAGAAGAGAAAGGTGAATTCCTTATATTCTGGTAGCGCGACGCTGGAATCTGCACCAATGCAAAGCAATGAGAAGCTTAACTCAAAATCGCCAGCCGGCATAACTATTGCTATTATACAGCAATTGGGGTTTGTTCGGAATATACATATGTAGAAGCGTGCTCAAATCTTTTCTTGAACTCTGCAGCGTAGTTTTGCCTTGCAAAATATGTATCAGGTGCACTAAAATGTCCAAAACCGCGGAGGGAGTTGTGCACAGAGCCTCGCCTATGAATAGGCTCTCGGTGCATTGGATTAATCGCTTGTTAGTGGCGGTCCTTAGATAATTGCCTCCAGTCAGTTGAGGTCCCCTTCTACTTGTGTGCGGCACCTAAGGTAAGGTCTTCCTCTACCGCCTTGTCCCTTCGGGTTTGATTCGAAGACTCTGCGGGCCTGACCAAACATTTTACGTAGAATATTTCTCTCGAAGCGACTGAGGATATCTACCATAAAGCAGGACTAGGATGATCAAGGTCTTATATAGAGATACTACTCAATTGCCTTCTCAGCCCAAGGAAACAGCGATTTTTCGTTTCATTTCTGCAACGTACATAATGTATAAATAACTACCTTTATCTTTAATACAGCAGTTTCTTCGTCATTTATTGTCATTGCGCTATGCTTCGTCAATTTAATTATATTGTCAAATAAAAATATTTCAAATTCAGTTTCCGTTTTAATTTACTCAATACAATGAATCGAAGAAATTCTTCTCAACCTCAGACCTGTAAAGGGCCCAGAAGACATAGTGGAAAAAAAGCCATAGTCCCAGTAGATATCGAATCCCAAGAGGAGCCCCCAGTCGAAGAAGAAGAAATCAAGAAGAAACCCGAAACAACGGATAAAGGAGTAGCGCCTTTGAAAAAAGGACAAATAAAAAAGAAAGAAAGGAAATGGGTGTGCTGTAGTTGCTGTAGTTGCTGTAGTTTGACTTGTCAAGATGCATGTAAAGATACCTACCATCGTTTTTGTAGAAACTGCAGCATCGATGGAGTTCAATACTTTAATATAGGCCATGGCAGGATAGTGAGACTATTGTGGTATCTATTCGTATTGCTTGCTTTCCTACTATTTTTGTTTACGTTATGGTATATTGTTTCGCGATGGTTGAAAATGCGAACGATCGTAATTTATTTTCCAAATCTTTACCAAATTGGAAAATTACCACTTCCAGCCTTTACTATTTGTTCTGAAGCCAAGACAACCGAATTCGTAAGGGGAAACTATTCGAATTTTCTCGAATATTGTAAAGGACAAGAAAATAAGACGATTTCTCGGCCGCCGGATTTGTCCGATGATCAATTTCAAAATATGAGAGTCTTACTACAAATATGTCGGTTCCCCCCAACATGGCAATTTGAAGAATTCCCAAAAGATAATATAAGCTTTGAATACAGCATAAATCAGATGTTTGTGCCATTTGAAGAGCAATTCAAACATTGCCATTTCAATCAAACCAGTGGTACGTGTAATTATTTTTTCGAAAAAGTCTACACAGACGCTGGATTATGTTATAAATTTAATGCCTTGGATGATAAAGAAATCTATCGTGATGACACCTACCAGTATAAGTATTGTCTCATAGATGAGCATATCAAATATAGAGATATGGGCCTGAATTGGAGAATCGATAAGGGTTTTGAAGACACAAAACTTCCTTGGTCATATCCGGAACGTGCGATTGGAAGTGAAATGGGTTTCTTTGCTGCAATGGAACAAAAACTGGAGTTCTTAGATCCGAATTGTCGTGCAGAGCTTCCGGGTTTTAAATTGATTTTTCATTCACCGGATGATGTACCGCTACTTGATAAACACTTTGTTGCAATACGTTACAATTACGGTGCAATTATATCAGTTTTACCGCATTTTATATACGCATCAGATGATATCGATGCTTATGAGCCAGAAGATCGAGATTGCTACTATCCAGAGGAACGTTGGTTACGCTTTTTTCGTTATTACACTCAAAACAACTGTGAGCTAGAATGTTTGGCTAATTATACGTTAAACCGTTGCGGCTGCGTAAAATTCTCAATGCCAAGACTTTCTTACACAACGGTATGTGATGCGTCCAAGATTAGGTGTTACAATAAAGCCAAGGTTGAATTTTTCACCACTCACCGAAACAACGAATGTAATTGCATTCCGGGTTGTTTTCATTTGGAATATGATCTTGAACTGAATATGGGAATTTTGAATAGCGAACAATTCACGGCACACGACGATAGAATTTATTTCAACATAACCAATGAGACAATAGTAACGAAACTGTACATGGCTTACAGGGGGGATTACTTCAAAGCATGGCACCGAATGCAACTTGTGTCCACAGTTGACTTTTTGGCCAGTCTGGGCAGTCTGTTGAGATTGTTCCTGGGAGCCTCCATTTTGAGTTTTTTGGAGTTGTTATATTATTTTACTTTTCGATTAAGTGAAAGAATGAGAAGACGTTAACTTAAAATATATGCATTCTTCTTACTGGTTTAATAAATACAATCAGCTTGATTGCATGTACATATGTACATAAGTTAGAACGTATGCTACTTTTTTTTCTTTTTTATTTAAAAGGTTTAGCCTTGTGGCATGCTTGCCTATAAGACACCTATTGTAATGCCTATGGGTAGTCTATTGAAAGAGATCGAAAGAAAGAGATTTGGCTAGACATGTTGGTCCACTTGGTCCACCTTCGATTGGTGCTCTTGATAGCATTTATTTTAAGTTTTGATTTTTGTATGGCGATTGGTTTTCCTTGTCCGGTGAAATGTTCCTGATCTGGCACCTTTGTCGGACCTCAAAGGTCACTATGTCCCGTAAGAGACGGTCTAAGAATAAATATGAGTCGATTCCGAGGATTTGATAGAGGTTCATCTACGTAACAAGAGAAGATGTGGATATCCTTAGCAGATATCAAGCCAAGATGATACTTGTTTAATTGCCATCGCCTGGAACACGCTACAGTGATTTGGAGGACGGAAGGAGAGCCTACGATTAACACTGTGAGACAATACACCACCTCCAACACTGTCCTTGGTTTTTGAACCGTTAGTTGAGAAGTGAATTGGCTCATCTTCTAAAGGTGTGACCTCCTTCCTGACCAATCTGGAAGGGATGGTGTCAGTAAAATTCTTACATAAGTGGGGAAATGGGGTGATGTAGTACAAAGTTTCTGAAGGGATTTTGAGTTTGTTCAGAATATATGTATGTAAGTAAAGGCTTTGTTTTGAGACGTACAGGTAAACTAGCGTGCTTTCTATGTCTATGGGTGACAGGTGCAACAAGAAAAAAAACAAAAAAAAAAAAAAAATTAAACTAAAACACATTTAGTGAATCGAGAAGATTTAAAATCGAAGAAAATCCTTTGAAGTAAGAGTCGAAATCATGATCAGGAAAAATAACTTCCTTAGTTGATGCAACAATTCCTGGTCAATCTGACACTCAATGATGACTAAATGCCTATCTATCGTTATATTTGTCCCAGTCCCAGTGGGTGTCTCTTATCTGTCCTCTAAAGTCTGGCACGTAATCTCCTTCACACTTGGGCTTCTTCTCACGTGAGCGTCTGATAAACATTCGAGAGTATAACTGTCATGACAACGCTTTCCAAATAAAAAATTCTCCTCTAGATACGTTGTTAAACAGTAGATGACAGTAGGCCACTTCCATTCGTCCGTACTGCTTGTGAGAACTTCAATCTTCACTTCCCTAGGTAGTGGGACTGTTCGACCAAACAGAATTTGGGATGGAATATGTCCGGTAGTACTGTATGGTCCATTTCGGTAGGTTTTCGAAAACAAACGAATATCCCTACGACATTAGAATTATGTCACTCAATGTTCTGTTTCTCGTCTTTTCATTTCCGAGTAGTTGGGACACCTTTTAAAAAATGATTGACTCGATGTTTGCGACTCTATTCATAAACCAATCACAAAACCGTCTACTACAGCACGGATAAGGGGTTAAAAAGATATGAAATCACAGGAACGGAGATTGCGAAAATTGCACGACATGCCTAAATCCGGTGAATGTTTGGAATAGTTGAAATTGCACATTACATCGCGTGTTTTCCAGAGTCACGCGGCACAAGTAGATCAGTCTTGTCGGGATCCCAAATTCGGGAGCTATCGGACCATATTTTTTTCCAAAATGGGTGTTTTCGGTGAACAAACTTTTTTGTTACCCGAAATGTGTTAACAGCAAACGGAGCAATCAACTTATCGAAGCAAAAACTCGATGGACGCATAGTTTTGGCCTACGATCTTGGATCTTGGAATACGTAAAGTCGATATTCTACGCTGACAAACCCGAAATTGTGTTCAGAATACAATTAAACACAAATAAATGGCACACAAGCACTCATAGACGTGCACTTTATTGTTTTCTTTATTTGCCAGAACCCAGGAACAGAGTGTTATATTGCGCCCACGAAAATAATAGCAAATGTTTGATTTGATAAACATCCTCAAATGTGTGTCAGAAGTTCACACGACACGCAAGGGTGTAAAAGAAAACCATTCATGAATCCGCCACCTCTTTAATATTGAACTCAGTTTGTAAATTTACTTTCTGATTTAAGTCTGATTTAAGTGTGCTTACCTTTTTACTGAAATGCGAAAAATCAATAATTTTTTAGTCTTAATTCGTCATGGAGCCAGAGGTGTATAGATTTCGTGCTGGCATCAAAAGGTCATTAATTGAAGAAGAAACTGAAGTAACGAAAAAACCTGTAGAAACTCATCCTGTTAAAAAGACCGTTGATGAATATTGCGACGAAACATCGTTGACACCAGTTACGTTCTTAAATAAAGGTCATAATATTGAGCAGAATTATATATGGGCAGTTATATTATTTCTTTGCTTACTTTTGTGCATATATTTAATTAAACTGCAGTACGATCGCTGGCAAAGGACGCCATTGTTCCTTAGTATGGAGACTTTACCTGGAGATGTATCGGACATACCATTCCCAGCCGTTACAATTTGTCCGGAGCCCAAAGGTATTGTCAGTACAGAGCTCTGGTTTCAAAAATACGTTAACTTTTCCATGGAGACAGTACCTACCCCAAAACCCGACTGGTTAAATAATTCCATGCATAACGTTTTCCGAACATTTTGGCATGTATGTGGCACGTATCAAGTCACTAGATACGAGAAAAGCTTCGTCATAGATGAAGAATATAACCTTGAGGATGCGTTAAACTCAATTCTCCCGCCCTTTGAAGAATATATACCTGAATGCAAAGTTAGTGGCGAACCCGTGGATTGTCGAGCATATTTCGATAAAATATATACAAGAGAAGGGATATGCTATACGTTTAATGGTTTAAACGCAACAGAAATCTACCGTGAAGGTACCTACCAGCATAGATATTTTTTTAAAGACAATCTTATAAGAAACAAATCAAGACCTCTGGATTGGAGTATTGGTACTGGTTATCACGATCCCGATAAAGCCAATCCATACCCCATGCGTGGAACCGGTGCTGGATATTTTGCGGGCATTGATCTGAGCTTGACCCAAAATGAAAGCAATCTAGACAGATTATGTCGTTTCCCGGAGGAGGGCTTTAAAGTATCGTTTCACTCGCCCGATGAAGCACCAGAAACTGGAGCGTCATATTATGTGATACCATATGGATTAAGTTTGGCGATTTCAGTCACTCCCATTTATACGCATACCCAGCTATCAAATACTCCTGCAGAAATAAGACGTTGTTACTTTCCACATGAACGTCATTTACGGTTTTTCAATTCTTACAACAGAATCAACTGTGACGCTGAGTGTCTTGCTAATTACACACTTACAAGTTGCTTATGTGTACCTTTTTTCTTGCCAAGGCTTTTAACTACAAAAGTGTGTAACGAACAGTCAATAAACTGTTATGAATTAGCCATTCAAGAGTACATTTATTACGAATTTGTTAATTTGACCGCTGACGTGCAAAGGTGCAATTGCCTTGGAGGCTGCTCTAATTTGAGATACAATTACCTGGCGACTGTTTTTGATGATCCTTTTGCACCGCCTCAAAACGAATCATATTTCAAAAAGAAAAGACGCAAATACCGCAGAAGAAAATACGCACGAGGCGATGGTGTAACCACGCCTGTTCAAAGTGACATCTTACTAACGGGGCGTCTCGCAGTATATTTCAAATCCAATAAATATAAGAAAATGAAGCAGTACGAATATTATGGATTAATTGACTTTTTGGCTAGTTGTGCCGGCCTGATCAGTTTCTTTATAGGATTTTCAATTATTTGCATTGGCGAGTGGCTCTATTTTTCGACTGTTCGATTGGCCAACAATTTCTCACGTTAATGTTCAATGTTTCAATGTTTATAATGTTTAAGGTTGATGTTTCATGTTTTTTAATAAATTAAATGTTAAAAATAAAAACCGGTATTTATATTTATACACAAAAACATACAACCATATGTACATACACTTCTCTGATATGGGTCTAAGTTATCACAGAAATTTAACAATCTGGGTTGCAGACAAGTCAAGACAAGTCTTGACAGTACTGCAACGTCAAACAGTGTAAAATGCAAAATATCAGTCAGATTGTCAAAACCAATAGCAAACGTCATTAAAATTACTTGGTGAATTCTTTTCAATGGACGGTGTTGCTATTTGGTTTGACGATGACAAAGGTTGATTGGAATATATCGAACGGAGAGGATCATTCAAATGTTTGACGAATAAATTGTATGATGCAGCTTTGTGAAACATTTTCGGGTGTCGAAGGAAGTCTACTCTACACGTTCCAACGCACAACAGACAGTTGAATCCAAAGTCCGTGTGGTACGTTGCAAATTCTGGGCGTGAAGATATAACCAAAAAATGTATGCATCAACATGAAGGTCTCTAATGACTAACATTCAAAATTCGAAAGTCTGGCAGCGATTCGTCGCAGATGAGGTGAGTAGTCGTTGGTTAAAAATGCGTTTTTTCAAAACCTGGGTATCTACCTAATTTTCATATATTTTAAGACGTGTAACTTACTTTTAATGTTTTTAAAAAATTTGTTTTGAAAATTGTACAAACATGGTGACTAGTCAGAAGCCATTGTCCGTTGTCTTATCGTGAAGGGTTTACTGTCCGACTAATCCGCCGAAGATGCTTTTCTTACCGATTTTGGCATTGGAGTCTCCGAGTATGATTTTGGCATCATATTACGGACAGCCTCTGTATGCTCCGTCCAGAAGGTCATAAAACTCCTCCTTGATAGAGTTGTCAGCAACAACCCCCAACCTGCAGGGCCAGTTCCTTTTGTTGAAGCCCCTAGGACGAGGGGCTCTGCCTTTGACCCATTAAAGGCTCTTCCGCCACCGTCTCTTTTCCAAAAAGCTGACTTATTCTTGGAGATCCTTACCGGCCTGGGCTCCGAGTATGTCGACGTAGCACGAATAAAGTGTATTTTCTACTTCCGTTTGGACCTCCGACCCCACCGTTGACTCCATTGAGAAACTTCGTCCGCTGTCGTGTTTATAGTGATGCAGTTTTCTCTTGTTCACCACTCGCGCTTATAAGTTCAGCAAGTCGCGTCCGGATGGACATCAACCAGTACCCGATGGCTACCACTTGAAGGTAAAATGAGCACAATTGTTGTGTACTAACAGTTACAGCACTGGACGTCGAAAAGTTGACGCTAATAAGTACCTACTCTCTCTCTTCATGGCTCAGTTCCGTAATGCTAGAATGATCCTCTCCATTCGATATTTTCCAATCAACCTTTGTCATCGTCAAACCAAATAGCAACACCGTCCATTGAAAAGAATTCACCAAGTAATTTTAATGACGTTTGCTATTGGTTTTGACAATCTGACTGATATTTTGCATGTTACACTGTTTGACGTTGCAGTACTGTCAAGACTTGTCTTGACTTGTCTGCAACCCAGATTGTTAAATTTCTGTGATAACTTAGACCCATATCAGAGAAGTGTATGTACATATGGTTGTATGTTTTTGTGTATAAATATAAATACCGGTTTTTATTTTTAACATTTAATTTATTAAAAAACATGAAACATCAACCTTAAACATTATAAACATTGAAACATTGAACATTAACGTGAGAAATTGTTGGCCAATCGAACAGTCGAAAAATAGAGCCACTCGCCAATGCAAATAATTGAAAATCCTATAAAGAAACTGATCAGGCCGGCACAACTAGCCAAAAAGTCAATTAATCCATAATATTCGTACTGCTTCATTTTCTTATATTTATTGGATTTGAAATATACTGCGAGACGCCCCGTTAGTAAGATGTCACTTTGAACAGGCGTGGTTACACCATCGCCTCGTGCGTATTTTCTTCTGCGGTATTTGCGTCTTTTCTTTTTGAAATATGATTCGTTTTGAGGCGGTGCAAAAGGATCATCAAAAACAGTCGCCAGGTAATTGTATCTCAAATTAGAGCAGCCTCCAAGGCAATTGCACCTTTGCACGTCAGCGGTCAAATTAACAAATTCGTAATAAATGTACTCTTGAATGGCTAATTCATAACAGTTTATTGACTGTTCGTTACACACTTTTGTAGTTAAAAGCCTTGGCAAGAAAAAAGGTACACATAAGCAACTTGTAAGTGTGTAATTAGCAAGACACTCAGCGTCACAGTTGATTCTGTTGTAAGAATTGAAAAACCGTAAATGACGTTCATGTGGAAAGTAACAACGTCTTATTTCTGCAGGAGTATTTGATAGCTGGGTATGCGTATAAATGGGAGTGACTGAAATCGCCAAACTTAATCCATATGGTATCACATAATATGACGCTCCAGTTTCTGGTGCTTCATCGGGCGAGTGAAACGATACTTTAAAGCCCTCCTCCGGGAAACGACATAATCTGTCTAGATTGCTTTCATTTTGGGTCAAGCTCAGATCAATGCCCGCAAAATATCCAGCACCGGTTCCACGCATGGGGTATGGATTGGCTTTATCGGGATCGTGATAACCAGTACCAATACTCCAATCCAGAGGTCTTGATTTGTTTCTTATAAGATTGTCTTTAAAAAAATATCTATGCTGGTAGGTACCTTCACGGTAGATTTCTGTTGCGTTTAAACCATTAAACGTATAGCATATCCCTTCTCTTGTATATATTTTATCGAAATATGCTCGACAATCCACGGGTTCGCCACTAACTTTGCATTCAGGTATATATTCTTCAAAGGGCGGGAGAATTGAGTTTAACGCATCCTCAAGGTTATATTCTTCATCTATGACGAAGCTTTTCTCGTATCTAGTGACTTGATACGTGCCACATACATGCCAAAATGTTCGGAAAACGTTATGCATGGAATTATTTAACCAGTCGGGTTTTGGGGTAGGTACTGTCTCCATGGAAAAGTTAACGTATTTTTGAAACCAGAGCTCTGTACTGACAATACCTTTGGGCTCCGGACAAATTGTAACGGCTGGGAATGGTATGTCCGATACATCTCCAGGTAAAGTCTCCATACTAAGGAACAATGGCGTCCTTTGCCAGCGATCGTACTGCAGTTTAATTAAATATATGCACAAAAGTAAGCAAAGAAATAATATAACTGCCCATATATAATTCTGCTCAATATTATGACCTTTATTTAAGAACGTAACTGGTGTCAAAGATGTTTCGTCGCAATATTCATCAACGGTCTTTTTAACAGGATGAGTTTCTACAGGTTTTTTCGTTACTTCAGTTTCTTCTTCAATTAATGACCTTTTGACGCCAGCACGAAATCTATACACCTCTGGCTCCATGACGAATTAAGACTAAAAAATTATTGATTTTTCGCATTTCAGTAAAAAGGTAAGCACACTTAAATCAGAAAGTAAATTTACAAACTGAGTTCAATATTAAAGAGGTGGCGGATTCATGAATGGTTTTCTTTTACACCCTTGCGTGTCGTGTGAACATCTGACACACATTTGAGGATGTTTATCAAATCAAACATTTGCTATTCTTTTCGTGGGCGCAATATAACACTCTGTTCCTGGGTTCTGGCAAATAAGGAAAACAATAAAGTGCACGTCTATGAGTGCTTGTGTGCCATTTATTTGTGTTTAATTGTATTCTGAACACAATTTCGGGTTTGTCAGCGTAGAATATCGACTTTACGTATTCCAAGATCCAAGATCGTAGGCCAAAACTATGCGTCCATCGAGTTTTTGCTTCGATAAGTTGATTGCTCCGTTTGCTGTTAACACATTTCGGGTAACAAAAAAGTTTGTTCACCGAAAACACCCATTTTGGAAAAAAATATGGTCCGATAGCTCCCGAATTTGGGATCCCGACAAGACTGATCTACTTGTGCCGCGTGACTCTGGAAAACACGCGATGTAATGTGCAATTTCAACTATTCCAAACATTCACCGTACTACCGGACATATTCCATCCCAAATTCTGTTTAGTCGAACAGTCCCACTACCTAGCGAAGTGAAGATTGAAGTTCTCACAAGCAGTACGGACGAATGGAAGTGGCCTACTGTCATCTACTGTTTAACAACGTATCTAGAGGAGAATTTTTTATTTGGAAAGCGTTGTCATGACAGTTATACCCTCGAATGTTTATCAGAGATAAAAGACATCCACTGGGTCTGGGATAAAGATAACGATTGATAGATAGATTGGGATTCAGCCAGGTTTGTCCAGGTTTTGCTTTTAAATGTGCTGAATGAACCAAACTGTTTATTTTCGGTTTTTTGTCTATCTGCATCAGATCGTCACTTAATTATATTTTGACGCCAACAATTTTGGTAACTATAGGGTGACCAGATAGAAGTGATACTTTTTTTAATTGTTATGTTTTAACAGCTGTCAAATGTATTCAGTAACGTTCGTCATTCTATCATGGATCGTTTCAAGCTTGCTGAACGTCCGAAGATGTCGTAATAAAGCCTTCAATGTGCAGTCAATTTGTCTCACCGTGGAAAAGTTTGAGCATGAGTACACACTTTTGGAGCTTAATCCACCAATCAGACAGAAATATAGCTCGGCAAGTATCCAAGAGAGAGAGATCCAGAAATGCCGATTCGGCGCTGATCAGCTGTTGTGGGCATCGCCAGAGAATCAAACCGGCTTATTTTGTGGTTGGATTTGTTCCTACATCCGTATAAGATTGTGGTGACCATAGACAACGCTAATCGGAATTTTGGCCAAAATATGATCTTCTCAGACGAGGCTCAGTTTTGTCTCAGCGGCTATGCCAACAAGCAGAATTGCCATTATTGGACCCAACACAATCCACAAGTGGTCGACCAAACATCAATGCGTCTACATAGATTGACTGTTTAATGTGGTTGGCATGGCGGCATATTCGGGCCTTATTTTTTTTTTAAATGACGAGGAAGGCACTGCTGTCGTCAAATCTAGCTCGAAGCGGGTGAAATTTTTAAAGAGCGGAATGCAACTGGAAGAGACACGAGCAATTTCTACGATGCTTAAGTGAAACTATAGAGTTCACTATGTCTCTATCACCTATAAGCCCTATTCAGAATCTGGAGAACGGTCTTGGGTGCACCAGACCAGATATGGACGTAAAATTCCAGCTTTGGGCGCATGAATGCCTTATAAATTGAGCCCAAATCAGAATGGGTACAATACTTCTTGCATTGTTCATGGAATCCTTGATATTTTCCAGCTTTTTTCGCTATCTCGATTCTGCGATCATTCCACCGAAGATTGTTATTAATACACATACCGCGGACGGCAAGTCTTTCGGATTCAGCGATGCAATTACCATTCATACACAATGCTTGAGGAACTTAGTTTCGCTTGAGAGACTATTGGTTCAATCCCATTTGCGTATGCTCTCCAGGTCGTTTAACATACGCTGCTGTTTTCCTTTAATGGTCGAACAGCAAGGGCGTGAGTTAGGTATCGAATCTGAAAAACTGAGGCTAGGAATGGATTGGATTAGAAGTTGTAGACAAACTCACAACAATAATACAAAAAAAAAAGAAATAAATAATATACCACCTTGCATAGTTTACACTTTATTAATTATTTCTTTTACTGTAATTATTTAAGTAAGAATTGTACAATCCATCTGTAAGGTATAGTAATATATTTATAAATATTTCTTTTAATATAAAGTTAGTGTACATACATACATATAATATATTTAGATTTACATAAATAGATCTGATTCTGGAGGGACACACAATGTTGATCTCCCTTTGTTATAATAATTATAAAAACAATCTCACATACAATTTAAAATATATTATAATAACAGTAATATGGACAATGTATGTATAAAGGAGCGAACTATCGTTTAAGGCATGTATATATGGATATAAATCAGTGTCGCCAGATTATTATTGTTTCATAGTTTTGTGGAGAATTTACAAACCAATCAAAACAAATTTTACATTAGAGGAGGAGGAATAGAAAATACAAGACAGCGGCATGAAACGAAGTATAATCGGTATGCATGGTGTAATGATCTAACGTACCTCATCCACCAAGCAGAAGAATGCTCAGTTTGTACAAGTCACCCCACATAGTTTCCATTCCCTTGCCGGCTAAAATCCGCGAATGCGCGGCCTAAATCATCTATTCGTAGAACAGGGTTGGAATCAAATGACATCCCAACGGATCACTCCGTCCAATTACCCACTAACCTCCTCATTTCCAAAATCTCCTTAAAACTTCCACAACATGGCCAATGCGGGGTGGACTGCACTCTCCTCATGCCCCTTTTCGAGGTTACTTTGGGCTCAATATGATAGGCGACATATGATGGGTCCACATGTCACGTATTGCACAGAGGAAGGCTGTCAGAGGAATTCGAAGTCCAAAGTGGGGCTCGACAAGGCTGCATACTGTCACCAATACTATTTTTATTGGTGATTACGTGCTAAATGCGGCCTTATCAACAGGAAACGGAGGAATTCGATGGACTTTGACATCTGAACTTAAACACCTCGACTACGCCGACGACGTATGCCTGCTGTCACATAGAATTATGGACCTTCACCAAATGACAACATACGTGGAGAGAGAGGCAGACGTCGTTGGGCTGAAAATTAACTCTGCAAAAACAAAAATGATCAGCCTAGGACCGAGCTCATCAGCTCATGTATGCATTGCTGGACAAACGGTTGAGAGAGTTGAGAGTTTTCAATACCTTGGAAGTATTGCCTCAACCGATGGCGGAACCGAACTGGGTTTGGCGTAGCGATGCGATTAGCTTAACCACCAAGCTATGACTGTTCCGTTCCAATGTTGAATTCGTGTTGCTATATGGATGTGGTACCTGGAGGGTGACCGCCACGCCACTATCACGAGAAAGCTGCAAACGTTCGTCAATAGGTGCTTACGTTACATCCTTAGGATTTTCTGGCCAAACCGTATCTCTAACGAACAACTCTATCAGAGAATGGGCCATGAATCTATAGGCACAACAACACGACGACGAAAGTGGCAGTGGATTGGACATACTCTCCGAAAGGGTGACAGGTCCATAGCTAACCACGCGATGCAATGGAACCCGCTTACTCAGGATGGCAGGATACGCGGCGGTCCTAGGAGTACGTGGAGCAAAACAGTAGAGAAGGAAGCACGGCAACTGGGAAAGAGTTGGGGAGAACTGAAACACATTTCCAGAAACCGCACACGATGGCACGTAGGCATTGTCGAGGCCCTAGGACCCACAAGGGGATACAGGACTTAAGTAAGTAGGTTGGGCTCAATATAATAATTAAAGGTCCAGACCACAGCTGACTTATCTCATTGGTGTCCTTAGAGGCCACAAGTCAATGGCGGCCCATTTCAGAATATGAATCGACAGCACAGACACAAAGGAAGAGGAGGACACAATGCACTTTCTTTGCACGACCAGATACCTCTATAAAGTAGTTAACACGCCACCTACAACCTTTGAATTCATAACGAAAACGGGCTGGTTCAAGAGGGCCGCTCTTACCATGTATTAGTCTGTTAGACTAATTCTTGCTCTCTTTTTTTAGGTATCCCAAACCGGGGAACACAATGAATCTGTCCAAATCCGAGGAAGACGCTAGCTTCTTGGTTGTAATGTGAAGAATATGGTGAAAACTTTAACAAGAGCTAACAATTTTTACGAATAAATTCGCCACATATTGCTTGTTTCATCTCACAAATCCATCCTTCTGAGCAATTTTTTTTTAACCAATAACACTAGCAATATGATTGAGCAAGCGTCGTATTCTCCAGACTTGGCACAGTGTGATTTTTTCTGATTCCGAGACTCTAATCACCACTTCGTGGAACCCATTTTGCGAAACCAGCGAAATCCCGGAACATGTTCTAGGATCTTGTGGGGCACTGACTCATAACCGACTGAAATTCTTGGGCAAGTACCAATTTTCAAAAGGAGAAATACAGTTACTAGAGCCAACTCTCATCTTAAAGGAAACTGTATTAGAGAGATTGATGTAAGACGGATTTCTCCCGCCGAGGTGTAGTAAGAGTATGTATATGAGGGGATGTATGTATGTACCTCTCCAAGATGTTAGTAGGGGGCACACGCAGTGCAATATACCCCTCATTCAGTAAGGGTCTTTATCTACCTCGGGTCTGCTATCAATTCAGAGAACAGCACATCAGCAGAAATAAAACAAAGAATAACTCTTACCAGTCGCTGTTTCTTTGGGCTGAGAAGGCAATTGAGTAGTAGAGGCCTATCCTGGAGTACTAAGGAGACTCCACATAAGACCTTGTCCTGCTTTAAAGACTCTGTCTAAAAGGATTTAAAATATCGTCAGTCGCTTCGAAAGAAAGATTCTTCGTAAGATTTTTGGTCTCATTTGCATTGACGGGCTTTGGAGGAGGAGATTCAACGACGAACTATACGCGCTGTACAGCGACATCGACTTAGTCAAGAAACCGTGAATCAAGAAACGTTTAATATGGCTAGGACATGCAGAACGAAGGGACACCAATGCTCCGACCCGCAGAGTCTTCGAATCAAACCCGGAGATAGTAGAGGCAGTGGAGGTGGCACGGACATATAGAAGGGGACCTCAACCGACTTGGAGTGCGCAACTGGAGGCAGTTAGCTAAGGACCGAGCTAACTGGAGAGACTTGTTGATTGAGACCCAGCCTCACCCCGAACTGTAGCGCGATCTAAGTAAGTAAGTAAGTAAGAGGAAATATTTATCGAAAGCTTAAGTTTTTTGTACCTACTCTAAGGGTTATTCTCTTTGTTCATACCAAAGTGGACTTTTACTGAATCAGGTTGTGATTTAATTCGTTCTCTTTTAAATGTGACTTCAAGCCCAATCCATTTTATTTAAAAATAGCATCAAACCACTTAACTATATTAAAATTATAAAATTACTTAAAAACAATAACGAACTGTGGAAAAGTCGTCACCAGGTAAACAAAAGGTAGATCTTCAAGTTAAACTCAAATTTGGCAACACTGAATGGCTAGTTGGGAATATTTGTGAGATTAGGAAAATGAAATTGTTCGCAAGACAAATACAGAAGCCACAGACGCAATATGAATAAATATGTAAATTAATTTAAATTAGGAAAGGTACCGCAAAAAGCTATCACCTACCCTCGAGCTGCTACCGCATTGTTAATGGCACTTCATAGGTCCCATGAAAAAAGATGATGCTTGACGAGCATATCTCGCACGCCATCCTTTAGTGGTTGACTTTCTTTGCCCCGCTTGGGTGGTAGTTCCCAATCGGGATTTAGATTGAAAGCGAATTGCGAAAGAATCCTCAGTTCACATTTTATCTGCACCCAACCGGGTGAGTAGACAAAGCTCCACGAGTGATACCATTTCTGGACGATTTCCACACATGAACATAAGACTTCTAGCCATAAATGCAGCACCTGTTCGTTGAGACCCAAGCAGATGAGGCTGCGCAACTTTACGTCCATTTGAGCGTGAGCATCGTCATGACTCTGATTAACGGCTTGTACGCACCGATACAGCAACTCCTCTGGGGTAAGAACTTTACCATCCTCATCTAGGCGATAGGTTTTGCAAAGCACTAGGCGACTATAGACCGAATCAAAGTCTTTTTCAACTTCGCGGGTGGCTGCCTCCTCGATAAACAACCACGGGTGACATGGTCCACCAAGAAATGACGGACGCTTCATGCCATGTTCAAGAACTTGCTTAATTGCTGGCGCAAGAGTGCCGCGTACTAAATCTGTGACAGTTTCTGAGATTGCATCATCGCCAGCAGAAGTATACTGTTTGCTGCGCTCATCTAAGAGTTCGACGAATTTCGCAGGAAACCAACCACGAAGGCCGTTCAACTCTCCCACCCAACAGTGTTCGTCCTTTTGACTAATAATGGTGATGATGTCGTTTTTCCGAAAGCCCAGCTCATCATCGTCGTGTCGCTCAAAGTCGTGCAATGCCTTGGCGCGCCTTTTTCTTGTTCGGGCTACATTGATGAAGTTCTCGTGGTCTTTGGCATGGCTATCGCTATTGTAGTCGGCAGTAAGACGAATGTGGGCCTGCAGTTTTGGTTCAATCGTGATAAAGTGACGAGCTACTTTCAAAATCGCTTCACGGAGATCAACTAAAATCTCTGTTTGACGAATATTTTTATTCTTCAACTCATCCGGTTCGTTGTCTTCGCCACCGCGGAAGAGCAATGTCTGCAGCACAGACTTGGTGCGTTTAACCTGACGCCTGGCCAGCTGTTGCTTTGGTAAATTCGGTACTGCCTCTGGATTGCCAACCAACCCTCCTTGATCAGCCATTAAGTAGGCCAAATGACGCCGCCGATGAGTATCGATGACTGTTTGACTTAAGGAGCCCCCGACTTCCATTGCGTGACGAAATAGCACCTCAACATCGTCCACTTCGCCAGGAATGTCCGACAGAGAGTTGAATATTTGAGCAGAGTTCTCCAGGCGTTGTAAATCATCAGTTTTTATACGCAACATACCCAACGTTAACTGAAACAGTACAATGGATCCCTCATAGAAGAACCAGTCCCAGAGGCGGACCAGAATTTTCATATGCACTACATTGGCGAAGAGCGTCAGAAACCAGTGAAGGGTAATCAACGACAACTCTATGTCATGTTTCTTGAGAGTCTCATCGACCGATGCCAAGTAATTAGCAATAAGTGTTTGCATTACTCGCTGATCGGCTTGAATACCAAGAAGGGTCGACGAATAGTATGAGGCGGGAAGGAGATCTTCCACTATGGTAGCCATCATCCAGAATGCATTCTCTTCCTCCATAAACAGCAGCAAACAGGCAGCAATTACACCTGTACCCTGGCAGTATCCAATGTCTGGAAATAGCCAAGCAATTCCTCGCAAAATCCTCCGCAAGCGAGGTATTCCAGTTCCATGTGGGCTACTAAAGCACGCATTTGTTGGCAGAATCCGCAACAGATCCTTTTCAATTTGTTTCGATGTCATTAGAGCATCGTTTCCCGACGCCTTGATTATCTCCTGATACGAGGTCTCCGACTTAATTTTCTTCTGCAATGCACCAGACAATCGCATCCACATCTGTGGACGCAACGAATGTGGAATACCATCTCGAACCATCTGTCGTAGCTTCTCCGTTCTTGGCAAGACTACGTCGACATTCTCCCAGGTCAGTTCACACGCCTCCTTGTTGTGTGAGAACTCTAAGTGTGCGATCCACTGCTTTCGCTGATCGGAACTCTCAACAAAAGGAATACCCAGCAGTTTCTTCGAACTTTGCTCGGGCCCATCCTCCTCCTCCACGCGAAATCCAAATTCATCGAATCGATAATCTGGCTGATCGTTTGGTCCACTTTCCGCCTCTGGTTGACCTAGTTTAGCTAGAATATCTTGCGGCCACATTGACGGTGTCAACGCTGAGAAAGGCCCACCGGGATTCGGCCGCAAGCCATCCACAACGCTTAGCTCATCAATTAGATCGGGTAGATCGTTGTCCTCCTCCGAATTGTTGAATTGTAGTTTTTTCTATCAATAAAAGTGTGGCTGACAAAAAAACATATTTTTGCGGATTCACCAGATGTACTCACGGCGTGTTCTTCACGTCCGACATAGCCGTCGTGGTCTCGGGATCCGAAAATTGATTTTGCCATTTCCATTTCTAAGGATTTTGATTTGTTCTAGTTGAACAGGCTGCCAGTTTGCATTTATTTTTAACTTTGTTTCAAAGAAATTTCGTTTTTTACTAGTAAACAAAATAAAATTTTATCGTGACATTTTTTTTCTTTGCTGACATATGTATGACAAATGAGAAATGTCAAAACGTCAACTTGTTGTTGTTCAGAGTTGGGATATATTTTTTTTCCGGATTCCGTTCATGGGTCACAATACTTGCTGTGTGCCTGGGGGAAATTCTTCGCTGAATTTTCTGTCCCATATGCGAAGAGGGCCAATGTAACCGCGAATCCTATGAGCTGTACCAAGATGTGGATGTAGTCCAAGAAGCCAAAGCACGTCGAATAGAGTGGGTCGGACACATCGAGCGAATGGACAATAATGCTCCAGCAAAGAGGATCTTCGAATTACAGCCCCCAGGTTCGAGACAACAAGAAAGACCGAACTTCCGTTTTAAGGACCAAGCTATCGCGGATGCCAGAGCGCTTGGTCTGGACAAGTGGAAGCACGGTGCCTGGGATCGAAGGAAATGGAAGGCTGCCGTGTCTTAGTATACATAGTTGTGCCTATAGCTTCTTGACTCGTTCCACGATAAAGTCATTCGTCGAGATAGGATTGAGCCAACAAATCCTGAAGATGATTCTTAGACATTTGCAGCTTACGTGTGGAAGTGGTGTCTATCTTTCAAGTACTGCACCCATAAAGCAGTACTGACCGGAACAGTTGCAATTTCGTCCTTAAGCTGATGATATTGCCTCCCCAAACTTGAAATAGCATTCCAACGTCCACTTTAGTGCCACCACGGTAAGCCGAGACAGCACTTTAAGATGTAGAAAGACGTTTTCTTTCTCGGCCACCTATCCCACAATGTTGAGCTGAGCGCTGGTGTGTGAAGTGCTCAGGGCTTTCGTTTTGGCTCTGTTTGCACCAGAGTTTAGATTCCGGGCTGTCAGACTAGGTCCAAAATTTGAAGTAAAAGTAGACACAAGTGGTAATCTAGATGTTTAAGGTTCATTGAGGAAAATGTGATGCGTTCCATCCCCGTAAGCAGCCTTCTCCTGCGCCAGGCCAACCAAATAGCATCCTGATTCAAGCTCTCGAAATCCTTCTCGAAGTCGAAAAGCACTAGATATAACCTATGTAGACCTAGTATGTATGTCTATATTCAAATCTTTGTCGATGCAGGAGGATCCGGCGCGAATCCCTGCCTGTTAGACATCGAACAGTCGCAAACAGTCCTATTTCGAATGTACCAGAACAAGAGGATAAATAATTGTGATTTTTTTCATTTCGGTTAATTTTCAAATGAGAAGAAATTAAATCGTTATTTTGGGAATTTTTCAATTTCCAAGAGAACCCAAAATCATCTGAGTTTGACGTTTGACATTTGACGTTTACCGTTTGACGTTTGATCAATTTTTCAGTGACAACAAAAAAGATATGTGGAAAGTTAAACTATTCGAAGGAAACTAGTGAAGAACTCCCCTTATTCAAAAGCGGATAAAGCTACTCATGAAGATCAAACCCATTATCACCTGTAAGTTTCCAAGGACCAGTTTCTAACAAAATATATTTTTTTACTGTATTTCTCACCTAGACTCGGGGGCAGGACCTCTGTTTCGTTCATTGGAATCGCATATTCTGACAGCGATTCCCCTCGACACTTGCGAATGGAGGCGCACCTACCATCGTCCATCGAAACATGTTAGATTGGAAGCTGTAGTACAGCCCCTCAACGTTGAATCTTTGGAAAAATACAAACGTGGCGATTGGAGTATCATCGAGCATCCTATTCTGCACATTTTTGTCACAGAATGTAGTGTAGGGTCTAGTTGTACGGCATTGGATTTAATGGAAATTAACAAATTTACGTGTTTCTAGGACTTGGACACCTATAAGTCGACTATACGCGATGAAATCGATGCCTGGCTAAAGCAATTAACATCCTTTGGCGTTTCTGATTGGATGATATTGCTTGTAGAAACTTTCGATGTGAGAAAAACAAAGAATCTATTGCCTCGCACAACAGTCTTGGATAAGATTCGATTGGATTTTGGCTCGAAGAATGATGATCGATGCATTTCTGTGCTAAATCCGGCAAAGTTTGAACAAAAATCAACTGAGTCCTTCCGGTGTTTAGTGCAGAGGATAAGGTAAAGAAATATTTGGCTCTTGAAGTAAACTATACAATGCTGATTGTTGATCTTTAAGATTCCTTATGCTAGCGAGCTACAATCGCAACATAACTAAGTATGAGGAACTAATTCGTGTTAATCGAGAGAAACGAAATCACGATGGATGGGATTTTCGTAAATATTTCTTTCTGCAGGAAGATTTGGCGCTAATTTTCGAGAAACTAGAGTTGTATTCCGATGCTCTGGTTCAGTATGACGAATTGGATGCGATGTTCTCACAATTTATAACCAATTCGGGATTTGGAGAGAAGCAAAAGTGGCTGGAACATTTCAAACAGCCATTGAGTTCATTCCATGGTATTTGTTTGTCGCGCAAGAACAAATTCGAGATGCGTGAGCGAATACGTGACTCTGCAGTGTCGATTCTTGAATTTCGTAATTATCTCTTCGAACGGCAGTCACATTTGTTGCAGATTTCGAATAAAACTCCTGAGATTGCCGAACGTCTATTGAACTTCCTATTTTCGACATTGCGGGAGATTGAAGTTATTAAGGTTGATTGTCAGGAAGGAGCTCTACAATGCTGGGAGTTCGTATGTGCTCGCGAGGTCCTTCAGACCTGTGATCAAGCAATGGAACCTGATGAAGTTACTTGCTTTCAGCATTGCGCACCAATTTGGAATTTAGCCAAGGACAAGCTATATGAATTGGGAAAGTTGTGTGGTTTGCTACCGGGATTTACGCCCACTTCTGAACAGTTACATATTGTTGTCGGTCTATCAGCCGGTATTGGTGACACTCCTCTCGAGCAGCAGTTCTTGAATCCAACCCCACAAATAGACAGCAGAGCTCATTCGCCCAATAGAAAGCCGAAAGAATGCGCCACGGATCAATTGAAGAAAGCACTCGGTTCGAATCATGCTTTTCAAAAGTTATACCTGGAATTGAGTGAGCTGGCCATTAGCACATATAAACATGTTTCACGATTACGTTCGGCACGATTGGCTGGTTTGGATCTGGGTAACTTCTATTGTGCTCTGAATGAACCGCACAAGGCTGTGGTATTCTTCACTGACTTGTTGCGCGAGCTGAAGGCAGAGAATTGGAATTATTTGGCCAGTCAAACACTGCTGGAGCTTGCCAGTTGTTACCGCAAGATGGACGATCATCTTTCGTATACGAAGACATGCGGGGCAATTTCGTGCTGTCCGGACTTAGAGATGCTCGTGCGAACATTTTACTTTGATGAATTTCTAAAGTGTCTGCGTAGTTTGAAGGCAAATCTCACAGTGCAGTCAATGGAGAATACTGCGAACTTTTGTGTTCTTGAGGATCACTTCAGGATTTGTGAGATTGTTGTGGTAAACATGAAGCCAATCATTCAGGATGACATTGTTCTGGTTCAGGTTAAGGTGGAAAGTTTATTTCCGCGCGAGGTGTTTGCTGAAAACGTCTCATTGTCGTTTGAGCTGAATTCCGTGGATGAAGATGCACAAGTGGAGACAGCGCTGGCAAATATGCAGCCAAAATTGAAGGTATCATTGCATTTGGCCTATAAGCAGGACAACACTTTAGAATGTGCATCTGTGGCCTGTGAAAGGATAAAGAAAACACAGCCGGTACGGCGTACGAGTAGTACTAAGCGGAAGTTGTCGCCCACGGTGCAGTCGGACTTTAAAAATTTCGTTGTTGCCGAGGCGCTGGCATTTCAACCGGGCTTCAACGTTATTGAGATGAAAACCAAGGCCACACGGGTGGGAATATGGATATTTAAACAGGCAAGTAGACACTAAATCCCCAGCCCATACTATTTTAACACATTTGTCCAATTTCAGATGTCAATTCGAATAAATCAACTGCAATTCCTCTCCGATAAGATTCCCTTTAAGCCCACACCTTTCGAGATAACGACCAAACCGGCATCGGCAGTGTTGAGCTTCAAAAATCTAATCGCAGGAATAGTCCAACCCGTTCGTCTAATAGTCTCCGGTGGCAGTTTTATTTTCCCTACCGATGCCAAAATCAATTTACGATGTTCGAAGCACATGCGTGTCCGTATGGCCGAACATCAAAGTGACTTCGAAAGTACTCTCAGTGTTCCTTTGTCGAATTTTAAATCGTTCGAGGAACGTGAGATTCCTCTCGAAGTGATTACTAAACTTCCTGGCTGCAGTGTAGCCAAACACGTCGAGCACCACATTACACTTGGCTGTCCGTGGTCACGAAATGAACTAAGCATTCCTTTGGATTTTATGCCAGCCATGACAGCCTCCTATCGTTTGCACACCTGTGGTACACAAAAGTTCCTGCAGGTATTGTTAAAGGGCGTTAATGCTGAGCTAGTTCTCACGGACTCCCATGTGAAATGCGAAGTGCCCGGCGTTCACTTGGCCGATCTGAATCCATCGACACAGAACGAAAATGTAAGCATTTCTATGTTCTTAACAAATTGGTTGGGTTATTCTTTTCGTTTTTAGCGCATCTATAAGAATCTAACCGTTGCATACGTTTATGGCATACAAATGGATTGGAATGCCGACATAGGCTCAGACATAAAAATTGACTTCAAAGTAAAATATTCACCCTCTGACAAGGCAGGACCGATCAGAGACTATACGTATGCCTTTGATTTGAGCGACTACACAACTTTATTCAGGATTCATGCACAGTTGATGCCGAATGAACTCTGCCGTTTGCGCTCTGTTTGCAATATGAATCTGAAAATAACCAAGATGCGGGATAATAAATTTGCTGATTTGATGTATGAGGTGCTCACCGATCACATGTGGGCCGTGTGTGGCCAGTCAGCTGGTGAGTGATGTTTTATACACAAAATGCATGGATTTAGGATTCTATCTCTCTCTTGGGAACTATTATAAGTGTAGGTGCTTCTGTGAGCTTTTCCGAACCCTTAAGCCATTTCGAGAGAAATATTCTTCGTAAGATATTCCGTTCTGTCTGGGTTGACCGGCTTTGGAAGAAGATGCAGCGACATATTAGTCATTTGAAATGTTAACACCAGTACAACGTCCATCAGAGCAGTAGGATAAGATCTCGCCTAAGGTATACAATTAGAAGGAAACCTTAACCGATTCGGAGTGCGCTGATGACCGAACAAAGTGGAGAAATTTGTTGCTTGATGCGCGGGTATTTTCTCTGCGATTTCTCGTTGGAAAACACAAAAGTTGTGTCTTGTTCTAGTAACAAAGCTCAGACAGGCCATGTCCTTCCTGAAATCTTCCCTTCCTTCGTTGTAGGTATAGTCTATGTACTAAATAAGGCCACCACCATGGGTTTGAAGCCACTCTTTATTCTCCTGCTTATATCTGTTTACCAGATCTCTTCTCCCACAATTTTCTGCTCCCCTATACTATTTTGTTCATGTTTACTTTTCCTTGTTTATTTACAGGAGTCGTTTCAATGAAGGACGTCGAGAGTCATTCCATTTCCTTGGATGTAATGCCTCTAAGTACAGGTTTCTTACCAATGCCCAGCATTCGTTTATCACAGTATAAGACGGCTCACTCCAAAGTAATGCCTTTCGCACCGGGACAGGTCTATAATTCCACCAAAAGTGTGCAGATTCATGTGATGGCTAGTAACACTGGCGAACAATAAAAAATAAACAGTTTTAACCAAATACAACAAATATTTATAACAAATAACATTTTTTAAAATTTCATTTTTCAGTCAATCGATTTAGTGACTCCTCTTGCAGGCGATAGAAATGCCAGTCTTCCAATTCAGTTAAATCGGTTGCACCCATTTTTTTATAGAAACTTCTAGCCGGATTCCAGCCTAACACATGGAAATCAAGTCGTTTACATTCAAAGTTTTTAGCATTTTTTGCTATCTCTTCGAAGAGCATCGCGCCAATGCCCTTGTTACGGAATTCCGGTTTAATGTAGATGTCTTCCATGAAATAGGACTTTCCCTGCCATGTGGAGTATGAAAAGAAACAAATGGCGTAGCCCACGGGATCCCTAGAAGTAAAAAAAGGAATTAATATCTAAAACACGAAAGATAATGCTGCAACAGTTAGTATCCACCTCAAGCTGGATAATATTGGAGGGAAATATCCGCGTCCGAGACAAAGTCGATGAACTTATAGAGAAGAGGACATGATCGATCATTTTACTTAACACAACAATTAGGGTGGCAATGGTTGTAGAGGATGGTGTGTTTGCTTGTAACCCGAAATGGAGTGGGGATTCAAGCCCGGGCGGAGAACAGAATACGAAGCCATGCACTTAAAAAGGGAATATGTCTCAAAATACAATGTAGCGACTCGGAATCATAGTGCTTTTGGGGGATTTAGCATTACTTAAAACAAAACACACACCAATTGGAACAAAAGTTTGAGGACTATCATCGGGTAATCGGGAGGCGGTTGTTTCTATTTAAGATTGAAGACGACCTTTTCTCTGTCCTATGTGTGTCTATGGCATAATGATTCCCACAAAGCTAAGACAAATATTTGACCTAACAACTAACTTACAGCTCACACAATAAACAAAAATCGCCTAAGTAAGCCGTGAATCTACAAATACTATAATTTTTTGGATCATGTCTGATTCTTCGGATTCTTCCAAGCCCGCGAAATGTCACCTCTGTGACCATTTTTGATTTTATCATCATGTTTACCAAGAAGTAGATGAAGTTTTCTAAAATCGAATATTTACCCAAAAATCATGGAGGGCATGTGAATCTGTCGACAAAATTTGCCTTCGATCAAAGTGCATTCGTTGTTGCCCTGGTCTATACAAATTGCAGTCCTTGTTGTTTACTCTGAGTTATAATGATAAACAGTGTACCGTACCGTAGTGGAGGCAAATATTTGCTGATTGTTGCGTGTTGTTCGATGATTTTATTGAGTTTGTCATTCCTCGTGGATTACTGATATAATTCTAGTATTCAGGCATAGGGGTGCGCCATAGAGACGACTGTCGAGACTGTCTGACACTGTAATGCCTTAGAGACGAGATGTACTATTTCATTAGTTATTGGATTGAAATTTGAAAATCCGTGCGTTTGGTTACGACAGTGTTATGTCTGATGCGTTAGACTGATAAGAAAGTATGCATGTTGTCGGGGTCATAGGTTGGAAAAATGATTTGTGAGCAAAGCCATTTTGTGGACTGAAGTTGAAGTGAAATTAAAATTTTGTTGAAAACATTTACATTACATTTTGTCAGTGGATGAATCCGTCTGTAATGGTTCGACAATGTAGCAATGGAATATTTCTCTGCCACCATCCAGGCCGGCATCTCGAATTAAATCTGAAAATAAAAAAAGTAAGTGGTGGCATGAATCAATGTTTTTTTGTTTCTGATTTTAGACTCAGGAGAGTTTTGAGGTGTTTACCTTGAACAGAAAGTTCCGGTCCAGAGCTCATATTTTCAAAATCCGCGAGTTCCTGAAAAGTGATTAAAAGAACACATATTAGTTCCAAACTTGCCGTTTTAACTCTCTCTTTACAGCAAGGAGTCATAAACTCACAACAAGGGATAGACAGTAAAAAAGATCCCAATGAAGAATCTAGAAAGAACAAACCATGGAGCCTTCTATTAGTCTTGGTGTGACCTTCCTCTGTAATGGAAAGCTCATACACATCCAACACCGCCTGTTCTACCACCATAGTTTGCCGTGGGTCAAGTGGTGAGTGCGGATGACTACGAAGCAAGGGGTTTAAGGCCCCTCCTCTCGCTATTATCTGACAAACATCCAAGAGTACCAACTGTCAGGATAATTTTAAATAGAAAATTGCCCTTCGAATACGGCAATGAACAGTAGGCCCCTTCCATTCGTGTAAAGAATATAACACGCCCAACACGAGTGGTTGTGAAAAGCTAGGACTTATTCACACTAAGGCCCGGTCACTGTCTTAACTTCAACCATGCAAATCATTCTGGTCATTTCCACTTACATTGATCGCACCTTTAAGAGCCACACTACATTGGTTTTTCAGTTGTTGCCTTAATGTATCCCCCTCCGAAGATATAAGACAAAAAAAACGGATGGTAGTGAGACTGGCAGGCGTGTCAAGGGCTAACTGAATACAATGCTCGACTCTGTTCTGCTCTACAGAGTCTTGAGAATCATGCACTCCATAGTCGTCAGGTTACGATATCCCGTCATACCAGCAGGCAACAGGTCAATGGATCCTAGAGCCTAGCATCGCACAACCATATGTGTTGAGCGTGTTATATTCTACTGTGTAATGCTGTATTTTTTGCTTTCTCATGACAGATATACTCTCGAATGTTTATCAGATGCTCGCGAGAGGTTAAAAAAATGTTAGGTATTGTTTAGGGATAGGATTTGGAATCCGTGGTCCAACCCACAAACCACTTGAGCCACGGCGCTCATATAAAGAATATACCATTACCCTTGGCAACAGCAGAGTAATACATCACTACAGTTGTACCTATCTACTATCTAGATACTGAAATGTCAAAAACTTTAAAGGTACTGCTTCGATGCAAACAAACTGACATCAACCATAATACGGATACTGTATAAAGCAGAGTACATAATCATACCTGAATCATTGCCAACACCGCTTTCATATCATCGGCGTTTGCTCGCCGAACGATGAAGGAGTCACGAGGTCCGCTCATTCTATAATACCGACACAGATCAAAACTACAACCTTAACCCAACAAGCCGTCAAACGTAAACCAGCGCAACCTAAATCTTATGTCAGTTTATTTTATTACCAAAACTACACTCTATTTCGCAACTACTCCGATGATAACTAGATTAACAATATGACATTCATTGATTACACTTCCAACAGTAACCGAGTGTCACAGAAATCAAATCTGGAAATTTTTCCATTACCACTTCTCAAGATGGCAGCAGTATCGATGACATCGATCATATCTGATTTTCTTTTTTTACAGATCATTGTACTGCACTCGACAAGGAAAAAGAAAAAAGGGAGAAAAAAGAAAACTAACTGAAATATAATAATAATAAGCTTATCTCAAAATGGGCTCATTATAAGAATACAACAGGGCTACTGAGCTGCAATCACATAGTATAAACCGACACCAACTTCACCGCCACCATCAACAGGCATAGGGCGCGTTCGCGTACTGACAGATAACAGCCATGACCACAATAAAAGAAAAATTCAGTTTCTCTCTGCACTGGACTGGGACAAAAATCCTGATTAAACAAATAAACACAATACAAGTACTGGAGTCGGTCGCCTTATCAGGACGGGGATACGAATTTAAAGTTTCTATACAAATTCAGTTTTCCACTGAACATGACGTCTGCTTATCAGTGCGTATTGAGTATTTTTATCGTCTGAACGGCTGCTCTCGCCATTATGGTGTTTTTTTTTGTTTTTTTTTATGATGACATTAATGTCCATTTGAACGTCATTTAAGTACCAAAATTGTTGTTGCTGATGGATTTAAAAATTCAATTTGGAACAAGAATTAAAATGATAACCCATTGCAAGCCAACAAGTGACAGAAGATTCAGTGGCGGTCATTTCAGTGGAAAAATGAGTTCTTATCAGTTGAACTTCTGTTTGAAAGGAGAATTTATGATAAAACTATAAAAATAATAGAAAAGGATAATCATTTAAGCAAAGAACATACATACATACATATGTAAGTGCTTTCGTTTATCAAGAAACCATTCCACATATTTAAATTTAGAAATTAGTTTTGACAGTCGTGGCAAACTTGTATGGAAAACTTGTCAAATAATAAAATGAAAATGGCAACCCTTAAAAAGCATCCGTTATTTTTTTGGAATGGTTTGCCGTGGTTTACAGCGGTTTTTCAAAACCGTATTGCATTCCGCTTAACACATTTATTTTTCCAGCGTTGCGTCGCTTGTACGGCATGTAGCGCCGTCTTATTGGAACCACAGCTTGGATATATCGATGCTGTCGAGCTCTGGCCACAGAAAGTCGGTTAACATCGCTCTATACCCGAGACCATTGAGGGTTGCGGTATCTCACTCCTCATTTCAAGACGCCACCATGTCATAAACCGTATTAAACAGTCAATCTTTGTAGATGGATAGATGCTTGATCGAACTCTTGTGGAATGTGTTGAGTCCAATAGTGGCATCCGAGAAGATGATTTTCTGGCCAAGATTTGGATCTTCGGGGAACTTTTTTAGCGCCAAATTAGCTAACTCACGGCGTTGTACCACAATTGCGTCAGGACAATCGTATATATCTTATGTAAACCCAAACCCTACCGCAAAATAAGCCGTATTGACTGCCTGGCGATCCTCAATTCACCTACTCGGCACGGCCCCATGTTTTCTTCATTTCGCACCAGCTTCCCTTCATAGGAAAAATAAAACACACAACTCAAATGGTTATTAGAAGCTAGGGTATTGGGCTCATACGAATCTGTCGCGTCATGCGTCATTAGATAACTAGCGATGTATCGTGCGTCTGAGCTTCGTCAAACAAGGTCTGGAATTTCGACTTTGCTCGAAATATGTTACATCTACAAACATTAGTCTAGATTTTAAGAACTGAATCAGATACCTAACCATGTGTATGCTGCCTGTAACAAAGTTTAAGATCTTAATACCCGAGCTAGATATTTAAGTTTATTTTGTAAAGAGGACATGTGGAGAAAAAGTTACAGGGGCGAACTGTCTCTTCCTATTTACAATCTAGCTACATGAAACCCGATTAGATTAGGAAGAAACTGAAAGTAATGCTGGGAGCCCAAACATTGAATGAACAGACAAAGAAAGAAAGGAAGAGACTATGAATTGTGAGCAAATTTCTTGCTCTTTACAAAGGGGTCGTTTCTGCAGCAATTATGTCCAACCTCTGCAATCATCGCTGGGAGAGAAGCTCAGCGAAAAGTTGATGTAGGTACAGTTCTAGCGTGAAAAGACATAGCCAATCACGAAGGAATTAGGTGGCCACTTTCCGTCGAAGTCATACAAGGATCCCCCTTATGCTTAAGACACGCATAACTTAGTCATAAGTTGTCTAGTATCTCTTAAAGGGTTCTACCTGTGCTACGAAGAAGATGTAACGCATTTTAAGGACAATCTCTCCTAGGATCACGAAGAAAGAAAGGATTTAAACAATATAAACTCACCACCACTTAAGTGAAGCCCTGGGTATGATGATGAATGCGTCGGAAAAAAATATCAGAAAGTGCACACAAGGGAGGAGAAAAAGATCCTGCATTAAGAAAAAGGGCCCATGCAGTCTCCTACCTCAATGGTTTTGAAGAGTCTCGCGACAGGAACAACACCCGGTTGTTTTTCAGGAAAGCCAAGCAGCTGGTAGTATAGAAGGATGAAACCATGTCCGATGGCTGCACTATCAGCTCTATATGCCCCATCTTCAAGAAAGGTGATCCTATGTGCTGCAAGAACTTTCGAGGCATATCCCTTCTTAATGGCATCTGAAAGCTTTCTGTAGCACACTGTAGCAAGAAATTTTCACACTAAGCCAAATCCTGGAAAAGTCCAACCAATTTCAAGTCAAAACTCACCATCTCTTCATAGACTTTAAAGCCGCATATGACAACTCGGTCAACTTCGATGGCCGAACTCGGAATCCTGCCAAAACTGATCCGCATGACGCTGGAAAACACGCGGTGCAATGTACAATTTGGGAACAGCTCTTCTGAACTATTTCAAACATGCACCGGATTTCGGCGAGGAGATGCGCTGTCCTGTGATATCTTTAATCTAGTGCTGGAACGGATAGTGCGCAGAGCAGGTGTTAATACGGAAGGCACTGTCTTCAAGAAACCTATCCAGTCGCTCCCAGCGCGCCGGTATAGAAGCTTTTACGGCAATTGAAAAACAGGCGAAGCGAGTTGGCCTGTACCAAGTGCCTGTCCACCGCCTAAGACAAAATGTCGCTGTTGGCAACAGTAACTTCAAGGTAGTTAAGGAGTTATCTATCTCGGAGAAAATATCAACTCCACGAACCACACCCCAGAGGAGATTAGGCGACGACTTATCCTAGGAAACCGCTGCTACTTCGGTTTGGTTAGGCAAATGGGTTCAAGACTTCTAACTCGGAAGACGAAATGTATGCTCTACAAGACATTGATCCTGCCAGTTCTGCTATATGGAGCCGACTTGCGAACGATAAGCAGGAAAGCAGAGCATATTCTGGGCATTTTCGAGAGAAAAATTCTTCGTCGATTGTTCGGTCCCATATGCGAGGATAGTGAATGGAGAAGAAGATATAACCGCGATCTGTGCATCCAGCCACATCCATCGAATGGACTATAATGCTCCAGCAAAAAGGATCTTCGAATCAGGGCCCCAAGGTTCGAGACGATAAGGAAGACCGAACCTCCGTTTTAAGGACCAAGCTATCGCGGATGCCAGAGCGCTCGGTCTGGGCAACTGGAGACAGCGTGCCCGGGGTCGAAGGGAACGGAAGGCTGCCGTGACTCTTCAATTAAGTAAAGTAAGTAAGCTCACGAATAAGATATTTCCCAAATAAGGGCCTGCACTAGCAACACTATCTGAGTTCCTAATAATTGCTTAATAATTGATAATAAGCAACTACTATACATACGTACGTATCTACACATACATGTAAATAAAAAATTGATAAAAATTTGCCCAGTGCTTATCGTCTTAAAGCGTGCTGTGCCCCCAGTCGTTAGCCTCTTACCTTACTTTGTTAATATCAAAGTGTAGAGTTTCGTTTCGTATTTTTATCGACTCGAGCCTCTTTGCCAATGACGCCGATTAGAGTTTATCGCCATTCGTTATCGAATCGTTTGCTGTTGTTGTGATTTTAAGTTGGAACCCCCCAGACAGGATGGCAGACAGTCAACTTGTTGTGTATTGGTGAGACTACACTGCATACATACAGCTTTTTTTTTTTTTTATCTTATCAAGGTCACGGTTACGACAAATTGCTTCCAGAGATTAGTTATCTATGGTTTTGTTTCACTCGTAGTTTAGTTGCAAATAACTTTTATTTTTAGAGTACGTACTTGTGTGTGCATCAGTTGACGTGATAATTTTTTTAGACTTTGAAGTACATTCAGTATCTCGCGGGTTGGGAATGGAATGTGTCTACACTGGTGGTCAGGGAGTGAGTAATCGAATTTGTAGGTAAGAGTGGTGATAACTTTTATTTTAGACTTATCGGCACCTATGTGCATGCATATGGCAGTAATCGGGGATGTAGATTGTTAATATCCAATGCTTTGATGAAACTCATAGGAAGAAAACCTCTCAGATACTTGGTGGCTTTACAACGTAGTTGCGGGCTATCTCGCCCATGGTAGAATGGTGACAACCTGGACAGATTGATCGCATATGTAAGGAGGCAGAAAACCGACCTTATTATAGGCTCTGGTGTCACCACTTTGTACTCGGTACAAACCTCATTCTCTACAATAATTAGGTAACGAGCCTATCTTCATTACCAGGAATAGGCAAAAGGTGTTGGATATCACTCTTGCCTCCGATAACTTTGTCCAGCGAATAAGGTACTGGAAGGTATCGAGTTTTTAATTTCCTTTATACGTAGACTCCCAGTTTCTAGGAATACCCAAAAAAAACTGGCTCAACTTTAAGTGATTTATTCACCTTTAGACATCTGACCCCCTACGACACCCATAAATTGATCGAGGATCTAACCTCAGATGTAAATTCGTCAATGACCTCTTCCTGCCCCTTGATTCTAGGTAAGAAGAAGAGACTTAGGTCCATTAAGGAGCAAATGCAGGAAATTGTTCAATAATGCCAAAAGTGCAAGAAACCTGTTAGATTGGGACCTGTACAAGGCATCTTTAGATACAAAACAAAAAAGGATTAGAAAAGTCAAGCGAAATTCTTGGAGGCTCTTCTGTGACAAAATAGAAGAAACTTCTGAAGCTTTTAACCAAAGGAAATCTCTCTTTTCCTATCCATCAGTACCCAGGTACCTTAAAGAAGCGAATGTGTTTTGGAGGACTTCCAGCAGGTCTCAAATGAAAAGGAATATAAAATTCCGATAATTGAACCTCCTTCTCGTAATAGTGTTGGATTAGACTTCCCTGACAAAGCAAAATATCTGGGTCTCATCGTGGATAGGATGCTAAGCTGAAAAGCTAACATTAATGAAAAAGAGTTTAGGAAGCCACAATGGCACCTTTCACTTCCATAAATGTTTTTGGAAACAGAAGGGGTGTACAACCTCGTCTCTACATTGCGGTCATAAGACCGATACCTACGAGGGGGTAACTATCTGGTTGGTATCCTTGGATAAAGCCACTCACCGCTATTAGGCGAGGTTCTGCGCACAACTCCCTCCACAGCATTGGAAATTTTACTGCATCTGGTACTCCTAGATATATTTAACAAGAAAATGTTAGCTAACTCAGCCCTACCTCTCGAAACTGCCCTGCAGTGGTCAAGAAAGGATTTTGGCCACAGCTCCATTCCGAACAAAATCAAAATCTCTTCAGAACACCTTCGGACTACAACACCTAACTAAGAATTTTGCTGTCATTGTTTCCTCAGATCACTCTGGAAAGAGGGATCTTTAGAAGATGAGGGAATTCCCTTCTACACTTACGGCTCAAAAACCGAGGACGGTGTTGGGTCTTATTTTCAGGCTCTCCTTCCTTGTAGCCTGTTGCAAGAGGAAATTATGGAGTCCTAACTTGGTTTAAGGAAAACGTGATATCTGCTAAGGATATCCGTATCTTCCTGATCGATAGACCTCTATCCTTAATGCCTAGGAAAGGACAATACTTTGAATAATAGTCTATTAGTCTAACAACATTTGGTCTCAAAATTATGGAGGGACTTATTGATGTTCATGTTAGAGGCTGACTAGATCTGTCTACCCCTCAACACTGAAGCCAATTTGCATTCAGAAAAGGTAAAGAACACCGTCGCTCTTCACTATCTTGTCAAGAAGACAGAAGGAACCTTTCGTTCCAAAGAAATAGTCCTGTGTGCATTCTTGGATATTGAGGGTGCAGACGATAACACTGCCTGCGATTCAATAACAATTAATTTGATCAGTATTTCGTCTTCCGGCGGAGTATCGGTATCTGTGAACGCAGTTAAAGGTTGCCCCTAGGGAGATGTCCCTTCTCCAGTTCTGTGGTCATTAGTTATTGACAAACTCTTAGCAGATCTATTAGATAAGGCTACATCGCCATTGTTTATTCGGATGACCTGGCGATTTTTGTTAGTGGTAAACAATGGCACGACCATTTCCAGCGTCATGCAAGGTGCTCCTCCACATGTTCTAGAACGGTGTACTAGTGAGAGACTCATTAACCCTAGCAAAACCATTCTAGTGCCTTTTACTAAAAAAAAGACTGGTCACCATAAAAGGCACCACATTAGTTTATTCCAGTAAAGTCTAAAGTCATTTTCAACAAACGGCTTAGCTGGAACTCTCACATCAAGTCAGTAGACGCTCTTACGGCATAACTTAGGGTCTCAATCCAAAAATGATACATTAAATGTTGGTGAGGCCCGTTATAACAATCGTATGGTGGCTTAAACTTCTTGAACGGACAACTGGAATTAAGCTTCAGAAGCTATGTATTAAGAGTAGCCTGCCTTAGGAGATATCGTCGGGTTCACACCCCTACAAATCTTCTTTAGGAAGACAGTTGCTAAGTGGGACACTTGAAAGACAAGAAGACATGTTCTGCACTATCTTCGATATTATGGTCAGGGAATACTGTTTCGGTAGGTTATTTGAGGTGTTAAATATTAGACCATGATTTGGTTCACTGACGGATCAAAAATGGCCTCTGGAGTGGGTGCTGGTGTCTTTGGACCAAACAGCTAAGTCTTGATACCTATGGGAATATTTTTTTCTAGGCTGAACTCATGACATTGAGATCTGCGCCAGGATTAACCTTAGCAAGGGTATCAAGGGTGCTAAGATTTATGTATATCTTTTCAGATAGTTGGGCAGCTCTTAGAGCGCTGTCGTCCAATTTAGTAGCTAGGCTGCAGCACAGCGTTGATTAATTACTGGAAACACAAATTTCGTCTGGCCTACTAGGAAAATGTCCCAGGGTTACGACAGTCCAAAAAATTCATCGAGCCTTATTCCCACAAGGAAATTCTTAGCTTAGAAAAGGATAGTATGTATTAGGAAGCTGGGAAGCCTGAAATATCACCTCCTCAAAATCAATCTGTGACCAGATATACATAGAATGTAGGTTCTGCTCGGAAGATGACGAGTCTCTGTGAATGCCCGGCTCTGCATTGGTTAAGGTGGCTTATTTTCCACAAGGTAACATGCTCACCAGTAGATATTAAAAAATCTGCAACTAAGGACGTGCTTTCCTTCAGTAGGGAGGTGGTATGACTCTTAAAGTAAAAATGCACTCTAAGGTACAATAGATCTTTTTAGGTCGCAGTGTCAGTCATATGGTCTAGGGTCTAAGGAAAAAAGGGACCAGTTTGAGCCTAAAGACTTCATACATGAATTAAAGCCAATCTAGGCCTTCCTAGCTCGGTCTAGAATATTCAAAATATGGATGAAGATTTCTTGCGATACCTGCATCTCTCCATTACTACTCATTACATGACAACAAACGAAGTATCTATCTAAACCCAAGGTATCAGTCAAGTAGTGGGCATCTCTATAAAACATTAAGTCTCAACAATATCTTCGATAGCATTCTAAGCAAAGTTTGTCCGTCTGTCTCTATTCTCCTTCCTAAAATTCCAATCTAAATACTTTCCTATGACTATTAACAATCCAATCTAAAAAAAAAAAAAATACCATTCGCAACATACAAATGCTTGATCTATTAATAATGCTAGTCACTCCAGTTGAAAACATAAAAAAAATAAAGAAAAACCTTATGCTAGTAACAAATAAAAACATTTTGCAATATTGACGCTCCATTTAAGTCCACCAACCGACATACATACATACTCATCTACATAATGTACATACAAACATAAAGTACCTAATTAAATTTTGTTCTCTCTATTTTGAAATGGCGTAGATGAATATTTGTTTTTTGTTTGTTTCTGTTTTACGTAAAGTTAAAAAGAATAAAAAAAAAAAATTATAAAAATATATATTAAAAGCAAAAAAAAGAAAAAAAATTAATTTCTCTGTACATATGTATGTACACACAATACACACCATGCCACACCATTCGGCGAAGGCATCAGAAATCGAAAATTATATTCTCCAATACATATGTATGTAAGTATGTATATTAAAAGAAAAAAAAAAAAAGAAAAATAAAAATAAAAATAAATAAATAAATAAATATTAATTCACGCCATTGCCTCTCGGGTTTTGTCGTGTGCGCGCGCGGCATTAAACGTCTTCTGTAGCTCTAGCTTCAGATTTATTCACTTCTCGTTCGAGAACGACACGCCGCCATTTAAGACCGCCGACTTCAGAAACCACAGAGATCATCGCGTTACTCTCTGTAGAACGACTGTTTCGACTGATCGCGCGGCGGATTTTTCTATTTTCTTGTGCTAAGTACGATTCGAAAAGAATAGAAAAAAAAAAAACCAAATCGAAAAATACTTAGATACCGATAGACGAAGGATCAGCGACCCGATCAAGTAAGTAGGACTTTTGTGCATGATTCCTGCGAGCCGACCTGCGTCGAAGAAGGTATTAAGCGGGCGACTAATTTCTGATCGGTTTTTTGCCAGCAACTACTGATTTTCAGCGCATAGCCTGAGCCTGATAAAAAAGTTTGTTTAACAATGTTTTTTTTTTTTTTTTGTTATTTCATTTGGTTATCATTAAACTTTTCCTATCAGTGTTGTACGACACCCAGTGTACTGCGACGGACTACTATACACTGGGCGTGATGTGTTATTTATTTTTTTTTTGTCCAATTTTAACTGATTGTGATGTTATCGGGTGTCGTGTAAAACATGATCGGGAGCCGGGGAAAGTCTGGGCAGATTTCTTGTTACAATTTGTGTGGTTATCGTCAAATGCACAGACGTTTTGGGTTAAAAATTATTGTGCACATGGGTCTGTGGCCACACCTCCGGGACACCCAGTGATGTACAGCGGTACTGTGATAAGGATATCTGAAGAGATATCAAAGGTGAACTATGTGTGATAGGTTTTAATCGGAGAGTGTGTTGTATATTTTCTAATCGGGCGGCTTGAGATTGTCTTTATTGAAGTTTTGCTGGTTAGTTGATTTGAACTTTTCACGATGAATGGATGGTTCTCTGTTTGGAGTAGTTAAAGATACAGGATACGCGGGAGTTGTCTGTCAGGAATTCGAGTGACAATTTATTGAAAAAGTGGTCTAGATACATCGACGGAAGTGAGAGATTTTTAAGGAGGAAGAACTTGCTTAGATTTGAACGAAGTTGTATGTTGAAAGAATCCTTGTTAACGAGCAACAGAGCCTACTTATTGGTGAACTGATCACATCTTTGTACTAAATTCAGTGCAGTTTTTCTACTATGTAATGGTTTTCCAGTGTCGGTCTCTCATTTGTCGTTAAGTTGAGCAATATCTTTTAAGAAGCTAATTCGAGTGCAAATAAATTGACATTTGTCACAAAATGGATACGAATGCCAGTGGCTTTAAATTTCTGGTCACTCTACAGAAGTCTAATGCTGGTTCGAATTGTGTTCAAAGTTATCCTTCATTAGCGTCAAAATTGTGTGGAAACCTTAGACGTAAAAAACCCGTCTCCGGATGAACTTGAGACGGGACCAACAGTTCTCTCAAGCTAACCGGGTTCTTTGCGTAATTTGATATTCCCTTATAATTGTGACGCGGTTTCTCTAGATCCTCCGGCTTAGCCATGTGAAAGGAGAGATGCACATTTACTTTTGACAACGTTAATGTCGTTGAATCTCTTGCTCTGACGTTCGTCTCTTAAAGCGATCGACGATATCTTTATCCGCCATCGATGCAGCCTACCCATAAAGTACGAGTACATATGACAAGGGTAAATAAAATTTCTTTGGTTGATTGCGATGGAGATGGAGTTGAGTGTTTAATTGTCATTCTAGCTCATCACCCATTTGCCGGAAAGTCGCCGAGGTCTGACAATTAAAATTGTGCCTACGGTTTTACAAGTCGAAGAGTGTCATCATTTTTGACATAAATATAACAGCAGTGATCGTTTTGTTTCGTTATTTTGCACAGTCTGACAAATGTGACAGATGTACCAAATATGGTAGATATCGATTTTTACCAAAGTTTGAGAATTTGATCGGATTTGAACTTGAAACCATAAAGTAATAGGATAAAGCTATCTCTGACGAATCATTTTCAGACATTCACAGAATATGTCATACGGACGTAATGTTGAGATTCCATTTAGCACGCAGACATGAATTCGTCTGAATAAATCTAATCAATTAGTTGGTGTCTGATCTCGACTTAGTCATAGGGAGACCTCACTGTAAGCCGTCATTTCCAGGAGCCCTGTTCGATTCAAGCAAGGATGCTGGTGTCCTGACTTCATTTTAGTCAGTTGAATGATTTATTCTGCCTTATAGTACAGCAGAGTTTTTTTTTTTTGCTGAAATTCACGCGAAAAGCCATTGTGTCGCGCGACTCGAATTCGCTTGACGGTGAACACAGTCTTATACTGTCAGCAGAATAAGTGGTTCGTAATTCTGTGATTCCATAGTAATATCAGGTGCATCATAAGTGAGAGGTTTTTCTCTACCTACTTCTTAAACCATTTCGAACTTCTTATGAAGCTTAAGATACTCTAAGTGAAGTGAAGCTTGCTGTAAAGAAGGTGGAAAATGGTTTCTTCCTCTTCTTCAACCATGCATCAGAGAGATCAAATTCTTAGAGCGGTTCAAATCCAATTTTGAAACTTGTTTGGTCACTAAACATGTTGGTCACTTTGTTGGAGGTATGTCCTTTTGGTAGCATGTCGTTCAAGTTTCAGTTTCCGTGTAGCGATTGGCTGTGCTTGTTCCTCTTCTGGCGAAGTTATCGGCCGGACTAGGTCGATGTCCGGCACCCAACAAAGGTGAATGTTGAATTGCTTATCCATCTCAATGAGAGCCGATCGGGAGTATAGGTGCTTGTCTGTCAGATCAGATGCGGATTTGAAAGATGATCAGAGAAAACTCCTCCCACAACACCGTATTTTTGAACCGCGACTCATTTTCCAAAGTGCGTCCTCATCCCAGAGTGATCCGCAAGAGATGGGAACGGCGAAGTTCTCATCAAACTGGAAGTGTAGTTTATGTTAATTCAAAATGGAGGAGCGACCAAATTCTCTCCTTGATCATTGTAGGGGAGTTTCAATGTACAAATTCTGTCCAACAGTATCCCACCAGTACATCAGTGAATGTGGGTCTAATAGCCGAGATGTAGATCGAGGTTGTTGCTGTCGTTTTCTTCACTCTTTCTTGAATGTTAGGAGTGGTGGCTTCCGCACACAGCCAAAGCAATAGGCGATCGCTGTGCATCCTTCGCCTTTCAGGATTATGAACATTTATGTAGTTGACCACAAAATTCTAAAGAAGAGGGGATAGAACACGTCCTTGCGGAGGGTCTCTATTGATAGACCTTCAACTTGGAATTGATAACCCGATCATTAAGCAACAGATCGACAGTGTTATAATGATCCTCGATCGCGCACTTTTGTTGCAAGATTATTTTACGTACATATGTGCATGCGTCTTGTTTAGCTGCATGTGGTTGCCAGGAGTCTTCTTTCCAGTAAGAGTCCCTTAGTGATTCACATGAGTTCAACTGTTTCTGGTGGGTTGTTGCCATGGCAAGTGTTGATGGGTTATTTTTGGAAGACTGTCCTTTTGTATTTGTTAAGTCTTGGAATTGAAGTGTGCCCTGTACAGAATTCAAGTCTATTTTGGAAGGAGAGCCGCCAGCAAGTTGTAATGGGTCTGGTTGACTGTCAAGCTGTCAAGCTGTCTTAAGAGAAATTTGATTCGAAGCATAATCTATATTTAAGGTAAGGCATGATATTCAAGGTGAAATGCGAAAGTAATTCAATAGTGTGAATTGGCAGCCATTTTGTTAGAAATGACTGAAATTAGGCTCTGTTTTCATGAAAAGTTTATTTGATGGTCAACTACAATGTAAATGTCACAGCATAATGACATTTGACGCCATTTGCAAAGATTATAGCAATTTCACAGTGTATTACATATTGCATCAAGTTTTTTTTAAATTTTAGATGAATACCTATGACAACGATTTTGAGTTGCTGTTGTTCAGAGGGAACGAGTTCATGTTCTTCTTTTGTTTAAAGGTGTTTGTCTACATAGATATCACTGACAAATATATCCCTTACTTGTCAATGATATGTTTAAGTCCAGTCTTTGGAAGTGATGCAACATATTTGACATGTACTTTCTTATGTACTATTCTTGTTAAACGCGTGATTAACGATTGCCCATCTTTCTCTTGATTGTTAGATAGGATCCATCAAAAGCCCATGATCTCAAGTTCCAGGCGTGTGCAGGCAACCCGTGGCCTAGGATTGATTGAGTGGGAGTACTCATTTCTGCGTAATGTAATGTAAATAGCGGTGATATCAGAAAGAGTAACTATCGAATACAATCGAGTTAAACAAATGATCGGTAGTAGGTTGCTGAAAAAATGGAATTATGCGATTTCTATGCCATAGACCTCGAAATAATGAGAGAAAGAGATCTGGAACATTTTTAAAATAGCATTTAGGATTTTTTTAGGAAGTTGTTGGCACTGATGGCTCACTGATTCTAGTGCTAAACCACATATTTCCAGCACCATTTCTGCCATTTGTTTGTTCAATTTTCTTTATTCTCTTCACATCTGTTACCTGTCAAAATCAAGTTGAAGTTTAACACATCCTAAATTCTGGTTCTCTTTGAAGCTAACCTATGAACCATTACGTTATCCTCTACCGAATGTCAAGCGTGAGGGCGAAGTGAAAGTAGGATAGTGATAGATCGCCAGCCAAGCCCGAAACCGAAGCGCTATTGTGTTTCGAACTTTAATATTTAATAAACCCTGGTTCTTGCAGATTGTAAGGTTTTCTGTCGAAGTAAGTATGTTTCTGTCAACAACAGAATTGTCAGGTTAGTTTGTCTTTGATTTTTTTTGCACAAATGTCATGTTTATGAAACTATTTCGTTTACAAGTATCCAGTTCTGGTACGGGGGTGACATAAGCGTGTAGGCATCTACATGTGTACATGTGTAATTTTTTTTATGCTTTGCCAACAAACATGTGTACATATTTCTGAACTGTCCTTCGTAATGGCTATTTCACATTCCGATCCGAACGGAAACCGCAATGAAATACGAAAAACAACAAAAAAAATCCACAAATCGAAACACAAATGGTCCCAACGTAACGACGACAGTCGGGACCCAGAAAATGCGGAGCGAAGAAAGGTTACAAAGAAAATTCCAATGCGGGAATATACTATATGTAGTACTATTTCTTTTTTTTTTACATAAGAAAATCAACAAGAAAATATTTTCTGTCCAGCAGAATGGGGCAGTTTTGTGTATAGTACAAATAATAAAAAATATATACATACATGTACATATGTCTGTATAAAAAAAAATAAAATAAAAATGAAGGCGGCATGAATATAATTATGGTCTGTGGTGCTGTGTGCTGCTGCTTTGAACTTTGACAGGAAGTCAGTCAGTTCTTTTGTTTTCGTTGTTTTTACTGATAAGGCTCTCATGACAAATATGCGGTTCGGTTCGTTGTTCGTTACGCTGGTTTCATACATACTATACACATACATATATATATGTATAAGTGTACGAACGTTCATTGCCTAGAGACGAAGGCAAATATAGAAGACCGACCACCACCAACTACAGACCATTAGGCCTGAGAGTAAAACAAAAAAAAAAGAAGAAAAATATTTATTGTTTTCTGAAAAATAAAAATCTGCACCACATACTTACGCGTTTAAAGCTAAAATTTGAGATGAATCCAAGAAATACTGTACATATTCTGTTCATAAGTTTAATGTCGACCAGATATTTTGCGATTTGGTATGAGTCTCCTAAAACGGGAATAAACAAACTTCAATTCCCGCCCAAGTATACCGAGTGACGTTAACAAATTGCAGATATCGGTTTTCATCCGAAATATTTCGAAATTAGCTGTCATTTTGCCTTTTTTTTTTTCAATTCTGACGCCTTCGTTTGATATTATCAATTTAGAGACTATACTACTTGTACAATGACAATTGACAGAGAGATCACTACGTTGTTTGTCTCTTCAAAGAGTAGTGAGTTTAAAAGTATCAAAGTTTCAGTCAAACTTTGACAATTGGCTGCCAAAGTTTTCGAAATGTCAAACTCCAATTTCAACATATCAGCGCAAGAGATCAGTAAAGTGATCTTCTTTAGTTTCAATATAGAACAAGGACTGGTTTGGATTAGCTTTTAAGAATCTTTATCTTTAGGGTCGTTTCCAAGTTTAGCATACAAGAAGTCTGTTGCCAAAACAACATAATAATTCACTTTTTTAGAATAAGATTACAACTCTTTAAACTGTTGATCATATCCAGATCTTTAATGAAGTAACCAGTAATTGTCGATAAAATAGTTCAGGGGCTCCGTTTTCTGTAAAAATTCTCTTGACAAGATGTTTGACAAGATGCGTGAACTCTATCCAAGTTGGATGGTCGGTTTGAAGTAAGTCATTACGTGCCGCTGTACAGCTATAAGAGGTCTTTAGACGAGCATTCACGTCTAATCCACAGGTTGTTTTATGTGGCCCGCACTAGTAGAAGGAACTTTAACCCACTTCAAGTGTGCAACTGGGCTAAAGGCTTATGGGAGAAGCTTATTATGAATTTGATATTTGAGTGAGAAAACGTCTGCAAAATGTAAGAGTGGAGGCCTCACCAAGTACGCAAAAGTTTCGTAGTTTTTCGTAGAAGAGAGCGCTCATGAGAGAGTAAAAAAATTCCCCATGCAACGAATTTTAGTGCAGGAAATTTCTTTGCACTGATTCAAATCTGTCATATCTGTAAGAATTTTTTTGTTGTTTGTGTATTTGCATACATTTGCTTTTGACGTCTAAAAAGCGGGCGAATTTGGTAGCATTCGCGTTCGTTTACTTTTTTGTGATTTTACGATTCTCTGAGAGAATTTTATCCCCACACCTTGGAATTTTATAATCTAGGAATTTTGGTACAGGAAGTACGCGAACAGAAATACTGTGGATCTTGATAGAGCAGCTTTAACTTCCATTGAAAAGTGTCATCGGAATAACACTCCCAAAGCGAAACTTCTCTTTATTCTTATAGTGTCCTGGGGCCCTGAATGTTCACCACGATCAGTAAGATGGCTCTGGGGTTTTAGCTTTCGCTGAGTTTAACCGGACATTAGATTTTGCCACTACGATTAGTTTGTTTCCATTGTACGTAAATGTTACAGCAGGATGTCTTCATGCCTGGAGCAGGGCTTAAAGAAGACACAATGAGAACCTCACTAATCTTTATAGGGAAGTTATAGGTTAGATATTAGAAAATCCTGGGCGGGTATTCCTTATATCATTCGTTACATAAGGATTTGAGAATTTTGTTTGAAAGACTTATGTCATGATTGTCTGAAAGGTTTGCCAACTCAAGACCCAAGAAAAAATATTTAGTAGCACTGGAAATATGTTTTTTTGTGCATTCTAGACTGATTTCTAAGTCAATCAAAAATTCGCTGAGATAACGACAGGAAAACCTGTCATACGATGTACGACAGAATGGCAAACAATTGTGAAAATTTTGACAGCTGGTAACTTTGACAGCTGCTGAAACATAACAATTATAAAACATATCATTGCTATCTGGTCACCCTATATTACACTCTTTAGATTGTTTTTAAATAGTTATGGCTCCAAGCAGGATGTGAACACACTTTGCGAGTGACTTATCGAAGACTTAACTGCACTTCGCCAGTTCACCATCCATAGGCAATTGGCTCTTTGTACTGTTCCTCCAAGTTAGGAGATCTCGTATTCGATCCTAAGGCCTTGATGCAGGCTTGACTGCCTATAAGAATGCCTATACAATGTTTTGGATTGTCTTTCGAAATGCGGCAAACTTCGAGTACTGTCAGTGCGTATGAATTTGAAACCCAGATTGCCTGAGATGTCTGAAGCAGGTTCGAGAAATTCTAGCAACTACCCCGCAGTTCATTTCTGTGCCCTCTGTGTAGATGGTTGTTTTATACTCCTTAGTAACACAATTTTCCTGATCCAGTCTGGATGGAAAGCTATGACCATACGGTACTCATATAAGGAGCAGTACCTAAGAACATTCAAGGCACCTGTTGAACATGCTTTCATGACACTTGAAGTGCCAGCAACAAAGAGGTCCTATCTTATGGGAGGATGGGGCGTACGATAAGGAAATCGGCATTTAGGTTTTCGGCAGACTTTGATAGCTAAAAGGAAACTTTGTGTCTCCTTTAAAAGTGGGCAGCTCTAGGCAGTCTATAGTAGTTTAAACCTTCTTTGACAACGTTAATGTCATTGATTAAAGAAATCAGATAACTCAGCGGACTCCAAGTAGGTTACGTGCTGGATATTTAGTTGAGGGCTTGACCTACGCATCATGTTTGGGCAGTACTCCCTCTGAGACTTCAATAAAGCTGGAGCTTATTTAATTGAAAATTCGTACTCCACGAAAGTCTTTATGCTCAAAAAAGCCATAAGAAAACTTTGGTAAACAGCTGCTTAAAAGAGTACTCTGTTTAGGTCGTTTCTGAAACGAATAGCTTGAAAACATGTACAAAGATGCGGTTGAACAAAAGTGGCAATGGATGTTACAGTCGAAAAAGACTCTCGGTTCTCCTGGACTACGATATCACATAGAATTTGGATTGCTTCTCTGTAGGCTAGTGCTACCTAAAAAACATACACATTTTTATAAAAACGAGAAGGAAACCTCTAACCACAACGTTCTTGAATGCTCCCATACAACGTATCTTCTGAGGTCTACTTGGAGCGTTTCTGCGTTTCTGAGTTTCAAGGCATTTGGGTTCAAACATCGCACATTCAAATCTAACAACAAACCAAAACCTTGTCCCAAATAACTGTTCCACAGGTAGTGTCAAATCAAAAGTAAATAATTGTAATTAAATTAACCCCAAATGCACTTCTCACTAAAGTGTGATACCGAATTGACACGACTTTTATCAAATAAATTGCGGCAGTCTTAAATTTTTTTTTGCCTTGAGACCCAAGTGTCTATGTTTTCCCACACCACAGTTATATTTTATATCCCCCAATGGCTACCGAAGGGAATTCATTTGTACAAGTACATGCATAACTCACTAACGCTCCACTTTACCATGCTTAGTGCGATAAGAACACTTGCCGCCCCCAAAAGAAGAGTCGGTAAATAACCTTTTCCATTCCATTATGCATGACTGTTCCAATTCTAGGTCCGATCGTGCTGTGAAATTAAAAAAAAGACAAAAAAAAAAACCAACATCTAGAGCGTAAATAATAAAAATCGTTCGTCCAACTCTGTCCGTCCGCAACGGCAGACGACAGAGAGTGTAGAATTACTTCATACATCCTCTCGTTATAGTGCTAATGAACCTGACCGAATGACACCACTCACAATGTCCCTGTACCGCACTTATCTATTCATGAAAACCCATAAACCCTGCCCTGCCATCCAATAGATAAAGTGCGATCGCAAGGATTATTTTGACAAATTTATGAGTTCCTACGGGACCAGGCTCACAGAATATCCTTCGCGATGACGTATTTATTATAAGTTTTCGGTACTTTATTGGAATTTCTTGTTTACAGTTTTACTTTAGATACAATTTTTCTGTTTCAAAATATTTTTACGATCAAAATTCTTATAACAAAAAAATTATGACGTTGGAACGCCACCATTGACACCAAACAGCACTCGAGTTCAGTGGTATCGTGTAGCAAGCGGGCACTTGACGTGTCTGGACGGAAAGAGAGTCCCTTTTGGCAAGTGGTTTGCCACACTGGCGCTAATTCGTACTTCAACGTCATTATCGCGTGGTAAATCGATTTCGAGAATTCCTAACCAAGTTTTTCGATGATCGTTTTACGAACTTCGAATGATGGAGTGGAGTGGTGCGCCGCGCCGCTACAAGAGTCGGGCCATTATAAAGTGGCTAATCGGATAAAGTCATTTAATAGGAGTAAGATAGATCGCGATTTATGTGTGTTATGCAAGAATAAATATACTTTAAGGTTCCATAAATCATATCACGATCAAGCGGTTTCTTTATGGATGAATTCGAATGTAATCGAAGCGTGAGAAGGAAAGTAAATACAGACAGTGGTAGATTTGTTTGTTTCTTTCGATAATACAACAAAAAAAAAGGACCTTAAAGGGTATCGATTTTGGAACACTGTGGTTCTTAAGCTGGGGCTGCTTTCTATTTACTTTATCTCTGTGGGAAATAGTTGAGTATTTGCTGGAGCTCGGCTTAGTTTGGATAAAATATGAAACTAACGTCAAAGTTCATCATATTTATAGAATCGTCGGGTTCTCTATGTTCGTCTGGTCTAAGCGAGATCGTCGATTTATTCAGAAATAGCCGAGGGTACTTAAAAAGATTAGAAGGAAAGTTTAGCAAATTTCTCCGATCAGTTCGGACACAGTACATGATGAAATGATTTCAAATAGATCCTAAGACTGAAATTCTAGAATTCCTTCCATTGCAGTACTCCACAGCACTCATGTTCTACCATTTGTGGCTCTGATTTAGAGTTGTATACAGACTGTGCAGATGTATCGTTCCCATTTCATCCGAAAGTATCACTAAATGATCACTTAGTAAGGCCTCTGCATGATCTTCCGATAAGACTATCTGCTGCAGTAGAACTCCTCCCGTCTGTTTTGGATATTTAAGAGAGATTGGTACACAGGCATACCGTGTTTATCGTTTGTCTAAAGCCCTCCATGACAGTCTTTCACTGTTACTATCATGAGTTCCGGCGATATGTCAAAGGTTTTCATTTCGACGGTATAGTGAAAGACTGATCGTGCTGGTTCCTACACTTGTCCTGAATCTAGTATTCTTTCACTCAAAAGTGCCTTCGAGGTTGAAAGTAATCATATTCCAGCAACACTGTACCTAGGGAGGGCCCTTTATTCATGTCTAGAAGAACTATGTACCCAATCTGGTGTCAGAGTACAAAACTGGAGGGCGACACTGCGATAGACTCAAAGGCCATCCTTTGTGAAGCTGATAACAGATAATGTAGCACTACACGTCAGGGAAATCTGTAAGTGATTCACATTGTCCACTTTTTGGACTTTAAGGTCATTTAGAAAACTAAGATTCCTAGCAGAAGTCCAATGGGTATTTCCATCACAATACGGGTGGTGAAGCATTGTAGTGTATTTTAAGCTGAAATCACAGTACTTCGAGAAGCCGAAGCGTGGCTTTCAATTGACTTTGTAGATTGGAGCGCTATTTTAGACAGTCAAACAGCGATAATCGCCTTCGAAACACTAATCCGTATGCGAAGTTTAAGCCAACAGAAATCTTCAGAACATGATAGCTTAAGAGTCAAAAAGAAGATTGGAGCACGACAAACGTTTTGGAATTTCTATTCCACGGATCTCTTACCGAAATGGCCCTCAAGTCCACCGTCAAGCCAGCACAGATATTCAGAACAAGCTAGCTAAAGAGTCTCACGGTAAGCACACTGAGAGAAGACCCTCAAAACCTATCAAATCAATGAAATTCCAATAGATAGGTGAAGTAACATCAGTACATATATACATATGTAGTTGGAGCCTCTTGGGCTATTGTCTGGTAGAAAGAAGTTCAGTTCAACGATTTCTATAGAAAATCTAGAGATACGGATGAGGAAGAAAGCCTATTGGCTTTGAGAGGGGAAACTATTGGAGACAATTTATTCGCAAATCAGAATTCAAAAGTTGTCCTTAAAGGGTACTGGTTGTTGTGCTCTTATTTTATCTTTTGGTCTATGTGTGGCCTTCCCTGAGCGGGAGCAATCAACCAACATAACCCAATCCGACCCAATCAACCATACTCCATGGAGTAGAAATGGTTTGAGTCCGGAATCAAACCACGTTGAACCCTTCAATGTTGTACGAGTACTCTAAAGGAATTGGAATTCTCAGACAATCGGAATCTTTATGTTCAGGTAGTTTCCTCCACTTGTTCGTTAGTACACCACGAAGTGCCACTTTTTGGGGTCAATTACAAAAGTGTCGTAAATATCACCATCATCACCATTCCCTCAGAAATTGCATAAATTGAATACCCTTCTCGGAGCACTTTCGCTTTTGTTTTTATTAGGTCCTGTCCCAGTTTTACAATCCTGTCCATTATTAGAACACACAGGTACGTACTTAACAAGCAACCAAGCCCAAGGATATGATTTAAGAAAACACAATGTCAGACTAACAATTAGCCTGGTATTTGTTTTCATTTTACTCGCGCACTCACCTTTGTTGTGGTGGCGGCATTGAAAAGATTTGGAAAATATGTACAAATATACGAGTAAGGAAGAAATTTCCTTTCGGGAAAAACACACATTTCTTATGTAATCGAGTTGAGAGGAGGAGACACACGATTTATACAAATGAAAGGAAGAAAACCCGACATGTGACCAGAATGTTTTCTGAACAAATAAACCTGACAAGACGGAAATGAATTTTTGTTCTCCACTGTGACATGATACCTACAAGAGTTACTCACAAACTGTTCTACATGACAACTGACGGTAATAAAGTTATCTGCCGTTGCGGGACCTTTTAAAAACACGCGTTTTAAAATTTTGTTTCTCCTTATTTCTTTTAATTGAAACAAAAAAAAAAGAAAAGAAAAAAAAAAACCCCAAATGACACAAATAAAAAATATTCAATAATACGAAAATAATTTATTTTGGATTTAACCTGTTTGAACTTTTGGAATCGTTTTCGTTTCGAATACGTTTCGCTTATCAATAGCTCGGCAGGAGTGTACTCAAAGGTTATTGTGACGACATTTGTTTTTCTATGATCGAAAATTAAATGATCATCATTATTATAAATTGTCTCCAAACAATCTATCTTTTTGTGTTAATAAAATTCAAAGTGACGATGATTTTTTGTTTTTTTGTTTTTTTTTTTATTTCTGTACAAAGTTTTGATTTATCCGCTCCGCACTGATGAATTGAAACGTTTGTGGGGAATTTGTAGAATATTTGCTTTACAATATAAATGCAAGGAATGCACATATTAGATGAATATTTAGAATATTTTATGGAATTAGTTAAGACAGCCTTGTATTTGCTGTGTTAAAGGAGGCCCAAGGTCAAAGGAGGCCCTCTTGACATTGACGGAGCGTTTAACAAAGTCAAATCATGGCCACATGGAAGTCTCAAAGAACAGAGTCATCCATTTTGTGGTATCGAAAGTGAATTTAAATAAAACACATTTATGGTCTAGATTGTGATCAAATTTTTATTTCAATTTGTTGCTTGGATCTTGGCATTGTTAATTGAATATAACATCATGCAAACGATCTCCACGGGAGTATTTGGAGGACTTGATTCCGACAAGGTAATTTTCGATGACTATTGGAGACATATCGAGCAATGCTCGCAATATCATAACTTGACGGATTGTATGCATAAACACGTTCATCTCCACGGTATCACAAAACGAAATCAAACTGTGACAAATCATAAGATCTAGATTCTCAGTTCACATCACCAAGACGGGAAATAACTCGTCCAAGGAATGGTTCTTGCAATAAAGTCCAAACGAGTCGTCTTTTTGAAATGTGGCACCGTCTTGTTGAAACCATATGTCTTCCACATTCGTATATTCAAGGCAAAAAAAAAATTGATTTCCGTTCTCATCTCCATTGTAACTTGTTCAATGTCGGCTTCCAGATCTCCAATTGTTGCTGGATTATTAGAGAACTAACATACATATCCCTGCAACAAATAATCCAACATTGTTTAATCAAAGGAAATCAAATCAAACTGTATTTTAAAACAAATCGATATTTCCTTGAGAGAGGTGTGGAGTGTAGCCTCATTCTGTGTTTCCCATGATTGAAGTCAAATACTCATTGGTCTTGGTTTGATATCGTTCTCCAATGATGTTTCCAATATCTTTTCTGGATTTGACGAATGCCAAATGTGACAGTTTATACTTACCTATTTACAGATTTATTCAGTCAAAAATGAGACTTATCACGATAAAATTTGTAGTGGGTTTCACGAATTAAACGATTACTTTCGAAGTAAATTTGAATAATTTGTAAGCATTTTTGAGCCGTCCGTCTCTCTACAAGATGGAGCAAAGGTAATGTCGTGTCAAAATATTTGCAACTAACGTCAAATGTCAGCGTGAATTTCGTCTTCGTTTCCTCATCGCCCTGAACTATATGCGCGAACAATTAAGGGTTTTCTTGAGCCTCTCGTGTAAACTAGAGATGTCACAAGAAGTGACCGGGCCCGTATTGCTAATGTTATGGAATTCACATCTTTAAATAAACTTTTTGTTTAAACAGAACCCAATTTCTTTCGTTTCTAACAAAATAGCAGCCAATTCACATTAGGACATTACTTCTGCTCCATCTCTATTCAGTATGGCAATCTATACTGAATATAGTGTCAGCTGTCCTTCCCAGTTGAAAAATCTATCATTGCAAGAAAAAAACCGTCGTCATTAGCAAGAGGTTTTTTTCCTTAAAACCAATAGGAAAGTATAGATACACATAAGGTTCTGATCCGAGACGCTCAATGTTATCACAAAATACTTTGAAGTGTAATCATGATCACACGATTTAATTACTGTCGAACACATTAGGTCTGTTCGCGTATTTTCTGCACCAAAATTCGTAGATTGTGAAATTCCAAGGAGTGGGGGTAAAATTCTTTCAGAGAATTTGAATTGACTTTTTAGACATCAAAGGCAAATGTAAACAATGGGCGCGTTCCGATTTCTAGGCACTACTGACGGCAAACTGACTGAAAATGTAGGTGACATTTCAAGTGTCACACCTCGCATCCTCATTTCCAGGTTTTACTTTAGACAATGTGTGGACTGTGTTTGCCAAAGGATCTTACTGATGAATATATTTATTTGAAATTGGAACCTGTAAAGAAGGCTTAATTGAAAAAATAGCCGATAATAAAAACAAGGTCCCTTAACTTTTTCTAAAAACTTCTGCTTCACTTACAACTTTGGACACAGCGCATATTGATCAAATAATCATATCCTCTTATTGTATCAATTCGATGATCACTTCCCTGGAATTTATTTGGAAAGTAATTTGTTTATTTATTGCACATAATCCATTCAAATTATAAAGCACAGCCGAACAATACATAAAATATTGCCGATCAGCTGATTCTTCACACTTCAAAAACAGACTTAAAAGTAAGGGAGAATTTTTTTTCCTTCGAATCCAGTCCACTACTTAAAAAAAGTTGCCTTACTTTTCAGTCAAATTTGAGTCTCTACACCAATCAGAAACGTTTGATTACATAGTGCCTAGAAACAACGTAAAACTATGTACAGGTATCTGACAGGTTTGACAGATTTCATAAATCAGTGGAAAGAAATCTCCGGCACTAAAATTCGTAGCATGAGGAAATTTTGTACTCTCTCATGAGCGTTCTCTTTTACGAAAAACTACGAAAGTTTTGTGTATTCGAAAATTCGTTGTTTTGGGAGAGTACGCGAACAGACCTATGGCTGCATTGACAGAAGCGAAAATCTGTCTCGACGTTGACAGGTACGTTCCTCTATTGAAAGTATTGGTTTCGGACTCGAGAGTTCTATACGGCTGTCGATGAGTCTGCAACGATTTTGATAAAATTTGTCATTTGGATTAGTTTGGCCATATGGATACGTATTGTGTATCCAATTTGAAAATTCGAAATAATTTTCTACATCAAATAAAATGTATAATCAAAAATATATTTGCACATAGTATTGGCGCAAGACTCGAATTAAAATCCTAAAATCAGGTACCACACAGTGGTCAACGTAATAACATCCACAGGGTGATTACAAGGTCAACGGAAATAGTTCACAGATTGATCCAAAAGTTCGTTAGGCGTCAACGCGTTGAAAAGATTTTAAGAGGGCCGTAGACACTCGAACATGGACTTGGTACGCGAACCATGTTCGAGTTGATTTTCCATGTCTTGTTCGAGTGCCAATTTCGTGGTTCGAGTAAACTAAAAATTTGGACTCACCAAGAACAAAAGTACTTTGATAATTTTCAATGCTCGAGGGAGGAGCTACGTGTTCGTCGAACAAAGTTCGAGTGTCTACGGAGTAGTTTACACGTTTATTTCCTTGACCACTTAATTTTTTTTGCATTTGAACCTTTGTGCAGTCTGACGTGCAGTCGAAACAATATAAAAAATGGAACTTTGCACTTTCACGAATCAACTAGCAATAATAATGACTTATGATGGTGATGAGTGCATAACGTGAAGGCGTAAGGTAAAATGAAGTTCGAGTAAATTGGTCTCTCTGTCTGCCGGGTTTTCTCGAACCAAGTTTACTCGCACCATGTTCGAGTATCAAAAGCCGGCTTTACGTTACATGACTTGGCAACTTTCAGACAAATTCTCACTTCATTTTGACTCCAAAGAGCCTTTTTTTCTGACCGTGTAATCAGAGCTTTAGTCCCTTGAGGTAGTCTCGCTATATATGGATGTGATGTGTACATATGTATTCTAAAAGATTCTAATTAAACAATCCCCACTACTGTGTACAAAAGACACTGAAATGATATACAGCCAGCCCATTTGAAACAAGTGTACATTGTAGATTTATGATCGTTCCATTATGCAACATTGTAGAGTCATAAAAATTTGTAAAATTATTTTTTTTTTTGTTTAATGTTGCATTTAATGTTTCTTTTGACAATGTTAACGATTTGTTTTCCACTGATATGGGATTTTAATAACTCAGTTATGTGCTGTTCATGTGATCTAGTTCACGTGCATTAACGCACTCCAAATGCATTGACCGCGCCATCAACTATTCACAAAAAGTCGTAAAAATTCCGCGATTTTACGACTTTCCTTGGCCATTATGATCCAAATAAGTCACATAACCAATGTTTAAGGTATACCAACTCGTATTTAATTACTTTCCCTTAACGAAATCTTTTTTTTTTCTTCTATTTTTCTCTAAACAAGACGAGAAATATTAATTTTCATAAAAAAAAAAAATACTCTTCTTGTATACACTAGGGGATGACTCCGAGAGTCCGTAGAAAATAACCATAACTAGTCCTTTTTTTTCGTACAATTTCATGACTCGCGAGTAATTCAATGCCTGCGAGTAGTTTACGATCTTGATGACCATTTGGGGAAACCTCCGCAGACGATACATTACAATGTTAAAGGATCTATGAGCCGTGGCTGTGGAGGAAAATCCGTTCTAGTCGATGTGATTTATGAGATAATTTTCTGGTCGATTTGAGAAATTTGTTTCAAGTGAAGGAATTCTGTATGTTCCTCGAATGTTTGTCGTTGGAATATGAAAGTAAATTATTTAAAAGGAACGAATTCAATAGAAAAGGATTATTGGGTGTGGGTTTAAAAGTAATGAGTTTATGGGTGGTTGAATGAACTTATGTGACTTATTGTGGAGTTCCAAATCCACGAATGTCAACTTATTAAAGTATGACATACAGGACTAACACTATCCGTATCAATTGGATGGTCAGGACGAGATTGCATTGAATGCAGTTGCCTTCAACAACTTCTTCGAAATAGTAAACCCAGAGTGAAACATCACTTAAATTGCATTCAGATCGAGTATCAATCAGGAGATTCAAAGAAAGAAATCATAATCTGTGCTGTTTCCGATGGCTTTGATGTCACATCTTCTCTATTCATCACAACTCCTGCTGATGCCAAGTGCATTGTGCTCCTTAAAAAAATAAATACTTGGCGCAACAGGTCGATGGGACCCAAGGCCTAGCTTCTCACAACCATTCGTGTTGTGCGTGTTATATTCTTTACACGAATGGAAGGTGCCTACTGTTTAATACCGTGTCCGAAGGGCAATTTCTTATTTGAGAATCTTTCTCAGGACAGTTGTTCTCTCGGATGTTTGTCAGACGTTCGCGAGAGGTGGGGCCGTGAAAAACTTTTAGGTGTTCCCCGACTGGGACTCGAACCTCGAACCCCTTGTTCCATAGTCCAACGCACTAACCACTGAGCCACGGCGCCCACAAGCATTGTGCTCCTTGCTTAGGAAAATAATCATTCATTTCAGGGTGAGATTTGCATTTGTTCCACTTTGGTCTAATTTTTGATTCGAAGGCTATGTAAAGTTCTTCGATGACTAGGAACAAGTGTCTTTCTAGGAATTTATTTCTCATGAGGGTATATTATCTCCGTCATTCTATTCTTTTCTACTTGAAGAAAGAGCTATAAAATATATTATTTCCATGCTCTACTTACTCTTGAAGGATCATAGTCTAGCCCGACGCATCCAATTGGCTTATCTTTAGGGCAATTGAGGATGGGTTTGGGATTCGTCTCGAGTGAAGCTGCTGTTGTTGTCTTCAGTACACTCACAGTACCAATCCATGTTAGAGGCTTGCGCCCACATTAATTTGCCATAGCAAAGTATAAGCCTCACAATAGGCTGGCTGTAACTCCAATTTTCCAAGGCCTTGTTGATGGTTTCGCGCTGTAGATCAGGGATTGCTTGCTTTTAGTGCTTGAATCATTTCTGGATTGTTGGCCAACGGTCCTTCACGGTTCCCCACAAAAACAAACGTCGAAACGGGTCAAAGCACAGCTCCGAGGCGGCCAATTGACATCGCCAAGACTGCTGACAATACGATTTGGTGGAACCAGAGATCGTCCAAATTGATGTCTTCGTTGTTCCCGACTTCATTTTCGAAGAAAAATGGTTTAATGACTCCACTATCTGCACCAAACAGTCACTCTCTGTGGATGCATCGACTTCTCGACAATAACGTGCGGGTTTTCCGAGCCCCAGATGCGTCAATTTTGTTTGTTAACGTAGCCGCCGAGCTGAAAATCCGTCAGAAAAGATGATTTTTTGCCCAAAATCGTTGTCCAATTCAAGCTGCTCTAAATCCCAAACTGAGAAGCGATAACGAAGCCGATGGTCGTCCGCCTTAAATTGGTGAGTCAATTGGATCTTGTAAGAGAATAATCCGCGATCTTTGTGCAGAATTCTCTTCAGGCTAGTGCGTGAAATGTTGAGCTGTTGAGATGGATGGCGGGTTGCCGTTCGTGAATTAAGTTTCACACTCTCGGCTACAGCAGCCACATTCTCGCCTGTGCTCACTGTACGACAACGGGTTGTCCACTAGCATACCAGTTTTACGAACTTTTTGCACAAACTTGCGTACAGCTGGTGCGGTGGGTGCTTCATATGGGCCAAAACTTATTTTCAAATAACACACTGTTTGGGCTACACAGCACTCACTTTTGAAATAACTTTTCAATATTTCTCAACGTTGTTCAAGCGTAAAGCAACTCATTTCGTTCCGCGGAGGTATGATATTGACTTTCTAATAAGATTTCGAGCTTGAAACAGCTGTCAGTGTCAAAATAACCTATGCATTAAAAAGAAACCACTAGATGGCCCCCCTTTACTTCGATATAGGCCTTCCGATATCACCTCCTCCTTAACCGACCTCAAACAATTCTCAAGCCGTAGAACCTGTACCTTAATGGGTTGGGCCAGTAAGATTTGTTCCTGTTTCATAGGTTACCCTGGCAGCCTGTATTATGTTCCAAGGTCTGCGAAAATTCCAAACTAGTTCAAGCATATTATAAGGCGCTGGAGGAGCGTGATTTTTACGTTAACCAGTTCACTGAGATTATCAAAGAAGTACGCTCGTGCGTCTAGTGCAGTGCCCCTTGTTGACACTGTCTGCTAAGACAGTTGAATACGTCTAGTATTGAGGCTCGTAGTATTGAGCTAACGTTGCTGTAAAATCGATTGGGTAGGTGGTTCACAGATAAATAAGCCTAGTGAGCTCGAAGACTAAGCAATTCCATGGAATGTGGCTCAGGAGTCAAATAAGATGATTATTTATATTCCAAGTTGTCTAGATACACAGAACTCTTCCCCTTTTATGGTACTCACCAGGTTCTATAATTTAGATTCTCCCTAGTGAAGCAAATGGTTTAGATCATAAAAATGCAAAGCTGATCTTTGTCTTCCAATGTGCTTTATTCATTTGATTAGTGACAGCTTAAAGCTTTTTCACTCCCCCACCTCTCGTGAGCGTTTGACAAACATACGAAAGTATATCTATCATTAAAAGCTTTTAAAATAAGCCTTTGAACATGGCATTAGTCAGTCACAACGTGCACAGTTGTAAGAAGCTAGGCTCTGGGCCCTTAGGAATTGCTCCTCTAAATGTTTCTATTTTTTGCTAAAATTTGCTAAAATAATAGTGTTTAATTCAAGTCCGTACATTCGACATCTTTTTTCCACCTTTGGCCTAGCTACAGCCTGCCTATGTAGATCTACTCCTTTGGGTAGTTAAACATTATATCGTCTCCCTCTAAGCCGCCGACGGAAAATCCAGGTCTTCACTACCAGATTCAGGTCTCGTTCAGTCAGCACAATTGTTTAGAGCTCAACATCCTCAAAGCTATGAACTTGTACGTATCTGCTTGACCTCAGGGCGAAGGAGCTCAGTTTGCATTCGCATATTGATGAGATAATCCTTTCATTCACTACATTTTTTTTTTATTTGCTTCTTCCTAGTCAGACTTGCTCCTCCTCTCAGGGAGCTCTTTTATTTTTCGACTCCTATCAGGTCTTTTCAACAACTGACTCTCAAACTCTCTCTTTTTCCATCCAGTTCCCTATAGGCTGCGTAAAGTTATTCCAAACTATTATGTTTTTGATATCAGCCGCAGGACTTAAATTAGATTTCCCCTTTGGCCTTACAGTGAATAGTTCTTAGTTTTTTGCTTAGTTCTGGCTTGTATTAAGCTGAAACTATGTCCCCTTCCTAAAGACTTTTAGACTTTCATAATTTCCATTAGAAATGCTATAGTGCTTGCAGTAAGCACTACGTAACCATACTCATTTCGCAGGATTGTTACCCACGTTAAGGACGAAGCGTCTGTTCCATAGGACTTTGGTCTTTAGGAAAACTGGACTTAAATCTTACCAGTCTCCAGTTTGTTTTACTCTACGAACCTTGCTGCTAAGCAATTGCCATAAGTCTGGATACTTTCATTGCATTAAGGCTAATTATATTCCGTCAGGATCTATGGTCTCATAAAGTTGATAACCTTACTAGGATCCATACATCTAGGCAGAAGTCCAATCTCCAAAACCCATGACTATCCATAAGAGGATATCTGAGTCTGGTTTAAAAAAAAAATGCACTTCCTGTTCGTGAATGCTTATCTAAATCAGTTAAAGGATATCCCCCATGTGGATCAGTTATCTTTTCAATTTCTTTTTTGGCGGCATGCAACGTTTCCTGTAAAACAAATAAGAGAGTAAAATCGATAACGCCATGCCAGGGAAAATCCTCCAGACAACCCTTTCTATTCAATCATGTCGCAGTATATCCATATTGACTTCCAAGTTATCTACGAAAATATGTCCCACAGTATTGTCGGACAAAAAAGAACTGATAAACCCGCTGGTTTTTATCGTAATCATAAGCGCCAGCCCCTTTCGCGTCTGCCAAATAATCGCTAGTCCGCCCATGCATTTACGATTCACAGCATGAGCGCCATCGAGGCCCATATGAAAGGGTGACGCCTCGCTAGCCGGGTCATGCTGAATGCTAAATTGCCACATTATCACATCTGACCGCAGTGGAAAATCCTCACACGAAAAAAAAGGTCCTGCTGATCAGTTTACTAAACACCCGTCATAGTCCCATGGATCTCGTCTACCTACCTACCTTTATCCATAGAAGGGTTGATGTCTTCTCTCTTGGAAACTCGTGGTTTACGCCCCAGATTTTTGTCACTAAAATAACCAGATGCGTTCCATCCATGTGTTTGGATTATTATGACAGTAGAATGGTCAATACGCCCCCAGGCATCGTGAAGTTTACGAGCCCGCGATGAGTGATCGAATCGTAAAATCATAATTGTACTGTAAGTGGATACTGCTTCAGATGAATTCCCAAGCGGGAATTTGCACTGGACCGGACAATCTAGAGATGTGAGCAACTAATTAGCATGGCAGTTGGAATTTAATGGGAACACATGCAGTATCTGATTCCTCTGGCTGGAGCATCTCCATCAAAGATCTGAATGTAATCGATTGTGGACGTACAAATGGACTGCAGCAAAGGTCGTGAACTTCAGATAAAAATATAGATTCTAGTTTAAGCGAGAAATCTATGCACAGATATGTATCTTTGGCGGTGGTCTCTTCAGTCAACTGAAACTGAATCATAACACCAGGGTGACACTCTTTTTATTTTCATTTTATGCCGGATGATGACTTTTGTTTCAAGCGATTACTCATAGTTATCCCCGACGGAGGAAACAAACAAAACCATACTGCAAGTGTGTATATTTTGCACTAGACTATGTGCTCATCGGTGTTTGTTTGTCCAAAGGATTTTATGCAACACGTACCTGTTCAAATACCAAGTGGTGCAGGTATATGGTTACACGTGCTGCATCCTGATCGGAACAACTACGATTCGTTGTCATCGAAAAAAAGAAACATTTTAGTGGTCATTGGATGATGACACATCACTTGATGATCGACATGAGTATGTGTCCCTTGCTCTGTATCTTTATTGGGTTGTTTACAAAACAAAAACAAAATTTAAGAATACCTCAAGGATACGTCTATTTGTTTGCTATATGGACGCCCTGCACGTGGATGAGTGTTTCTTGTTTTCGTTTGACCTGAGGATACTATAGTTTACGACTGATAAACAAGGAAGTGGGTCATAGATACATTTACAATGCAGTAATTAATATTGGAGAATGTTTTGGGAAAAATGCAAAAAAAAAAAACGAAAACAAATTCCTGTTGAGACATGAACGTATGTATCTCTGACGCCGTCGTTCGGAGAGGCGAGAAAAACGGAAGTTGGTTAATTGGTTAGGAGCGGTAAACAACATTTATTGCTTTGTTTTTGTCAAATGTTATTTGTTGAAAACCATATTCATCTTTACTTTACAATATCTGGTATTAAAATAGTTCAGTTAGAGAGGTACATAGCTTGTAGTAAACATAGTCACGAAGGTTAATCCAAGGTTTGTCTAGTTGAGGCTTGACAATGGTTCTCCGATTTATTGGTAATAAATGCGTCGAAAATGTTGTGAACTAAGCTCCATTATTTATTAGATGCTTTGAAACAAAACCGAACATTGGTAGTGGAACTTCTATTCTCACACTTGGAAATGTCTAATGTGTTGTCGAAATGAAATAGGGCCGATCCTTGAAAAAAGGCCTTATTTCTCGGCTTTATTTCTGATCTAACTACCCGCTCGGTGTATTGTCCTTTTTTGGTGGCCGTGCTCCGATCCTCGGCACTACTAGTTCGTCGTTTAATGGCTGTCCAATACATGGATTAAATCGTGAATGCAATTCTTGAGAATAAATACAGGGGCATCCAATGCGTAGTTCGGATTTGACATTCCTGTTTCAATCACATACGTCATCCGAGACTTTATATGCTTAGTTTAAGATTTGCCATTTTACAATATGGATTCTCTAAAAAGATCTAAATCCGCCGATTTTACGGCGAGCACAGGAGGTATTTCGCATTTGAATTTGAATTCAAAACATGTCAACGGTCCATACTTTTTTTGGCCTTAAATCGAAGACACGAATATGGAAGACGTGTGGCTTCAACAAAACTGTGCCACATCTCTCATCACATGACCCGTTTCGGCTTTATTACAAGAACAAGTTTATCCAGATCGTGTGATATGTCGCCGTTGGATTTCTTTTTGTGAGGCTAGGCAAAGACCGTGTAAATCGCAAACTCTTCACGCTTTGAAAACGAATATTTACCAAGTTATTCTACGATATGTGTTGAGAAGTCATCGAAAATTATTCTGTCAAAGTCAAGTCCTGTAAGAACTTCCGTGGAGAACATTTGAATTATGATATTTCCATTCGCAATGGCAAGATCCAAATCTAAGTGTTTTATTAAAATTTACTTTCCACAAATAGGTTAACTCCATCCTATAAGTTTCCATTATATTTATCTATCGTTGGCTTTGTTCAGGCTCTGTGTACGTGGAGTGATTTGAAAATATACCGTGTTTGTCTTTTAAGGTCTATGTGCAAGGCTCTCCAGTATTTTATTGTCTTTTAAGAGGAATGGAGAAACTGTCTTATAAACAGACAGATGGCCTAAATTGAGATATTGAAACATATGGGGCTTCATAGTATATTTACTGTTCTACAAGAAATTCTTTAGAAGCTTAGTTTTAAGGCGAAGGTAAAAATTATAGACTCTAACTAATGTGGTTAGGAGACAATTGAAAGATGGAAAAAAAGACCTTAACATCTCATTAGATTTGCGACAACTCGTCTACAACCGAGGAATGATGTGACATTTTAGGCCATGTTCGTGGTGTAGCGATTGAGCGACTACAAGTGACATCAAGTAACTGCCAGCGACGAGAATGACTGTCAAAACATGAATCAAACGAAATCGTTTTGTCATAAACAATAAATCGCTTTCCATTTCGTTGGTGGTGGTGGAGCCTTAAGGTTAGATTACACCAAAAAAAAAGATATATCCAGAGGTCGGCTGGAAAAGAATTGGATCCAAAATTTATGGAAATTGGAATACATTTTTCTCTTGCACCGTCCTGAGATCAAAATCATATTGAAAATCTTTCAGAACATCTCTTGAGAGGTCTCAGTACTATCCCAAAGCCACAAGTTGTAGTAGCGTGCAAAAAATGTAGTACGAAGTACCGAACTCACTGTGCTATTAACTGGTAGATTCAACCTCATGCAGGCGCTAAAGTCTGTTGACATAAAAGGCCAGCACTATCAAGAACTAAGCAGACCATTCAGCCTAGTTGCAAATAACTAATATTACTTTCAGTATGCTCAAGCCTCCAAGTTTGCAAGGAAAAGGAATAAAGATATTAGAGCGAGCAATAAACTGGGGCCAGACCACCCAATCCTTTGTATACCCAGTACATCTTCACTGCTTTCCAATAGGTATGCGGCCAAGATCATCCCAAGGACCTCCGTTTGTTCCATTACTATTTAAATGTTTTGTTTATTCAGCAGAAGTGGATACACAATCGTTTCATTATAGCTAATCCGTATTAATATTGGTAGAAAAATTCAGTACAATTCGGTTAAAAATATTTCTATTCATTAGAAGGTCGACTTCTTCAAAAATTGAACAGAATAGTAGTAGAGAACGATCTACAGGTTCGTTTAGCCCTTAATTTGTTCTATGACTAGAAATATTTCTTAAATTTCTCTCAGGAACATAAAGAGACATAAGTACTTCCGTGGAGTATGTCCTTAATAAAAGGAATACTTAGACTTTGTCTACGATTTTTTAAGGATTTTAGATCAATTAACGCGCATCTTGAACTGAATCTGGACAAGCCTTCGTAGGACTTCAAGCTCCTTAAGGTAAATCGTGTAAAACTTCTCTGAATATTTTCAATCCTTTTAGAGAAGTTTTGGTAAAAGCGAGATCAAATAATGCTACAGTATGCCAGGATGTGGACTACCAAAGAATCGTAAAATGTTTTAAGGTATAAACATCTTTAAATGCTACACTCCTGTGTTATAGAAAACCTATTGACTTTAGCTACATATTATGTAATCCATATAACCTAATCAAGACACCTTGTAAATCAAAAAATAACACCAACGTCTTTAACTTCATTGAATGATGACAAACTTTCATTACTAAGACTGTAGGTAAACGACTCCCTTTGTATTAAGCCTAAGGCATTACAAATTTATATTTGGAGATACATATACTTATATCTTCAAATCGTTTTCGAACATAAAACAATTTGCAACGTGTAAACAGTCAGGGATGTCGTTCGCGATTAGATTATAAAGAAGAGACCCAATATGGCTGCCTTGAGGTAGGTCTAATTGTACTTCTACGAGTAACACTGTCGATATTAGAAATCTGTTTTCGAGTTGGCAAATAGGATTGTAAACATTTAAGAAAACCAAATATGAGCTTCATTCTTTCTTGCTTTGAAATGTCAAATGGAGACAGCAATTTCATTAAAATAATTGATTTTATGACAACGATGTTTGCTTGTCATCTCTCTAGCCATAAACCCTCAAATAAATTGACAGTTAATGTCAAAGAAATCATGGCTGATCGGCGAATTTCACAAAAGTATTTGCATAGTTCCTATCAAATGGATTAATCCGAAAACTATGGTTTCTTTTTCTGTTCGATTTTGTTTCTTTAGTTTGTCGACTTTATTTAAAACACTCATGGACATGACTTGAAAACGAATCTGACATAAATATGGAGATACAGTGTTTCTTTCCTAAAATTTGATTGACTGCGTCAAACGTCACATTTCGCATCAGCAAAATACCACAACTCATGGCAACTCTGCAGGAGTACATATAACTAAAAACCCGCATTTGGTATTCGCCCGGTCGTTGCGGTCACGAATTCTGTTATTCGTTACTTCATTCCGTCTCACTTCAGATCATGGAAAACAGAATACAAACCAATACCAAGCCCAACCACCAACCAAAAGGGGTGTCAACAAACGTCACACACCTACATTTATATACTTTAATCTGCGAACCAAGTGTGGAAAGAAAGAGAGACAATTATATACTTACCATGCGATCGTACAAGAGTGAACGAATTATTCTTTTTTATAGGAGACCCTTCCACCTCGTTCGCACTCACTGCGATGCGAGTTTCTCCTTCTCTATTACTTGTGGAATTCACTTGCTATAACGACTGCTTATTTTTTTATTTGAATTTTTCAGATTCGTTCAACAATATGAAACTACCAGTTGTAGTATCACCAACGCGTCATAACACCAATCGTAACAATGAACGACAGAATAGAGATTTAAATAGTTGTTTACCCCCTCTTACCATTAGTAGCAATGGTACGACCAACAATAACCCTACATTATCCTCGACCAATACACTGATGCAGACCGACTGCGGTGGTGGAGGGGTAATCGGTTTGAACAACGACGAAGGATCTCTTCTAATCCACCATCAACAACAACAGAAGTACGAACACACACAAAACAACAAGCACCGATCGCCACCACCGACATCATCCTCATTGTCGTCACAGGCACAGGCACAGGCATTCACAGTGACAGCGGCGACAGTAGAACCACCACCAACCACCACAACATCATCGTCGTCGTCAATAGCGGCACCGACGATGTCTGCCCCGATACCAAGCACAACGATCGTATCAGTTGCCAGCGAAACATCAAACCAAACAGTTTTATGCTGTAAAACTGAGCCAGGGTTAGAAGACGATAATACGTGTTCACCGCCTGCATCATCATCATCATCGCCTACTACAACAGTGGTGTCGAAGAGTATCTTATCACCTTCATGCGGTGCCGGTGGTAGTAGTGTGTTATCAGTGTTACCGACAACAACGTCTACCATATCTGTCATAAGTGCAGTGCCAGTGATTGAGAATTTGCAAAAAGATACCGGTGACAGTGTAAACGTCACTGATAACAACGTCATTTTACGATTGAATAACAATACGAATCAGAATAACAATACTAACGGTAGTAGTGAAAGTGGTGACAATTTACTTCTCTTATCGGCCACCAATGATCATTTGACGGGCGCCAGTGCCGGTAATAGTGTGCAAAATTTACCAATCGGTTATCGTGGCTCGAACAATACAGTGATCATATCTCGTAATCGTTTGCAACAGCAATTGGAGCAAGATCAGGCGCAGGCATCCGCACAGTACGCCGATTTGCAACAGCAATACCATACGCGTTATACGAGTATCTCGCCAGCGATCATTAACGATCAAAGCGATCAGTATCTGAATTTGATCAACAGTAGCAATAACAGCATATCTATGCCCCCGTACAGTTGGGCATACGATTTGTCGGTGCACCACAAGGACGCTGAGAGTAATAAGCTGGTCGTGGATCATCACCATCACCATCAGCAGCAGCAGCAACAGCAGCAGCAGCAACAGCTTCACCAGCATCACCAGCATACGCAGGATCTTCTGCTAACGACAGCATCTCAGACGGCACTCGAACACATGAGAAATAATTTGCTATACTCAGCCTATGGCGGGGCATCTACCGAACATATGCATGCAACAACTGCAGCAACGATAGTTGACAATGCCACACCGAGTAGCATCGATGAGGTGATCCAGGATACTCTAAAGGACGAGACGTGTTCCATGGTCGATGAGCACCATTTGGGAAGTGGATCGACGGGTAATGGAAATGGTGAAGCCACGAGTTACCTAACACTGACTGGTGGAGATGATTTACACCAGCACCATCAACATCATCATCATCAACAGCAGCAACTTCATCACCAGCAACATCAGCAACAACACCATCACCAGCAGCACAACAACTCTGCAAGTAGCGGCGGTGAATCGCCTCATGGCAGTGATGGTGGGCTGCAGAGTTTCACCCAGCTAACAAATGCAACGCATCGTGATAGTATCTATGGCAGTGTGACACCCGAGCATACGCTGATTCATCCGGTGAATGACTTTGAAGCTCTCAGTCCAGGATTGACAACTAAGTGAGTACTTCCCTATTTTTGATTTAAAAAAATACCCAACAAATATTTGTGACCGAGTTTAGAGTTTTTATTTGTAAGCCCAGCTTTAAACTTTTTAGTTCTCTGTTTTAAATTAAATTTTCCGAAATGAGTGATCAGTTGAATGCCACACCCATTAAATCTCCTAAAGGACAACAAAGAAGAATGACTCTAACAACGCCTTGAGAGCCATAGTCTCAGCCATTTTGCTGGCTTGAGCTCTGAATTCTTAGGCACAGCTCCAAGTTTCTATGACCTGAAGAAGGTGAACTCTTCACAGGTTCCGTGAGATTGTATGAATGAAGTGGCCCTCAATTCAAAATATGGCTCAGAACAAGCCGTTTACAGTAAAGCCATGAACAGCTTTCAGAATATTGTGGGCTCTGCACAGGAAAAGTAAGTCCGACTTATTAGGTCTGTTCAGGTGCGGTATCTAGCGGTATAGCGTTGGAAGCGTTGTTAACCTCGCAGCTCATTCATGATATTTTTTGACTTCGGTACCGTCAGCGATACAAAATTTGTTTCATCAGATAATGTCAGCCGTAGCTTGCTATCGTAGTTAATATCCATTAAAGCAGTGGCTCCAATGCGAAGCTCTGTGGTACACCGCCGGCGATTTCCTATTTTTACGGCCATCGAAGCTCGGAGTTCAGACGCTGTCCGAATTTTTCGATTTCTGTTTGCTCTCTGTTTATCGCTCTCAAGGTATGTTAGAATCTATAAGTTGGGATGTCAGCTAATCAGACTTTTAAGACTTGGAGTAGTTGGAGAATATTAGATTCACCCGAGTAGCTTTGGACTTAAGTTGGAAAGTGATAGATTTTTCACTATTCAGTGGCAAATAGCCAGTTCTGTAAGTACCCATCTTGAAGGTGTTCAAGCTTAGCTCAAATAATATTCCATGTGAGTCAAGTATTTGCTTTTTTTTGCACAGAGGTTTGGTTAGTAGGCCCTGTGATGTAGAAGAGGTTCTTTATCAGTCTCCCATAACTGTATGGCTAGTAGGTAGGTGTCGTTTTTTTTAATGAAATGGAAGCTTAGTGCTAAATTAGGTTTAAGGTGTGGACAGGCTCACAATGTCTCTAGTTGGAACTCATTTTGAAAATAGAGATATAGATACCAGATTTTGGCACTAGTCTCACATTGAATTCAAGGAATGTACCTAGGTTTAAAGCCTCTGATTCTAATCCAGTATTAAAAGAGGTGGGACAGACGAATCAACTCCAAATACTTCGATGCCCATAGTAGCAAAAATGGGATTTATGTGCTTAGATGCAACGAGACTAGGCTCAGGCTTTGATTTGCTTATAAGTATCGATCAAAGTTTCAAAGTTCCTTCAACAAAATAACTTTTCCACTTTTTTATATTTTATGTCAATTTTGAAAGTACTTTCCAACCATACAATTCGTCATACTAAAGAGTCCCGCAAAGACTAGACCTCGGCGGATGCACGAATCATTTTCAGTTCAAAGGAAATTCATTGTCGTCCATTCGTCAGATATCACTCTTCACGCCAGTGACAATGGCTACATTCGAACTGAAATCGCAACTGATTTGCGTCACTTTACCGCCCAATGTTCAGTTCATTAATTTATCGAAAGCACGTGCCTAAAAGTGCTCTAAAACCGTTCGATTGAACCCTATGACTAATCGACGAAATAACAACAACAGGTGTATGTTTATTATTTCGAACAATAAGATCAAATAAACAAATTACAAACCGAAATAAATATAAAATCCAAAGAATAAAACAAACAAAAAAAAAAGAACCATTTGAGCTTGACCGTTACGACTGTGTGTCAAGTTACCATAACCTAATTTGTAATTTTTCTTTTTCCTTGAAATTCTATTTATGTATTTGCTTACTACTCGACTCGTATATGGAAAAAATACAAAACATTCTAGAGGGAGTACACGCAGTATACGTAAGCTTGAGTTCAAAATGCCTATCGGGTTTCAGCGAAAAATATATAAAAGTCGTAGGAATAAAGAAGAAAAAAACTGAATTCCATATGAGTCAGGATTATTTGCGGTTCATAGAGCTTGAATCGCTTGTACTGTTCTGATTTATTATAAAAATAAGACAAAAAGATACTTAAAATAGAATTGTATCTGCATATGGCTCTCAGACTTTGCGGTCAGTTTGCATACGAGAATGTCATCACATTTATGTGCATGTGATGTTTTCTTAGGGAAAGTTTGAAGTTCCTTCAATTAAACACAAAACTTAGACTTAATTCGAATATTTTAGCGATTAGTAATGAACAGAAAGTTTTTGCAATGTTTTCTGTGAACACATAATGTGGTGAACGTAAAGAAGGGGTAATTAGATCTGTCAGAGGTTCTTACTTCAATTCACTCTTTCCACTTTTGGATTCCATTGTACATATGTCACAGTTATTGTTTCCTTCATAAGAATATTCAAAAAAAGTAATTCAATTACCCCACGTTGGGCGCCAATGTTATAAGTGAGGTTTGAGATACGAAGGTATCTATCGTGTTGCCCGCTGCTCGTCTGCAATGAAGATGCCTATAGGGACAAAATATAGGGCGTGGTTCTCTCGTTTAATTATTAAACAGAGTTACAGAATTTTATTCGAATCAAGACATGGTTTCATCTTTCCCAAACATTTACCAAAGAAATTTTATCAGTTCATCCATCAGTCCTTCCAAGTTTTGTTAAAAGTATATAACTTTCGGCTATGAGTAGATACTCCATGGGCATAATCCGTGAAATCCGTGCTCTTTCAAAAAGAACATCACGAGCGTAGACAAGCTGTGACAATTTTTTGAATAATTGGTCAGCCCAAGACTTGAGCGTCTCTGGTCTAGACATACTATAAAGTATCTGTTGGAATATTGAAGAAAGAATAGCAAACTATTTGTTCTAAAAATGTTCCTTTTAGTCGATGGCTTTTTTAAACTATTCTTAGTTTAGAACAAGTTTTAGAATTGCTTTCCGTCACTTTTTCCAAGTTATTCGAACAATTTTCAGCAGACTGCCTTTAGTTATGCATTTGTTTGCAACTTCGGTGTCACAAATATTTTTTATGTGGGAGTTCTCAGAAAGTTATGTCATGTTTTCAATGTATGTTGTGTAAAAAACAAAAGGGTCCTTTGCCTGTTTAGAATTACTGCCTGAGAAGCAGTAGCACCATGTCTTGGACAGTGCATTACAGATCTAAACGTGCTTATATTCGGTGATCCTAAACAGTGACTTCATCTAAAATTTTAGATGAATACTTCCTTTTCGAAGGTAACAAGCTCGTTAAGTCAACTTGTAAGAAAAGAATTTCAAAGTCCTTTCCGTCTATTCACCAACCAAGAGGATCTATATAAAGGAATCGCCTCTACAGAAGTCGTTAGCGAGGATGACCAATCCAATGGCATTGTGCACTGCAATGTACTGTAAAGACACTTGTTACAATCGCTATGAGCGTCCTTTTCCATCTAATCACACAGTTGGTGAGTTTCTGATCTGATGGCTTTGAGCTGAAGTACCAGAGATAGGTAGGCTTGAACCCAGCTTGGCGAGCTTGTCAGCCATACATTTCCCTGGAATTTGACAGAGTCTCGGCGTCTAAAAGAGGCGAATATTGACTGTAAAAGATTCCAGGGATTTGATGGCGAATTGTCACATTATGCATTAACCACGACAGGACTTCCTTGATCGTCATGATCTCCATGTTGGGAAGGCGGAAGGAGCTATTTATGCTTAGATCGTTAGACAGGACATTTCCTCCTACTCCTGAATCTGTTTTTGATCCATCCGTATCGCAGTCTTTTGTAACCAGTAATGCTCCCACAGTCTAGTCTTGAGGGAAAGTTCCTTTCGAACAGAAGTTGAAGTTCAGGGTAGAGGAGTACCCTGTCCTAAGATTCTACCACTGTAAGTAGGAATTAAGAATCACCAGGAATGCCCATATTTTCCCACAACTTAAGTAAACCTCTTGTAGCTGCTTCATTGGCTGTCAACAAATAAATGACCAATTGGCATTCAACTGGTTTTAGGCTGAGTTAAGGTCAACTTATTTCAGCTTCTTTACTGTTTGTCTTTCACTTAAGCTGGCCAAACTGCAGTTTGGATCCATTCAAGTCCTTCGCAAACCTAAGTCTTGAAAAGTATGATACGACATTACGCTACTCTTGAAGAATAGTAGAATGTACATGTTTCTAAGCTTCGTCCCCAAAACTTACTATTTGGCTGGATAACCTCACTTTTTGCGTGCATCTCTAATTACCTACATGTCCTGTCTTACATGAGCTAACACCTATCAAACATGTTCGTTGTAAAAAAAAACAAAAATTCCAATTCAACAAAACCACAGTGACACACTCGGTCATACTCAAAAAACACATTCGTTGATGTACGAGCATGCACTTCGAAAATATGCAGGCATGACAAATGCATATACGCGTGCCCCAGTGCCAATTTGTTTCGAACAATGAGAATGTTCTGTTTCTATGTGCCCAGGTGTTCTAAAAAATAAAAAGAAAAAATAAGTGAGAATCAGGCGAACGCTCATAGATACTTATTTGAGAAATTCGTGTACTTATGCGCTATTTGGAACAAGTTTACTCGCCTTTCGCCATTGTCTCACGAAGGCAGGGCAGGGTGGCAAGTCATCGAAAGTCATGCGAGCATAAGTTTATTAAAATTTTGTTGTGAGGGAGGCATGTAGGTAAAGTCATTGTTTGCATCTAAAACCATTGTACCTTATGCGCTGGATATTCGAGAGTGGTGTTCGGTGTGAAACGCAGGCACCTTTGTGAGTTCCATTTGTTTTATTGCACCCGCAGAACTTGTTTTGTTTTATGTTTAGTGAGCAATATTGTTGATTACTAATTATGGACGTTACTCTAGTTTTGTACGTGTATTGCAAGCGGAATTGAAGTGACTCTATGATAACGAAGTAACGAGTACTTCCTAATGTGTCAGTGAACTGTACGTATGCCTTGGGGTGTCTTGTAAAGTTGTTTTTTTTTTTTTTTGGTTTTTAGAGTCACAATTGTTTAGTTGAAAGGCATTTTCTAAGACTGAAAGAAAGGGGAGAAGTTCTCATGGAAATGTTTAGATAACAATGAATTTGTAGAGCCTTTGTATTGGCTAGTGAAGTAAAGGTTATAGGGTTGTCCATTCGTCCAGTAAACTTGTCTATCAACATCTTTAGAAATTCACCAACAATTAAAAGTAGGGGACAAAGAACTCCTCCCTTCGGTGTTCCACTATATTTCATACATAGCTTCATGACTATACTTTTGGTGTGACAGAGCTGTTATCCTATTGCTCAGACCTCATCCTGGAGGATGAGATCCCTGATTTAAATAGCGTCGAATCATGTCGCTATAAGACTTTGTTTCAAACCTCTGACATAGTCTTGAAAATTCTTAGTGTATAGTGTTTTGCAAAGTTATTACTGATCTGAGGTTCTGCCATGATTTCAGATTCAGGTCTTCTAATGTTCTGAGTGGACTGGTGTCACTTACTGGCAGCCACTTCAACCAAACCAATCATTTCATAGACTAAACATTTAGTACTTAGGAGAATAAAGTAAAAAGGAGAAGGAAAGTCTTTAAAACTGAAATCCTCAACTTAGTTTTCTGAAAACATAGCTGCATGTCCTATTTGTTTTGGATTGAGAGCTTCTTATCCCTAAGAGGTCCCAGATAAGGCTCAGTCTTATTCTAAAGCAATAAACCTTTCCAGTGCTTTGACTATGATGATCTACATATATTTTATATGGACAGAGTTATGCAAAGATTATGGAACGGTGTGCAGGAGTAGAGTATCAGAACTGTGTCCCTATTGTAGTTGGAAATCAGCTTAAGTTCGCACAAGCACTGTGAACTTCTCCGTTAACCTTCGTCCAACTGTCAACTGTGAGTGTAATGACGTGTTCTAGGTGAAATTTTTGTTCGGGAAGCTCGAATCGAACTCCTGTTCAGTAGTCCGACATACTAACTCACTGAGTCAATGCATCCAATGAGCTTACTCGCAAAATCTTCTATCTAAACGAAAATGTATTCATTCTCGTAAGTTATGTCACCGCAAATGGACCTTGTTTTGCAAGTTCTTCAATTGTAAGCTGCCACTTATAGAAAACTCACTGCAGAGAATAAGGAAGGTCGAATCGGCCATTCAATGTTGTTGTCCTCTACAAAGAAACAAGCATCAAACCAGTTTTTGAGCCGACTAACGTTTCCTGGGGTTCAGTTTTGGTCGCAGCTAGTCCTTTTAATTAGACTTTGCTTACTTTAGGTGACGTACAGTCTAGGGTGGAGCTGGGCCTCAACCAACAAGCCTCTCCAGGGAATAAAAATTCTATGAAATATCGGGTTTCTTTGCTTTTTCTTTAATGGTTCAGCTATGAGTGGAAAGTAGAATAAGAAAAAGAGAAAAAGAGTTTCTAAGCTATCACTTATTGGGGTTTAAGGTTTGCCTCCAATTTGTTAAAAATTAAATAATATATGTACCTTTTCCTGATATTTTAAGAGTGCTGTACTGTAGTTGTTAATGTGAAGCCTTATCCCTTAGCGCAGGTGTACTTACCCTGGCGGTTTTACTACAGATCCTACTGGTAAAAGCCGATCTATCAATGCAATCTTTTTTACCTCATTATGTCATACAAAGCTAAATGAACACGCTTGTGTCTGTTGTGAAAGTATCTTGACTCTAGTTTTATACAGTGCTTTGGTACCCTTTACCGCCTTAAGCAAGAACATCCTTGGATTTATCCTGGCAAACACCAAATTGTTCCCTGATTTATTCATTTAGGTATGCATAGCGACTTGCTTTTTTAGATATCACTTTCCTTAAGCTAAAATCTTGCTACCTGCTTCGAAAGATGAGAGGAAACAAATCTTCCTTCTTGTTGATTCTCATCAGATGATTGATCTGTTGCATAACACCTTAAGTGCTTTCGCTACTCTCTCATAAAAAGAGTATTCTTGGAACACATTTGCATACCGTGTTGACCTATTTGCAATAAACCTCAATTAACCCACATTTAGCGGCAGGACTCCCTCCAAGCCACTTGACTTTTTATTTTTCACCGGAACCAATATAATGTCGTCACCCATATTTTTCATCTCCCCACATAACAAGCATTTTCTTCTGTTTTTGTTTTTTTTGCTAAGAAAGGGTTCCACATAAACGTCGAGACCGTCTTTCATCTGCATTGGCTCTACAAAAAGAAAAATAAAAAATAAAAAACAAATCAATCGCGTCAAGCAAACGAACTTCACCAACAATTATAGACGGTGGCGGGCGCGCGCCGGCGCGTGTATCTCAAAAAACCAACTTTTGCACGTTCTGTATGTGATTTTTCTGCGAGTTTTGTTTGCTGCCCCCAAAACAGTGTAATTTCCTCTATAAGCATGCTTTCTGTGCCTGCAACTTCCTATATAGTCGCACAAACTACTCGTATATTATATAATAAATGCAAATACACACGTCTCGAATGCACGGAACAAAAACAATAAAAAAAAAAACTTTGAAAGACCATAAAAATTGGAAAAATAGTGTAACTGATGGCAAACAAAAAAGAACAACAACAACAACGCAAACAGTAACATGTTATGGGGCCTTTGTTAGAACGAGATTGGCAAGTAGTTAGGTGCATTCTCGTACTATTGTCTGAGCTTAGTTTCTTAGGGGCTGCTGTTGCTTCTTCAGTTTGAATTTTTTGTTTTTTTTTTTTTCGAAAAAAATATAATATTGGGTTCTCCAAGCTCTACGAAGTTTGGCGGTGCGTAGTTCAATTGGAGTAGTGAAGGTGATTGCACGACAATAGATACTTTTATCTGGACATCTTGTGAGTGGTTCTTTTGGTTTTTGTTTTTTGTTTTTTGTTTTTACTCTGAAAGTGAAGACGTGAAAAGTGAAAAGTGTTCATGTGTCACTGTATTGAGTTGAGGAGGAGGAGAATGGCATGAAAAGGATTTTATTGTAAACAGTTGCTGTAGAGAATGGATTTACGTTTTATGGATGTCGTTATGGAGAGATGGTATGTTACAAATTATGATGTCACTTTGTGTTCTAGGATACAAATCCGTCCTTACAATAGGTTTGAGAGTAGGTTTAACTAACTGAATTGGAAGTAAAAACAGGAAACAAACCGTACTTAAGGTATTTTATGAGCGTTATACAGTTTTATTCGAATGCAAATAGAGGCACTTTTTGAGTATTGTGACGTTTGGAAAAACCCAAGTACGTGACATTACAATATTCACACTTCAACGGGTGGAAATGGTTTTTTTTTTTTTTTTTAATTTTTTTAAAGCATGCAATCATGAATTAAAACTTAATACGTTGTTAGGGCTGGACTCTCCTTCTTTTGCAAAATTCCAAGCTGACATTTTAGACTAAATTCTGAGACTGGGGAACCAGTGGTAGGAGAAGGCTTTGGTGGAGGTACAGTGCTCTGGTTTCTGTTTTGTTTATTTGGACACTTTTGAAGTCAAAAATGTTGGTTAATAATGCAGGACACGCAACTAAGGAATGGGGTGCACATCTGAGTACCGTATATTTCAGTTGAACATTAAATCAAACAACTCTCTTGCATATGAGAGCGCCTCCTAACCAGATGCAGGAGTTCGAAAGGAGCCATATTTTCTAAGTCTTTTTACGTCACTTTTATAGGGTAAGTGTGGTATTACTATTGTGGGAATTCCAAAAAAGCAGATTCGTGATTACGTGAATTTTTGTAGTAATTGGCTTAAAATTAATTTGGCAAAGCATTTGTTTGGAACTGCCACACCCACTTTTATGTATTTTCTTATTTTTTTTTTTTAAATTTTTTATTAAAAAGCCTTGAACTTCTGTATAATTGCAAGAGCAAGCTCACTTTTCGTGGGCGCCGTGGCTCAGGTGGGCGCCGTGGCTCAGTGGTTAGTGCGTTGGACTACGGAGCAAGGGGTTCGAGATCGAATCCCAGTGGGGAACACCTAAAAAAGTTTTTCACGGCCCCACCTCTCGCGAGCGTCTGACAAACATCCGAGAGTACAACTGTCTCGAGAAAGCTTCTCAAATAACAAATTGCCCTTCGGACACGGCATTAAACAGTAGGCCCCTTCCATTCGTGTAAAGAATGTAACACGCACAACACGAATGGTTGTGAGAAGCTAGGCCCTGGGTCCCATCGACCTGTAGCGCCAAGTATTTATTTATTTTTTATTTAAGCTCACTTTTCAGGACGTTTTTAAAAAAAATCTAAATGTTGTTATTGAAAAAGCAGTATGAACTTTATTTGACAATTAGATGTATGCTTGCTTTCAATGCTTGAAGGATTGTTAACATATTGCATGAAGGTGCAAGTACGTACGGCCCAGTTATCTGCTTTATTTGGATGATTTTGGAGATTGACTGATTGGAGACTGTTTTTGAAAATATTTTCAACAATGTTAAGACTAAATCTGTAACGTGTCAACCACTGAGTGCAGACCCAAATCTACCGAGTCCTTTATACAGAGGAACTTCGAAACGAAATGGATGGGAACTAATAGTTCTAAGTGATAGGCATTAGATCAGTGGTTAGTTAGAAAAACTTAGAACGTATCAGGATCAACTGCAAGGTGTTCTGTATTGTACCACAGAAACTTAGCATGATTTTGTAGTTCATGTAGTTACACATCATTTTCAAAGTGATTTCGATTTAAAAATTTAGGAGCTGATAATGTAAGATCGTGTCAGGAAGGTCGTGATATCCAGAAAAAGAATGAACAATTTTTTCCCACTTCTTTCGTACGACTGGCAAATATCAGAGTATAATTGACATGATGAAGCTTTAGATGACTTTCTAGCAGCTAGCCTTTGAGCTCAACTTACTGAATTTATTTGTTTATTTGGATCCATCTACCTATGTAGATTCATGTGCGAGTGTCAGGCCTTATCGTCATTGTATGACTACTCATATTTACATATGTATGTGAAGCGATGGTTTTTCGCGCGATTTCAGGCGACATCGCCAGCAGTGAAATCGCAAGCGATTAAGTGTTTATGACAAAGCGATTTCGACTAGTTTTATTCATGTTTTGACAGTCATTCTTGTCACTTGGAGTCACTTGTAGTCGCCCGCCAAATTGCTACGTCATCAACATGTGTAATTGATCGCTAGCAGCGAACCGCATTGCGTCGTGCGACGTGAATTCGCTTGGCCATAAACACAGCTTAAGAGTGTTGCTCATTACAGGAAGAACACGGATTAGGTAAAATATTAAAAAAAGGAATGATGAGTGATTTAATTGATCGCCATGATCTTGAAACTGGGCTGACGGACTGAAGTTCGTTCGATGAAGAAGATCCTATTCCAAAGGTATGTTCTAAAATGTGTCACATTAACTACTGTCAAGGCGTTGTAAGCCCAAACCCAAATGTCTTCGACAAGTACTTCGTCATATTTCACAAAAGACGTGCAAGACGATGCCTGGAATGCGCCCATCTTCCCTGTAACAATTTCACTTTCCAAACACTTGGTTATTAAACAAATTTTAACGCTCGTACGTCATCTGATATTTTATTACCCCGCTCTTTCATTCCTTTTTCCCCCTATTTTCTTATTGCATTCGTGAAGACACAAAAGAAAAAAAAAAAAAAGAAACGCAAAACAACCTCGACACAACGGAAATTGTAACAAATCTTTGCGCCCAAAGTTGATGACTTCTTCCAAATTGACCATGGTGTCGTCATTTCTCGTATTCCAAACAAAATTCTTCTGTCCAGTCCATCTAACTTACATCCTCCTGCCTGCCTTCCTTCATTAAAACCTCATCGTTTTGCAATATTGAATTCCCGCCAACACTGTTTCTGCACGCTTCTTCATTATTATTATTTACACTTTTCAAAACTTAAACAATATCGGTTGACATTTGCTGGATGCAGTTCTTCTTTTGGTTTTTTTTTTTTTTTGACGTATGTATACGGCGATGCTGGCAATAGCAATTTTTGGCCAGACCACCAAGAACGCAAAAAGAGAGAAAATGACAGAGACATTATGAAATTGACCGAGTAAAGACCGTGCCGCCGCACCCCGCGCCGCTGGGCCAGTAAAGAAGAGACGCAAAGCAATAATGTTTTGTTGACAATACTTCAATGTATCCGTGACCCCTTCTTTGGTGTGGCTACAGTCATTAAAGCCGGTGAATGAAACTGGCGCGGCGGCACAACAAAAACAAAAACAAAAAGAATATAAAACCAAACGTCAACAAAAGCAGAAGTAAAAGGAAATAGAATGAAGACCAAGGGCATTCCAGTAGCCGGCTTGTGGTCGATTCCGCGCGTAAATGACGAAACGGATGCAAAAATAAACGACTTGTCCCGGTGGTTTGTTCTTTTGAGTGTCAAAATAAATCATAGATCGTCCGGTGATCTCCGTAAGTTGGTAGCGGGTTTAGTTGTTTTCTTTTTTAATTTCTTTTTTGATTATCATTTCGGTCATCATTCTGTGGTTCTTTTTATTTTTTATTTTTGTTTCTGAATCCCCAGCTTGGGAGGATTTTGATGACGATGTCGGAGTGTCACGTTGTAAGGTAAATAAATCTGGGAGTCATGTGGAATTTGTCACTACATTCGCGTGAAGTTTTACAGTTTGTGACGAACTCGTTACATAGTTTTCAGTTTAGAGTCTAATCCTCTCCTGCTTACAGTTTCTTCTTCGATTTCCCAATGTCCCAATGAAACATGTCCAATGCTAGGTTATGTCACTCAGGGCCTAGACGCGATTAGAGGCGAGGGTGTATCAATCTTCATGTTCGGTGGGTGTGGAGTTTTTAGAAAGTCTGTTAGCGTTCGCTCGTTTTTTCTAGATATAAGTCTCAGATTTCTTAAAAGGATTCTAGCTTTTGCCTTCAAAGTGGATATGCGTGTAACAAATCATAAAACTGTTTCGAAACCCTGATGCATTTGACATAAGAATTTGAAGGCAAAAGAACGTGCTACCCTTTGACAAACTACTTACTTTTGACGTTTCTCAAGTTTTTACATAAATTTCTGCAATCTGTCAAGTATAACTGACAAATGATTTGTTTTTATGCGCTCGAACGATGACATTATACGCGAACAATCTCGTTACGTCAATGGAAATGTCAAAAGTATTTGGCGATGGAAAACTTATCAGAAAACATTCTATTGTTTCCACCAGCGAGCAGCATGTGACGATGTGTACCATGTCCTCTGTCTTGTGGCTAATCAAACATTTGAATCTTCATCTCTAAACTCTTGATAATGATTAATTAATAAACAATGTGTATGCACTCTGTTTTTGTTCAATTACAGTTCAGTCTATGCGAGACCATTACTAACATCGGCTGCGAATGGTATGCAATACCTGAACGGAAGTCCAACACACGACGGATCGCACATGTGGTCTAGTACCTCATCGAATCTCATTGTACCACCTGGGAGTGGAACTAGTACAACTCCTGATGAATATGGTTCAACGAAAACTGGTGGCGGAGCATTACCAGCATTTCAGAGGATAGCATCCGGGGGTAATGGAAGTTTTAATACCGCCGCTGTTCGTGCGGCCAATCATTACACAGCTCTAACCAGCTACAGGGGTCAAGTGAGTATTTAAACTAAAAATAGAAACTGTGTCTTTAAATTCAGCGAAATAATTGTTGTTTATTGTATTTCCTTTCGCAGAACGATAGCACTGGTTGGCAAGGACACTACGAGCCAACAAGTTCAATCAGCTATGCCACGGCAGCGACCACCATCGCTGGGGCTATCAGCTCGAATACAAACTCTCGTGGACGGACCACAAATGATTCAGCGACACATCTATCAGCATCGGCTTCGTTATCTGCAAGTAAGTGTTTATGTTATGTGGTTTCTTTTACACTTTCTCCTATGTATACCTATTGTGGTTCTCTCTTTCATTTTATTTTATTTTTAAACAATATTCTTATCAAGAAGAAAAAAATATGTTAAATATTTCCAAATGACTTCTAAGTTTGACAATTTAATTAACAAAACACAAAACTCTGAGGTCAGAGGGGGCCAGCCTCATAGGATTCGATAGACTTTGCAACCAGCGATATTTATGATCGGCGCCGTTCATCACCAGAAACACGTACACACTATGCGTTGAGACCATGTCCTGTACACATTTGTGGCAATTTTCACGGCTGATCCTGAATAAATGTTATTTTTGTTTCTCTGTTGCAAGATGTAGTGTGAAATTTGTATGAGAAACGATGGTTAGGTAACCACAGTGTGCACACAAACAGGATGTTTGATTATCGTCCTTTTTTGGTTGCAACAAATTTGACCAGTTTTTCAAAATAGAACGATATGTGTATAGGGTCCTGTTTCGTTTACTATTGCTTTTTGCAAGTCAGAGTGTAGTTTTTCAGTTTGTTTGTTAATATTTATCGAGAGTGCCAGATGGAGGAACAACAAACAAGGATGCAGATTTCAGTTTTGAGTTCATGTAATTTTCTAGTGTTTTTCTTTCAACTAATTTGTTTACACATTTTGTTTTCGGTAAGGAGTTCGAAATCAACTTACTGAGGAATATGTTGTTGGGGCACTTTCTATCGTTGTTAGTTGCTGTGAATATCCTTTTGATATGTCCGTCCTCGTGGATACTTGCGTTCTAGATGCTTTGACGTTTGCTTCGACACTTTCTTGTTCATGTAGCTACGTACCTATGAAACAAGTCACATTTATCACATGCCACTCAGAAGCTGTCCTTTAGTTTGTCTATCATTTAAGATGCCGGAGTATGGCTTAATTGTTTCAAGGATATTCCAGCTCATACACCCTTGAGTATGTAGTGGACGGGTAGATTGATGACGCAGTAGAGTACTCTTAGGTGATGTTGATTTGAGGAAGTATGACGAGGGAGACACTTTATATTTTTGACGAGCTTAAGCTAGTAAGGACGTAAGGACTCAAGGCAAATGTAAGAAAATATTATGCAAGCTAAGGAGGCCAATAGCTCAAGTGGTAGTCTAGTTCCCATTGTGTACTTTTAAAAAAATCTCCAGATGTAGTTTGCAGTACTCTGCTAAAGACTTTCAGAAATGGGTAAATGCTTGGTGGGTAGGGAGTAGAATCGGGACCTGGTATGCTGCACATAGGTTTATCCACTGCAAGCTCTGGAGATCTGGAAGTCTTTGATAATGAAGGAACGTAACTAACGTCTAGCTAAAGAGCTAAAAGTTGCACTATGCTATCTGTATTCCACTACTTTCTACAACTTTATACACACGTCTAGAGGGTTGGAAATCATATGAAGTTCTATAATAAATAATATTGATTTACGGGTAATCAGGAAGCTCCATGGCTTTTGGCGGGCTACTTTCAGGAAAGGAGGTCTATAGACATGTCTGTAGATACATTGAGTCTTAATATTTGGTGCTATTGGTTAGAGTTCTTTCGTATTACCTTCTTGGATTCAGAAAAAATTTAGACAACTCTCCTGGCAGCATTATTGCATTATACTTTGGAAAAGTCAGTGCCTGGTATTGTTGTGGAAATAGCTTCTAACCTCTGTGTACAGAAACCCCGAACTTTATGGAAGTTTTAAGTTCCGAAAACATTTTAACTTCCGATTTGAATTCTAGTTTCATAGTACTACAACCCGGCTTCTTTAGAGCAGTGTCCGATAATATCAGAAGATTGAGCCGAAGCTTAAATTTCCACTGTGGGAGGTAGGCAAAAGGTCTAAAATAATACTGAGTCCATGTTTGAAGATAAAATTTAGACCTGGAACTACTATTCATCTTAAGGGTGACGTCCTAGTTTGCATTCCAGTGGGAGGGATATGACTTTAAATCCTGTCACCACTTGGAGGAATAGGTTAAGTAAAGAAGTATTTAAATTCTGTGTGTAAGATGACAAGCAGGATGAAATCTAGAGACCAAGCTATTAAAACGTATGAATCTGGCCAGGGTGTTCAAAGTGACACTAAGCTAAAGCCCGAGTTCGTATGGATCTACGGGCCAAGATGTACAATTTAAACATTAGGGCATTGGCCTCTTACCCAAGATAGGGGGTTAGTATCTGTGAATTGTCTGGTTCTTACGTTAGTTTGAGAATAGGGAACCCTCCGGGGTTCTGGTTGCCATTGTGGATACTTGCCAGAATGGAATAAATACCTTTGATGTGTATTCAAGACTTTCGACAGAATCTAACAAGTCCTCCATATGTTCGTGCAAAAAATTCCCAAATCGTTCCGACCGAGAGTTTCCTTTCCCTATTCCTCTTTACTTTAATATTTATCAAAGACTTTCGAATCTCAGATATATTAAGTCTGTTCGCGTACTTTTATAGAAAATTCGTGGATTGTGAAATTTCAAGGAGTCGCGGTAAAATTCTCTCAGAGAAAGGTAAAATCACAAAATAGTAAACGAACGCTAAAGCTACATTTGCCCGTTTTTTAAACGTCAAATCCAAATGTATCCAAATACACAAACAACAAAGAATCTGACAGTTTTGACAGATTTTATAAATCAGTGCAAAGAAATTTCTTGCACTAAAATTCGTACTCTCTCATGGGCGAACGAAAAACTACGAAACTTCTGCGTACTCGAACAGGATTTCGTGACTTTTCGTAGATTTTCATAAAAACTCGTTGTTTTTGAAAGCGTACGCTTCCTATTATTATGGCATATTTCTTTACTTAGTTAAGGATGACAGCTGACAACCTTAAAGTCGTCCCACCGTCTGTTCGTTTGATACTTAAGATTTTCATACAAACCATCTAAATTGCTAATAAACATAATATCTTCCAATGATTTTTTTTCGCCTAAGGTCATTTAGGATAGAGTTCTTGCTTTAGGCTATGAACACAGTCTTCTTAGAAGGTTATAATTGTCTTCTTAGTTTAAAAAATCAAAGACTTATTCCATCTACATATGTCCCTTACGACCCAGATATTGAAGATTTTACCTCTGCTGTTAGCTTCTCAGTTTCATAAAATCGGAAACCTTTATGAGTTTATTGCCTCGCGTAATTCACTGGGTTTAACAGGGTATAGGTTTAATATGTCCCTGCTTGTCATAGAGCTGATATGTCTCGTGATTTCTGGTGACATACATAAGAGAAACTTGTGGTACGGTTCTGGAAGCAGTTAGCTAAGGACCGAGTCGTCTAGAGAAGCCTTTGTTAAATCTTCAGGTTCACTTCGAAGTAATGCAGTGGTCGTTCATAGTTTATTTTCTGACAGAAAGAAGAGAAGTTCTTTTTGTCAAATTCAGTGAACTAAGTACTATTGATTTGACATCAGAGGCATAGTTTCTTTTGTTTTTTTTAAAGCAACGACTGTTGGTAGTAAGACATTCTGATAGATCCTGTGGAGTCAGAATAGAATATAGTCTAAGTGTTCCAGTTGCATAATACAGATAGCCACTCTATTTATCCACCAACCAAACCTCTACTACTTAGAAAAACCATTTGGAAATATTTTAAAGTATTTACTTCTCTCCTTAAATGTTCTTAAATGTACATAATAATTATTGTTTTGTTTAAGCTTTATAAATAACTTTTACTTTTATAATAAATTCAATTAATTTCATGGGTATTATCATAACACAGGGAAAAACAAAAAAAAAAAATTAAAGAAAAACATTTTATTATTTGTTTTCTAAAAAAGAAAAAAAAAAAAAATTACACACAAATTACACTACACAAAAACTTTAAGAAAAAAAAAAATTCTATAGAAATTGTTACAAGCAAAAAAAAAACACATCAAATTGTTACTATTTAAAGCATTTTTCGACGCCGATTTTTTCACTGAGGGGCGTGAATGTGTCAATTGTGGTGCTATATCAACCCCATTATGGCGACGCGATAATACCGGACATTACTTATGCAATGCATGCGGTCTCTATCATAAAATGAACGGAATGAATCGACCCTTAGTTAAACAACCTAGAAGATTGGTAAATTTTATAAACTTTTTTTTTCTATTTTTTTTCTCTATTAAACAAAAAAAAAAGAAAAATAACTGAGAAATGAACAAAATTTTTGAAATAAAAAGTTTTTTTTTTTGAGAGAAAGATAACTTAAATTTAAAAATAAATAGATTATACAAATCTTATAGAAATCCGTCGTTTTTTTTTCTTTCCGGGGGCCAAAGCATTGATTAATTGAATTTATTATAAATTTAACAAAAAAAAAAAAGAACAAGACTTGCTCCAAAAACTTGGACAAGTTTTACGTAGGATTTGACAAAAAGTTTTTTTTTTCCTTATATTCATTTGAGATTAATTTATTAAATAATAACAAAAAACAAAAAAAAAAAATTAAAGTATTTTTACTGCTCAAACGGTACTGAAAAAATTATTAAATTCTTTGAAACAATTTAATAATATTATTACAGTGGCTGAACAAGGCGGGGATTTCTATAAGAGCTTCTATCAATATAACACAATGCCGAGTAGGCCAACAGAGGAAACAAAATCAAGTCGTCGACTGGTAGGTTTTATAATAAATTATTTACTTATTTGTTTGCTTAGTATACATTTGGTATTTGTTAGAAAAGATAAAGTTAAAGTAAAAGAAATTTCAAAAATTTTGTTCTTAATGTTGATAATAATATTCAATTGCATGCGATTTATTTATTTCTTGTGTTGTTTCCTCTTAATGTATTCGAATATGTTTGGCGGTGTTTTTTATATGCTGCTGGCTACCCTTTCCTTTTCTTGTATCCACTTTCAAGTTTATCAACCAAATTGTATGAATTAGGATAGATAGCGTGGCCTTCTGAAAACAATATGTTGGTTCATAGCTAACTACATCTTGTAAGCCATTGTGCCAGTTCTTGTCACAGGCCATGTCCTTGAGAATTTCGAACACGCCCACTCTTTTTTAAAAAGTCAACTACGAAACCAAGTATGTCTGTCGAGGCTGGATGAACAGACTATAAATAGGAGCTCAGGTACAGTGCCATACGGTCTAGAGAAAGAGTCTCAGAAAGTTTTGAAATTCATCTTTGGATGAATGTCAGCAAGGTTATTTCTAGAAAAAATTGTGATTCGTTTTCAGAATCTACAATTCTTTTACATTTTGAGGCCTAGGCAGTAGATTGCCAATAGATTGGAATGGTTTCTGTTAGGATTTTGAAAGTGTTTAGATCGGGCTTTGAGAGGAACTTGGTGCAGCTCTGGTTTAACCAATGCGTCAGCTTTTATCTATACCCTCCGAAACCAGTGCGAGCCTAAATCCATTTAAGCTTGATTTGAGCGATTCTGTGAAACTTTTCAAAGCTACGTACCTATCCGAGGTTTATCCCAAAATAATGGAGGTGTACCTATGTTATGATCTTTCCTTGGAGTGTGAACAATTATTCACCAAAGTTCACTGATGCCTAGCTTTAATCCCAAGTTATAAGCTTCATTTTGGATCCATTTGTGTAAATGCTTGCATTTGTTTGAAGATGTTGATCCTTGAACTGACAAACTATTCGCAGATACTACCTCCTTAAGGCATATCTTCATCAGTATACTCCTTACTTTATAGTTCCTATACACACGACCGCCCTGCAATTATCCATCAATTGATGAGTCGGGCTCTCCCTCTACTACAGCATTTAGTTTAGAATAGGGAAATTCAAAAGTACGCTCATGTGCGTCTTGCTGTCCAATCGTCCAAAGCATAGTCCTTTTAAACTGTCATATGCCCATAATTAAAAAAAAAGGATCGTTTCCAACAGAATATGATCGTTCACTCAATCCAGGGCTTATTCTTTCGATCACTGGGTGTCCCTTTAGCCAAGACACTGGAAGAGTTTATTTTTTCTTACAGAACTGTGAATTACGTCCATAAACAGATTCGGGTTAGATAACTACGGTCCCTTCTTCTGACTCAATAATGTTCTTTTTCAATGTTTCAATAGTCATATCTTTCTAGTATTAGCTTTCACCTTACCTTCCTTCAAACCTACGTCGTTCAAAATCTCAATTGGCACTATCACTTGCTTTAACGGGTTCTTCCTGGATCTCAGAGCCAAAACCCACAAAAGCTTATAAGCAGTTGGACCTTCTTTTGTCTAGAAAACCTACAGACAGACTCTATCATATCAACACCAATTTCTTTCACCTTCCCTTCTATAACTAAGCCACTGACCTTAAGTATTTTCCACAAAACTAATTCAAACACATTAAGATAAAAAGAAACACACAAAGAACCAGTCTAGTTTACATCAACTTTCAACTAAGAAAAAACCCCTCTTCACAGAGTGCATCACGTCGAGTTGGACTATCCTGTTCAAATTGTCATACCACCCAAACATCTTTATGGCGTCGCAATCCGAATGGCGAGCCTGTTTGTAACGCCTGCGGCCTGTACTTCAAACTGCATCTTGTCAAACGGCCGCTGGCCATGAAGAAAGACACCATCCAGGTAATTATCACTTCACCACTCGGCGCTCGTCTTTCAATGGAATTCCCTTAACACAAAAAAAATATTTCCACTCTCAATCTACAGACTCGAAAGCGTAAGCCAAAGGGAAGTAAAAACTCTGATAAATCATCATCTTCGACGAATAACAACAGCAAGAGTTCCAACAACACAAACAGTGTGCAGGACACCAACAATGGTAAGCATTCGAATTCGACACACTCCATGGATGGTCGTCATCTGTTGTATTTCTCGGTTTCAGAATTAAAAAACCTAACATCATCGATTCAACACACTAGCACATTAAACCATTCGAACGCCAGTAGTAGCCCGACCAATATAACCCCAACACCACCATTGGCACACACGCCGACGACCTCCTCAGCGTCGTCACATCATCAGGCCGTCACACCGGGTACACCATCGCCACCGATTAACCAGCATGACAATATGTCGCCGCTGCACTACACGTCATCTTCATTGCTCAACGGTTCAGTGCTATCCACCTCACCAACAACCCTGACCAATAACAATAACAACACCACGAGCCAAAACAACAACAATCTGATGAACACCAACAACAAGTACATGCCAAAGTATATGACTCTTCATCACGAAACTCAACAGCAACAGCAGCAGCAGCAACAACTAATGTCGGGCGCTCATCAAATGTTCGAGATGACACCATCGCCAACCGAACAACACCATCATGGCTACAGCCCGGCTCAGTCGCCAAATTATTTCTACGAACAGCTCACCGGTGTCGATCACGATGCAATTAAAATTGAGAATCTCCACCATCATCATCATCAGCAACAGCAACAACAGCAGCAGCATCACCAAGCCTCACCACTCATCCAACAAGCGATGAGCCGCAGCCCATCCATCGACGATGAATACGACATGCACCAGCACCAGCAGCGCCAGCAACAGCAACAGCAACATCAACAGCACATCATACAGATGACACAGCTGAGCCCATTCAGTGAGCTCGAGAGGAAGCTCGAACGACAGCTGGAACGTGGCGGGGCTGTTGTCAAAATGGAGTAAGCCACCATGACAGGGACAAGACTTACGGAATAAGTTTAAGTAAAAACAAAGATATTATTTACTTTTCTCATAGTCTATGTAAATGTAAATATTTATGCAAATTTTTAAGACATTCCTCAAAGGGACAGATACAGCAAAAAGTTACAAAGAAAACCTAGATTGTAGACATATCTCGTATATCGATATTTTTACATAAAAACTACATGTATAAGCAATATTTGACATTCATATACAAAATCGAATATATATATATATATTTTTGTTAAAGAAATGAAATAAGTAATGAGTTTAATTTTTTTTGTTTATTTTTTAGTTACACATTTAAATATTAACTATGTACGACTAGGTGTACATTCAATTTTTATTTTCTTTTCTTATTCAAGTATTTAATTTAAAAGCCAAGCGAAAACAAGAACACAGAAACATGTAATGGAAATACTTTTTCATCTAAACTTGAAATAAATACAAATTATTTAAAATTTAGAAGAGTCCTCCATTTATTTAGTCGCATTGCGCAATGTCTGCACAGCCAGACAGTCCTTGTAACCTGCAGGATCGAAAGAAGCTTGCAGCGGTTGCAATAAAGTTTAGTCATGAAGTCAATTCTATCAAAAAGATGTGAAGACAGCTGTAGATGAATGTTTCATAGCACAACTTATAAAGGTGTACATAAAGGGTGACCAGATAGCAATGACACTTTTTACAATTGTTATGTCTATCAAATTTACCAATGACATCTAGCTGTCAGTAAAGTCTACCACTGCATCTTTTCACATTTGGCAAACGGCGATATAGCTTTAGTGTGTAGGCAATTCGCCGCACTGTGGAAAAGCTTGAGCGTGAGTATACACTTTTGGACGTTAAGCCACCAGCCAGACAGAGATTGGTGCGAAATGAAGAAAACTTAGCCAGTTCGTGTCGGCCAGTATCGAAGAAGATTCAGAAATGTCGAATCGGCGCCGATCAGCTGAACTGGGTAGAGTCAATCCGGCTTATTTTGCGGTTGGATGTGAGCCTACATCCGTGTAAGATTACGCTGACGCAAGAATGAAAGCCGGGCGGTTATAAACAACGCCGTGAGTTCCCTAATGTTGGCCGGAGATCCGGGTATTGATCAAAAAATCATCTTCTTGGACGGGGCCCATTTTTGGTTCTCAGGTAAAAGTAGGTTAACAGACTTTCTCTGGCCAGAGCTTGACAACATCGATAAATCCAAGCTGTCGTTCCAATAAGACCGCGCTACATGCCATACAAGCATTGGGGACTGGGTCATCGCACGTCCGCGATCATGCGACTTGACACCACTCGATTATTTTCTCTGGGGCTACGTCAAGTCTTTAACAAGCCAACCACTTTGGACAAGCTCGAGGCCAACATTCGATACGCTATTACCGAAATAACGCGGCACATATTGGACACAGCCATCAAAGATTGCATCGTCCCCTTGAAGCACTGCCAGTGAAGTCGAAGCGGTCATTTGAATGATGTGCTATTCCACATATAATGGTGGCATGGATGTAGCTTCAAAATAAAACTAAAATCAATTTTATACCTCACACCGTTGTTTTTATTTTGTTTGTCTATCGTTCTTATCTGTTCACCCTGTACATTATTTGAGAGATTCCGAGTGTGTTTGGTCCCTTTTTGTCTTTTCCTACACACACTCCCTCTTAGCTTGAAAGAGCCTCTGTTTTTCTTCACAGTTCCTCTCTGGCTTTTAATCCCTGTGTCAGCGTTAGCATTTGTTTAACAGAAATCTGGTTCATACTTTGAATTCCTACCTAGTGGCTCCCCAAGATCTTCTGTGCTGGACATTGACACAGTACATGTGCTGCCGTTCCGATTTATTCCGGCATAGTTCACACACGTCGTCATCCTGCAAAAGACGCATCTTCATAAGGCGATTCCCAAAATTTCCTGTAGATAACGCTACGACCCATTTCGGTGTTCTTTGCCCCAAGCTTAGCACTTCAGTACAAGTGGTGCCAATCGGTATTTTAACAACCATTTTCGCCTGTCTGTTGATGGTTAACAACCACCTTCTCTCGTATCCCTTCATGGCTCAGTTGTTCATTAGATGTTCTACCATTTCTCTACCAGTAGCACCAAATATTTCCGAGCCAGTTAACTCCAAGGATGAGCCTCGCTTTGCTAGAGAGTTCGCCTTCTCGTCCCGGCGTCCGCTCTCACCCAAAGCTTCGTCATCGCACCTCGCGATTAATACTCATTGAGTTTATGACAGTATCTCAATGTCAGTGATGTCTTGATATCTGTTTACTCCACGCTTCTAATCACTGATTGAATGCCTAGTCCTGCTTTGCCTTGAAATGCTAAAGCTATGTTCAAAAAAGTGTCAAATCTGCAAGGGAAAAATGTGTCACAAATATCTGGCAACCGTGCGAACTACGAATTTTTGTCAGACTAACCATTTGACAATGAACTGTCGGACAAAATCTAACAACCGCTGTCATTGTCAGTTAATTTGCAGTCATTGGCAGCACATATGTAAGCCTGTAAATCTGACCATCATCCGAACATAGGTTGAACTTCAATTTCATTTAACGCCGTCTTTCGATTTTCGTTGGTTTTTGAAAAAATATTCAATTTTTGGTTTCAAATGCTTTTTCAAAATTTTGTTCTACTTTCCAATGCAATTCCACATGACTGTCCCAACTAAATGGTTTGGGTATGTACTAGGAATGAGTGCACAATTGGGTTAAATTGCCCGTGGGATATTTATGATACGAACTTCCATCGGTAGGTGTAGACACCTATTTATTCGATGTTTGTGTATGTAATTGCTAGATGGTTGGAAAACAGGGTAGCAATACGGGGAAGTTATTGCTATTTAGGGAGGAGGAAACTGTTGTCCGAAGGTTCTTAGTGGAATCAAGGCTGCTACTTTCGAGGAATCAGGAGTAAATGAAAGTATTTTGACCAATCAGCGCTCCACGAAGAAAAATATACCCTGGCTACCTTCTTAGACGTAGACGGCGCTTTCTATAAAGTCAGGGCTGAATCGATTCGCGAAGCTCTCATCCAACTGGGTGTGGAAGAGTATATTAGCAACTGGATAGCGACTATGGTAGAAACTAGAATCATTCAATCGAGCCTGGGTAACAGCAGTTCCACCACATCTGTCGCAAGCGGAACTCCTTGGAGTGAGGTCAAATCTCCTCTCCTGTGGCTAATGGTAAACAGCAAAATCCTTGCAGATTGGACGGAGATGGAGTCAAGGTCGTCGCGTTTGATGTGGTAATAACGGTTTCAGGGATGTTTCCTTCAGTGGTCAGTGAGATTATGGAAGAGGCCTTGAACAGGATTAGGATGCGGTCTCACCCTAGCAAGACACAAAATCCAAAATAGCGGGTGGAGAAAGCCAGCGTGGACTTCTACGCTTGCAGCAAAACATTCGACAAGAAGTGGGGACTTCGCCCTAAGATGGTTTTATAGATGTACACCGCGGTGGTGCGTCCTGTTCTTTCCTACGGATCGCTGGTCTGGTAGCTGGTGTTGAGAAAAAATATGTACAACATCAAACTCATTAGCAAAGTGCAACGAACTGCGGCTCTAGGCGCTACGGGGGCCATGAGAACATGCCCAACAGCTGCTCTAAACATTGTGTTACATTTTATACCACTCGACCTCTATATGCGGTCCGGCTAGGAGAAACGGAATGCTTGTGTGCCAAATCGTGTGATCACAACAGCATCAGTTACATCAGGATCTGGTAGGCAATTCTACCGACTGTACAACTCCCAGAGTGAACTTCAAAAATGAAGCTACGGCCAGATTCCAAGCTGGTGTGGGACCGACCGTTCTAAAATTGAGTGTGGAGTGGGAGCAGGGATTTTCTCTGATTCTCTGAATATTTCCAGGTCCTTCCGCTTTAAGACTCGTGCAACGTCTTCTAGGCGAAGTTCCTCGCTGTACGGGAAGCTTGTCGTATACTTAAGCGAATTGTCACACCAGGTAGCATCATAACCATCTTTATCGACAGCCAGGTAGCTATCACTGCAATTTTGTCGATCACTACTTATAGAAGAGTGGAAAGATGAACTTTCTTCTCTGCGTGGAGGGTTCAGAATCAGCCTCCTTTGGGTTTTGGATTTACGCAACATCGAGGGAAACGGACGAATTAGCAAAGTGGGTATCTGCCGCTGAGGGTCCATAAGGGCAGAATCTGTGGGCACTATTTATTGCAAGCTAATAGTACCTACCCCCAATCGTGAAATGGATCAGATCAACTTTATCCAGCAGAGCCAACCTAGTCGTAGTGAAAAAAGGGGAAAAAGGAGCGCCGCCGACTTTCTTTGTAGAAAACACCGCTCTCCCAGCAAAACCAGCATTCTGTCTTTGGGGGCAGATTCAATTTGTTAAGCTGGTACCTAAAGCCACACAGTTCCTATGCCTTCCAGGAATAAGGCTTGATTAATCGTTTGGATTTCGCAGTGTGCTATATTTCCTTTCATTACGCTGTTCCCACGGTAAGGTTCTGGTTCTATATGAACGCAGATTCTGAACAAATCCTGCAGATTTCTTGCCTACCTTTGCCTGATGATCAGGGATTCAACCAAGTTTTAACTAGCAAGAACCAAGCCATTGGGTTAGATAGCTTTCTATCCGTAGTTCCGTAAGCGATGTAGGAATTCCGGAATTCAGGTATTGTAGTTCATGAAGTGCTGTTTCAGTTGATCTTCTTATGAGGCACACGTTCCAAGATTCGGGATCCCGTAGTGTGCCAACAATTTAGGAATCAGCGGTGACAATCAGCAGCACTGTGGAAGGAAGTGTGAACGAATGCTGTAACTTCTTGAGAAGTATTTTTATAATCCGAGCACAGAGTCCGAAACCCAATAACACATGGCTATCGGCATACACTTGGAAATACAGGCATACATTGAAGAACGTATTGCAACTAATGCGAGGATAACAGCAGCCTCAGCAGAAGAGAGATCCGAGTTTGAAGCCTAGAACCGTGCAACCGTGCAAGGCAAGAGTAAACAGGAGGAGGATAGATAATCAAGGGAAGCAGCCTGGTTTTACAGTATAGATTATTCTTCTTAGTGTTTTTGCTCAACCATTTGGACAGAAATCCTGGTCTCTCAAACTCAAATCATCCCTCCGCAGCAATGAATTAATTCCGATCCCAGCGAATTGAATAAGGGGGTGATTGTCTAGTCACCAAAGAACCGAGTACCAACCATCTAGCAAGCCGAGGACTTGTCTCCGTAATATCTGAGAAGGGATTTGGGCAAAGAGGAACCGACAAAAACTCTTAGCTGTAATTAAGGCTACTTATGAAGGTACTAGCTGTTGCGGTTTACACAAGGGTAAGGTTAGTTAGACAGGGATGCATTCTTCAACCACTGAGATTCCTTGAAGTCATAGGAAGAGGAAGGGAGTACCGTCACTGTGGTGTCCCCGTGAGACAGGACGTCCTCAAAAATGGAAACATGGACTATTTTAACCCATTCCTCAACTTCAACATTAAACACCGCACAGCTGAGAGGTTCTGACAGAGAATCCGATAATCACTGGAAACCTACACTGATGGATCTAAGACAAGCGATGGCTTAGGAGCTGGAGTGTTTTCAGTCTCTAGACTTTCGCAGTGTATTCGTGAAGCCACTGACTGGGTGTCGATTAGATCGGTGTTGAGTACGGACATCGTCAAGCAGCTATCAAAGCACTCGAATCACCAATAATAAGATCAAACTTGGTACAAGGATGTAGTGAATCTCTGAATGAGATATCGAACAATGACCTGGGTTTCTGGCCACTCAGATGCTTAAGAAAATTGTAAGGCAGGCGAATTAGCCAGACTTGGCTCTCGACTGTCAAAGGAGCTTCATCTACCAATTTAAACGGCAAGATACAATATTTCTACTTTAGGTGTACGTCAGGCAAATGTAAGATAGTGCAATCGTGGTCATAGTTAAGCAGGAGCAGGACAGTAAATCTGCTACTTACTAGCAGTTGAACTATTGATGGGTTATTGTACGTTAAGTAGCAACGCCTGTAGTCTTAGAACTCCGCCCAACGATTTCAGTCGTGGCTGTATGGATGAACAAGAGAATGAATCACCATTTCACCTTCTCTACTGCTGATCTGCATAATTCTCATCAGGAAAGCAGATTCTGGAAGAATACTTCTTCGAGGAGCTGGAAGATATTGCGGATTCGAAAATCAAACAACTTTGCAAATTCTTCCCTAAATCGAAATGATTCCAAGAGGAATGGAGGCATGGGTACCAAAGTTACAGTACCGTCTTCTGTTTTTGGAAGTCGAGTTACACGCTAGTCGTGAATGCCCTAGTAAGGGTTTTCAAAGGGTTTCTGTAAGCCTTGTTCTTTTGGATCTGGGTAAGTGCGTCAAAGTAGTAGTACCGATTCTTTTTTTTCACCACAGATGTCATTTCTCCGTATTTTCCCCTCTACTGGGAATTGGCCACCTGGTGGCAAAATCAACCAAAACTTTTAAACTCATTGCTAGGAGCAACCCGAATTACTCAGTCAGACCCTCCGCGACTGTTTCATGTACTTTTTAGACACAGCACTCAGAGGGTCTACTCCAGCCCCATGTTGGTACATCTAAACAGTTCCGAATACCACTTTTTCACCAAACAAACTGGCAACCATTTTTTATTTGAACTACTTCAGCTCGAGTATACCGCATGAAGTCATCACTAGGACTTAAAAATAGTTCAGTCTTTATTGCGCGGTTGTAAATTAAATTTTTCTCCAGCCAAAGAGCTCACTGAGGCTTACGGCGGGTATCGCTGTCAACAGAGCGTTGTGCACTTCTCTGGATCGGTAAGGTATATAAAATATAACAAGGAAAGCAATACAAGCGCGGTTTTTATGTGGTCGTGTTCAAATATTTACCAGAGATAAGGACGCTAGTTGAACAACTCCACACAGACAGTCACTATGGAATTTTGTTCTTTTTTTTTTTTTTTTTATCTAACCGCAACACAGAGTCAACACAGTTATGTATATCACAATCTCTGCGATGATGATCCTTAGGTATGGAACCCCGAGAAGGGAACCACCAACACCAACCCCATGTGCACAACATCTAAGTCCAACAGGGTGGTGTTCAGATAGAGGCTATCACGTAGGCACGGATGTAAAACATACAAGGTGCTTGGTGCTTCTTTTGATATCGTTTATGACGTATGTACATAGGTTACCAACACAACATCAATATCACTCCTACACATGCGCATATAGGGTATAAAAAAATAAAAAAAAAAAGAACTTGATTGTCTCTCGCACCTAGCAGCTACCATCATCAGTATTCCTATCGCAAGAGAGATATGCAGAAAGTTCTTGTCTTATCATTGCTCCCCGAGGTCTGATATCGAAAAGATATCGCTTAAGTACACGCGGCAGCAGATAATAATATCAAACTAGATATTGTGTGTAGTAAAGTGCATAACCGATTAAAATTATACATACCAGAGCGGCAGCAAAACAAGAAAGAAAAAAGGAAAACCGGCCCAACAGCCACCGAATATCATCCAGCAACAACAACAACAACTCGGCCACCATACCGGCGGCGACGGCGGAGGCAAAGGTGGGCGACAGATTACAAATTCGCACCAAGGTAAAATTTAAAATACGATTATAATCAGATCTCAGATACCATGAGCTCACAAGATGTTCAATTTCGATACACGAAGTGATAACGTTCTGAAAAGTGAAATATAATCACAGATACGTCATTATTTTCGGACGCGGCAGGAGGGGGTTTTGTCGTCAACCGTCCAAGTGATTAAGACTATATCTGATCTATCAGTGATCTTTGCACAGGAGAGCGTATGCTCTTATCTCCCTCAAGTGTTTTATTAAACTAAAATTTTATGATCGTGGTGGCGATCAACGGATCGACACTCATCGGGCAGGTTGATAAGCCTTGTATAGGGCCTTAACGAATTTATAATTTGTCGATGACGGTGTCTTAATTGGGGGAAACGCTCACGTATAATCGAAAATCTTATCGGTTCTGTGTTTTATGTTGTTTTATCTATAATACTAGAAATTCAGATTAGCACCTAGATCGCATCTTGTCGGACAGGAATAGAAATGCACTTCTAGATATACGAGTATCTGTTGGCGATCTAAGGTGTTGTAGTTTCTTAGATTTAAGTGGTAATTGTAGGAAACATGTTCACTTCTGCTTACTGATCGTGCCAAGTGATTCTATTATGATTGCCTAAGATCTACACTCGGATTACCATGAATCCATCCTTGATAGAACACTACCTGTTGGAAAATCCCCTCTAAATGACAAGAGCGCATTGCCAATGGAGTAATCCTTTTGATTACATTCAGTTGTCTCACCAAAAACGATGATTTTTTTTTACAAAATCACTTTAAGAAAGTTGTATGTGTCTGATGGAAATTCACTGCAGGTTGCTTCGTGGGATATTTGCGTAACCTGATGGAATAGATGTCTAAGATTCTTTCTCATTCGATTTCTTGCTTAACTTTGCAGAAAAGGTGTTTTTAATCATAAGCGCATGTTGTCCTTCTGACAATGTAGTTCTGTGTTCGTTCCAGTTATTCTTTCAACCTACATATATACTGTGGCAACTTATTTTGTGATCCTTTATTAAAAAAATAGATACCTCCGAGGCCCACGTTGGGCGCCAATGTCCGAAGCAAAAGCAGTGGCAAGGAATTTAGATGCTATTTCTAGAAAAACTTAAATGAGTTCTTCAACGAATCTAAAGCAGTCTCTATTTTTGAATGTTAACTTCAATCATACGCACAGTTCACATAGTCTCCAACTAGCAAGAAATAAAAGGGATTCTTGTGGTTATGAATAGATTACTAATTTTAGTCGAAATATGTTCCCTCTGGCTCACTATGAAGTAGGTTTTCTTAAGACAGAAATGACTTCAAAATAGGTCTTTTCAGATAAAGAAAGGGTTACTGAATTGTTTTCAACAAATTAAGGGAAAGCTCGATACTCAGGATAGGTATCACACAAGACTCAAATATCTGTCAGATAATACGAAGAATTTTTTCAAATAAAAACAGCGGGTGCAGAATTTTTGATCGTACTTCCTCTTTTACTGCAAACCCAGTACAAATTGTGTTCACTATTCGGAGCGACAGATAACAACATAAAGTAGTTTACTATTCTATGGATCGGTGGCTCTACTGACCAAACAAAAATTTACATTGACGTGAAGGGAAAAATCCATATAAATTAGCCGTTTGTACCGTCATTTCCTAACTTTTTTATTGATTTAATGTTTTAACCAGAGATAGTCTTCCAATGAAATCTCAGTGTGAACTTAGTTTACTGTCAAATTGTAGTCAGCAATGTGAAGTTGAGTTGACATTTGTTACGCCAAAAATGCGTAAATCGAATTCTTTGTACCATGTATGTGTACCCCATGTCTTGATTTTCTTTCTGTTTAAGATTTGTGGCAGTTCGATGGTCCATGGCAAATAAAACTAAAAATGTTCTCTTCTACGTCAATTTTTTTGACAGCAAAGTATTCAAGATGGTACTGTCCATGAAATATGTACCTATAGCTGGGAGAAAATGTGCATGCCCTTTGATTTTTACAGAACCTGTACACGCCAGTCATTATCGGTTTTTCGAGTTTCTGGGTTGAAAGAGAGACTCCATCGATTGTAGTTGACTTCGATCATCAGTAGTCGAAGTTAGAAGTTTATTCACTCTCTCTGTATATTCCCCGCTTTTCTCCATTTCTTCAGCATTATCGAGAAAAATGTAGAGAAATGGCTTGTATTCACAACCTAGCATGGATTATCTTATGGCTGCTCCATCAAGCTCGAAGAAATATCTTGGAGAGCAGCTACTTAGCCATGCGCACAGGTGGCACACCTTAGAGGACAAGTAAACAGGTATGTACATATATGCTGTCAAGAAATGTGTTTGACATGATATGTCCTTACGAAACCCAGGTCCTTGCCTGCTGTGCTTTGTCAGGCGCTAGCAAGAGTTGGGACCGTGAAAAAGGTAGAAACACTTGATTTCTGACACAAAAAACTGCCTTACTCTACAGGCGTTTTTCTTTTTTAGTTCGGAGGAAAGCTCTGAACAGAGCCTGAACGAACACACGTACCGTGCTCTGAACGCTCTGATTTGTTTAAGAAACACGATTGATCACATAAAAGGAAATAAATCGAAAATTCACGCTGTTTGGCTTCTAAAATACGAAAATATTGTTAAAACACAAACAAAAAATCCTTTTTTTTCTAATAATTAACTAATAATAAGACCTTAGGCTTAACTTCAAATATTTTTGAATTTATTTTTCCATTGATTTTTCTTCTGTCAAATGTCCAATTCATCGTGCTCAGTTTTTGCTCAGTCAATGCATACTGAGCTCATAGATCGCGCTCTAACACACTTTGAGCGAAAAAGAAACAAGCGATGAACGCTCTGAACTGAAAACGAATCACGAATGGAAAACGCCTCATTTCAAATCAATTTTATTGAAAATGGACGTAGGTTGCTCTTGAAATTTCAAGAAAAACATTCTCAAACACATATTCAATCCCTTGTCAATAGAGAAGCTTTAGACGATCAGATTCAGTAAGAATTTTGACTTTTCGGTTGAAGTGGCACTAGTCCTGAGTCCTCTTCAAATTTAATCCGTATGTCAAAGACCTTAGAGAAAGATCTATTTACTTATGTGGTCATAGGTGGCAGGGTTAAGCGGAGAGCTACATGAGCTGCCTTGGTATAACAAAGTGGACAGTTTTATGAGCAATGTTCCAATTGCTGTGTAAAACTTTGACATTTCACAACGTTTCACCAAGCAGTTTTCATTCGAATGCCTTCGAATATTAGTCATGTGGTCTGCCAGAGCCTCTTGTGACAATACCAAGAAAATAACTCTCACATTCCCCAAAATCAATCAAAGGTTTGTTCAAAAAAAGATGGACTTTACGATTGTCCCCCGAATAGACACACAAAGTTGTTATAAATAATATTTTGGAAATCGTTTTCTCATATCTCTCATAAAAATCTTGAAAATTCCCCTTCGAAAAAATGTCGCAATATTATGAAAAAAAAAAAAAACCCCCCACACACAGGCACTTGAATTTTTCTATATACAAACATTCAACAGACACAAATATAAGACTCTCGCTTGAGACTCTCCAATTAGGTTGCGCACTTCACCAAACTTTTATGTCACTAAGCGCGCAATTCATCATGATTTTCATTTGGTTTTTTACTTGTTTTTTTTGTTTATATTTTTCCAGCACTCAGGTGGTGTTTGTATTGCCATAAAATAGTATGAGCGTAAATAAAGTATGTTCTTATTAATAATACAAACTTTATTGCATTATGACACAGAACGGGTATTTCACTTTTATCAACACTCGAAAACAGATTATCAAGGCATTTTTGTTTTGTCACTCGGTCTGATAAAAAATATAACAACAGCACTGAAATAAAAGACCAATTTAGGCTACATGATGTGCAAAGTTATAATTTTCTCGAAAAAATTGTTTTATTTTTTTATTTGACAGGTACAGGCTATGAGTTCCGCGAAAGGCACTAAAGCAATTTATTAGACTGTACGAGTATAGATTTTTTCTGGATCACTTAGATACATCTATAAGATACATGTATTCGGCGAGGAATTCCTTTCCTACTAAACCCTTAGGTGGGTATATCCGGAATATAATGAATTTTTGTCGCAGTTTTTGTCGGCAATCTTTTTTTGTTTTTTTTTAAATATTGTATTATAGATAGGGAAGAGAAAACATTTATAAACTGAAAACGATAATATAAAAGAAAGATAATATGTTTGATAATAATATTTACCATACGGGGAAGGAAAGAAAAAAATACAGAAATGAAAACTATTGTATCTCGTCTTGGGGGTGTGTGAGAGTACCTCGTCCATAAGGACTGTGGAAGGTTGGCGAAGACTGAGACTGGAAGTGAAATATCGAATGTGGTAGGGAAAGTAATCTTCCTTTTTATATATGTATGCTTTTTTTGGTTTTTATCTAGGTGCGCACGACGTTGACGTTGTGCTAGTTTAATATCTGGGGTAAGAGATATGATATGAGAGGCATGTGGGTATCTTTATCTTAATTTTTTCGGAGGTCTCGTGTTTGTCCTTTTGTTATCGTGAAATGAAAACTGAAAATTGTTGATAAAAATCCATTTGCATCGCGGATGGTCTTGCTGAGACATGTACATATGTGTCGTCCTGTGCTAACATTTGAGTGAAAAAAGAAATCCTTTGAGTCCCATTATACGAGTACAAAACAAGGGATGTGACCTAAGGACTTAGTTGACATTAGGTGGCGCTACAGTCCGGGGTGGAGCTGGGTCTCTCCAGCCTGCTCGACCTTTAGCCAGCTGTCAACAGATTCGCACGTTGGTTGAGGCCCATTCCACCACTTGAGCGTGCGACCTCCTCTACGGCGTGAATTCGCAGACTCTCCGGGCCGGAGCATTGTGGTCCACCCGCTCAAAATGAGTCAGTCATCTAAGTTATTGTATTGGAACTCTCACTATAGTGGTTGTAACTACTTCTTTACCCTCCATCTATGCATCATTGCATACATCATGCATTTTTGACAAAGTCCATGCCTCTGCGCCGTAGAGCAGGACTGGGATGATAAGGGTTTTACTTTGGTTGATTGAGAGAGGACTTTGCTACACAATTGTCTTCTTAACCCAAAGAAGCATCGATTGGCAAGCGTCGTTCGATGGAGTGTCATCCTACACAACCGGACGAGTTTTGCAGGAATGGCAGCTCTATATAGCTCATCTCTATAGATGATGTCAAAGGCGGCTTCAAAATGAATGAATAGGGGATGAGTATCGATTAGAAATTGCTGGGTTTTTCCAAGATCTGTCGTGGTTCAAAAATTTCGTCGATGGTGGACTTTTCGGACCTAAAACTACACAGCCTTCACACTGGTACGAACCAAACAGATTGTAGACTTATTTCTTTATAGTTGGCGCACTCAAGAGGGTCTCCTTTCCTGAGAACGATACTGCGGTTCGATTCATTGGGCATACTTTCCCCTGGCCATATTTTAAGAATGAAATGGTGCATGCTCCTTATCATCGCCTGCTGCTTGGGATAGCTCGACAGTCAAGCCATCAGCTTTGTTGGCTTTTAGTTTAGAATTCGCTGACTTAACTTCATCCTGGTCGGGTGGACGGGAATTTTTGTTATCATCGTCCATATTGAATGGTTCACTTTCACATCGATTGCGATTCTACTTCTAGGTTTCCTTCTTCGTCCCTACAGGCTTCGGTTCGGGGCTTATGTGCTTGGCATGTTTTTTCTTACCTTCTGGTAAAACTTCCGAACCTCATTCTTGTATAACACCTCTCTATTTCCTTGATCGGGTGATTCTCTTGCTTCCTCTTTTTCCTTCTGAGGAGCCGTTATTCATCCCTTTTCTTCTGCTCGTAGAGCTCGCGAGCAGCTCGGGCCCTTCTATGCAGCTCCGCTTTGTATGTCATCCGTTTTTCTGCATTTGCTTGCCGGGATTTTTCATCGAACCACTAGGATTCTTTATGATGGTCGAGAGGAACCCTGCACAACAGAGGCGTCATCTCTGATGGAGTTTTGATAGTGCAGCCACTGGTGTTTTAAACTTTCAAACTTCAATCGGAAAGGTTCTGGCGATCTCTTGCAATTGTATCCTTACTTCCATTGTAAACTTCATTACAGTATTTCCTTCTTTCTGCGATGTTCTGGATTCAGACATTCAGACATCAATCATACTGCACCAAAGGTGCAAAAGTTTTCTATTTTTCTTGACCACAACAAGGTAGTATCTATGCCATTGAGATGTACCTACCCTTCAAAAATGTACCCTGTCCAAAGGTAGGAAGTGATATAGCATGTCCATAGCTGGTGTCGAAGTGGTTCTTAGTTCTCCCCTGATGCAAGAGCAAGCTGAGTTGAATTAGTTAGTCATTCATCAGACTATCAGGCCCTATTTTGGTATCAAGGATATTGGGTTTCCAGTTAAGTTTCTTATAGCTTTGTCGGCAAGTCTCGGGGTAGTTTCGCATTCTTTTGGAGACTCGAACCAAGGAATTTTGTGTTTCTAAGGGAAGAGGAGGACAAACTCTGTTTTTTTTGACATTAAGCCCGCTCAAAGCTTTTTCGAAATGATCTCTGAGCATGTTAAGGTATTTATTTGACATTGCTATGGCAATTACATCAAAGCCTCTATCGTCCGGATTAGAACCAGCTCCTTTATCGTAAGGTTCCAAAGAAGAGGAGGTTTTTCGCGATAGATCTTTCAATTTTACCTACGAACTTACCTAAAGGATCAGAATTCTAGCACGAAATCCTGAATTAAAGCAGTGATTTTAATATTCTGTCGAATGTGATGGAACAATACTTTGCCAATCAAAAGTATAGGTATGTATTTCCTGATGGCCTTACCGAGATTAAGTACTGTAAGGTGTAGTGCACTTCGGATAGTCCGTCTAAAATGCTTTGCTGGGATGTATTACGTTCTACTTGGTGTCTTTCATTTGAGGCAAGAACAGCTTTTTGTGTAACTTGTTGGAGCGGTCACTCTGTCTTAACCTCTATGTTCATCTGAGTGGTGATGTGCTTATGCCTCTTACTTGCATTACGTATACTAGTTCCACTAGCACCTTGGTTTCTTGCAGTTTAGCAGGATATTTCTTTTTAAGTCTTGTAGCTCGGGTTCTTCGCAAACATGAGAATCTTTTCGGTATTGCCCACCAAAATTTAGTTATTCGGCTTATGGAAGAGGGGATGCTTCTCTGACTCCTATCAGATTTCCTAGTCTGTTATGTACATGTTCAACTTTTTACCTAAGCAAGTGTGTTGCCATCAATCTTTCATAAAAACTATATCTGTGACCACCATCTTGGTGCTTAGTATATCGTATTACCTTGTTTGCTACAATTTTTCAATTTGTACTGTAAGTCCCAGTCCTACATATTACAGGTTTCCATCTAACTTATCTATTCTAACAAAAATCAATCTAAAACAACTGCCATTAAAGTAGGACCCATATTTTTCCCCTCGAAGAGCATAATTCTTTGACAAACATGCAATGGAAATCTAGAAATAGAAACATATTTATGTTCTTCGTAACTGCAAACTCTTTCGAAATCCACACATGCAACTTCATCTAATAGAAGTTGATTAAATGAAATTTATTTCGCAACGTTTGGTTGCGTTTTGCAAAACGATTCATTGCTTCCTGTGTACATATTTGCCTGGCGCAAGTAATAATTTGTTGCAATTTATTGCCGCAATCAATGGCGTCCATTATGTGTAACAATAGTACCAGTTTATTCTTGTTTTTAGTATAATTTACATAAAACGAGTTATTGCATAAGATTTTGTGGAAACATTCACAGTTCTTAGGAGCAATAAGTTATTCTGATTTATTTGCATTTAGTGTTCCACAAGAGTCTACGTACAGGGATGGAACCCTGCATTAGCGCGGCAGGATTTCCAAAGAGAAAGTTTTACATCCCTGGAATGGGTGTACTTCAGTAGAACCGTCTAACAGGCACCCATTTCAAACAAAATTTGAATTAATTTGCTACTCATTTTCAAAAGATCTTTATTACTAACTACGCGCCCTCTGTAGTTTCTTAAGAAAAGCAATGTAATTGAACGAAGGAAAAAAGAAAGATGGCTGCTTCCGTTGGCGGGAAAAGCCCTTCCTCGTGGAGAAATAAAGGAAGGATGAACCTAAATAGTAGTGCCATATTGCCACTATTCTGGCCAGAATTGGTTCGAAGAATAGGGTCGCATTCGAATATGCCACACAGCTGGTTAAAAACTTGTAAACGTGTAATCTCGACAAATGGTCTGGTCGCATGGCCACCTTGTTCATGCGACTTAACGCCGTGGGATTTCTGAGTTACTTTAAGTCGTTGGTGTATGCGAGCAAGCCAAACAAGTTAGAGGAACTCAGGAGCAATATCTAATGCAACTTCAAGCAGTCGTCGAAGATCGAAGGCAGGTAGCTAAGGACCGGGCTCCCTGTTGGTTGAGGGCCAGATTTACAACGAACTCAAAACGATAATTAATCATTTTTGGATGAAAATCAGATCAAAACAAAGTCAAAATCTGGGAAATCGTCGAAGCCCACACCGAGGGAAGAGCTCACGATCCGAAAAGCCCAATTAAAGACAGAAAAACTAGTAGCTTCAATGGCAAATCGTTTAAATGAGATTTCATGGTAAAATAATGCAAATTTTGTTTGAAATAAATGCTTTTAATGTTCTTTTTCTGGAATGCACCATTTTTACAAACGTAATATGTACTGTTTGTGTATAACGCCGCTGTTTTTCAGAGCCTCTACGCTTTACGCAAGACACAGTGTATGTTACATACTTACATCGTGCACAGACTTAAGCCATCTAAACTCAAGCGAGTTGACATTTTTGACAGTTGGCTGGCTTTTATGAAAATTTTTGACCTGCGTTTACACTAAACTAGTTTCTTTTCTTCTGTCATAACGTTTTGCTGCTGCCAGCCATTTCGATTCTGACACTTCGACGCCATTATAATATGTTTGTGGGAAGTGAATAGAACGGAATATTTGAAACCATTTTGGTGAGGCATGGTACATATAGGAGTATTCAGTGTAGAATCCATAAAAATCCTTTAAAATTTGACTGAAGTTTCGGTCAAATACATATCAGAAGTCAATACATACCCCAACTTATTCATGATGGCATTGAGATGGCTGCAGCGCTAATATGGCTTCATCGAATGATTCTAAAATAGTCTTACTCTCCGGATAGACTCTGAAAGACCAACAAAATCCTTGGTTTTTTTAATTCGGCTTTCAGTGAAGCGTTGGTTGACTGCTGGTCATATGTATGTCAAATGGATTTAATGCATTTCAAGGCTAAAATCTGTTCTACAAGTTGTAGTCTTGGAAAAAGGCGAATGAAATACTCTTACCTATATCGTAAGAGTAAACCATAAAATTTCGTGTGGTTTCCCTGAATGAGCATCACCACCCTACTATTGCTGCTTCTTTAGAGTCAGCTAGAATTTTGACAAGCATTTGGGTAATCCTTCAAGTGAAGGCGAGTTATTGAACTTTAATGAATCTATCAACATGCAGAGTCCATTTTTCCCTGAGACGCCAGTCGCAATCGTCTTGATTGTGATATTTGATCTCTATCGTGGACACATAGCGGCCAGTAACTATTCACAAAGAAGCTATATAACTCGTCACAATTATATAGCTTACCTGTATTGCCAAAACTACTATTTTTTTGGTATGGCATTGGGGACCTACAGGATCCTAAACTCTTCCTTCTTCTATAGAGATTGGTGACATTCGTTTTTTGTGACAGATTTCAATTTGCTGTCAGAGGCGGTTGTAACTATCCTCTCAAGTACTTGTGTTATCGCCAGGCTGAGTTCCTCAAATATACAAATACAAATATTTGTCAAGACAGGTCCATGGTACACACGAAGGGAAAAGTTCTACTGCATAATGCCAAGTTTGAAGAACAATTTCACTTCCGGGTATTCACCCTTTTCTAAGATGCCACTATGTCAATATTCGACATTTATTCCCTCTCGTTTGTATTTGACAGATGCTTGTGAACACAGCTTAACTGCTAAGGTGTGTACAACAAATTTGAGTAAAATCTTGCTCAAAAATTCATAAAACATTCCTCCTTCAACAACACCGAGTAACGTGTATCTTCATAACTTATCCAAACCATTACACAAGCAGTGTAAGTGCTTGATGAAAGTCTTCAAAAGAGATTAATGCGAATAAAGCTTCACCCATCCCTGCCTAACCTAACAGAATACCGATTAAAAACGTAAACAAAACCAGACAAAAAAATAACTAAAGAAAAACGTAAATTTTGCGCTTATATCGGGTGTAAAACGAAATCTCTGAAATGATACGTTAACTTATCTAATGCCACTATCTATTCTGAGATATTCGATTTTTTGTGTACAAAAAATGATAGGAAAAATCATCGATATGGAAGTTCAGTTAAAAGCACCAGAGGAAAAAAAAACAGAAAAAAAAAACGAATAATAAACGGAAAATGTCATTTAAACATAATCAAAATTGTTCAGTTGAAAAGCGACACTGAGGCCGCATTAAAACCGCCGGATAAAATCGCTCTTCAGATCGGATTGGATATACATAATATTTATTAGGAAAAGTGTACAGACACCGTTTGTGTCTGGAAGTATTTTTGCTGCGCATTTCTCTCGAAAATTTATTTAATTTTGTTTTTTGTTTTTTTTTCAAAGATGGCTATCGTCACTTTTCGGGTAAAAATACAAATATATCTATCGGCTAAAAGTATCTCACGGCGTCGTCGCCTGAACGTGAACCAAGTGAAAAGGCCAGTGAACGTAAAAAAAGTAAAAAAAAAGTTGTATAAACGTACGTACAAATGCGTATTGAAATTCTTAAAAAAATAAATAAAAAAAAAAAAATGTCAGGTAGCCACTTAAAGTCGACAAAAATAAATTAATAAAGAAAAAAATTAATATAGAGACAGGAGGTTGTTATTTTTTTTTTTTTTTGATTTTCATTATTGATTAGGGTGAGTGTTTTGTTTTTTTTTCCACCTTACGCCTGTCGTTATTTTTATTTTTTTTTTTTTAATAATAATTTCGTTGAAGTGGAATAATATGTAGGTACGCAGTGTATGAGTGATTGTGTGATTCTGTCGCAATGGCGTTCGATTAAATTGAATTTTTTTTTCGTGTGTGGCAGCCAGCAATTCAATCGATCGATGAGTTATGAGTCTTGTATCGAAATAATGGCTTTATGACCCCATTTTCTGATTGGTTCAGGCACACGGAGAGAGAAAATAAATGAGGGAAATATTGCCGCACGCCCTCCATTTAATTTATTTACTCTAGAGGGTGCTGCTTTATTATTACACAATTTTTTTGTGTGTGTTTTTCTTTTCACCTTTAATATGAGAGAAATTATACAAAAAAAAAATACTACTAATCGGGGCAATATATTGAAGGATTTATTAGCCAACGATTGGGAACAGATATGGCTTATCGGACTGAAGTGGACGGGTAAGTTGATATAGCATTTCATGTATATAGTTTCGCCTAATTTTTTGAACTAGAAATAGAAATCATTTTACCTATAAATCGATAAGAAAGTACGATGATTAAAATTATAAATTGCGATATAAGTACTTCTTTTAATATTAATTTAAAAATTGGGGATTTTTGGAAAAAAATTTATTGTTGACTGATCCGCGCGATTAGATTTGTGTGCACTTGTCCTTTGTCACGCAGTGGTGTTTTGGCATTCGATTTTTAACCTGCGTGGAAGTTCTTTTTTTAGCAATAACCGAGGTCGTTGTAAGAATGTCTTTGTTAGAGTGTCAGGAATTATTTCCGAGAAATATGAGAATCAAGACTTCTTTGTGTGTTCTTCCAGACTAAACCGATAACCGATAATCCGGTCGTCAATCAATTGGTTTGTGGTTTGATATATCTGAAAGTGAAGTGGTTGACATTGAGTTTGAAGCAAAAACAAGAATTTGACTTTAGATCTGCTTTACTGATTTTTTTTTGATTGATTTCAGGTAAAGATGTGAAAAGTAAAGATCTGAAGTTCGTCTTATTCGCTTCAGTTTGCATTTGCTTACCGCTATAGAGATTGTTCACACAGGATTGACGGCACAGCAAGTAAATTGATTTACTGTCGCATTTCTATTGTTTACTTTGTGATTTTCTAGTACATATTTTATTTATGCTTTCACCCTTCTGTCCAGTGACAACGATTGACATTTCCAAACCAAAGTACAGAAAATTTCGGAAAACCTGAATCCATATTCCCCGAATATGCCACCTCTCCACTTCCTTTCCTCGCCGGTAAACGTCAAAAAGCCAGTCCATCAATCACATTTTGGCCGCTTTTGTCGTGAGCGCTTCGCCCCAAAATGTCAAACATTCGTCAAACATGAGCAAAGCACTACTCGAACATAAGGCCATTAGGTCAGAGATGGGAATGATGCAGTTGACAGTGCGTTTGGTTGTGACCTGAACTGCTTAGGTTTGGGCACGAATGCCATCTTAAGAAAACGAATAAAAATCATTGCAATCGCTACATAAAAACAATAAAGAATCCATCGTTTCGTCACATGAGCTTTGAGGTCTTATACTAAAGTTTCTCTAAATATGATTCTGCACCTGAACGACTCGAACTTCATATACATGTAACGCTGTCCGGCTCAGAGAATCTTAGTGCTGCACTGTTGAGCATTCTGGAGACTGTAAGATCTTGAAAACAATTCTAAGAGAATTTTTTTCAAACGACTGCATGATACCAATCTTCAGTTTTAGGAAATCCTTTCTAGTTTAAGAGAAGAATGGGAGAATGAAAGCGTTATCAGAGGCTTTGATATATGAAGGTATTTACTCGAACGGTTTAAAGATGGACTGCGGGATTGACGCAACTAAATATATCAAAGTCATTCCGTCTTCCAAGCTCTCCTCTGTTTGAAACATTAGATCTGTTTGCTAACTTCTTGCATCAAAATTCGAAGATTGTTACATTTTAAGGAATCGGAAAGAAATAAACGAACACGGAAACTACAAAGTTTGTTCACTTTCGAAACGTCAATACAAATGAAGACGAATACACAAACAGAAAATATTAAATACAAAGATCTGACAGATTTGACAGATTTCATAAGTGAGTGCATTAAAATCCGTAGCACGGGGAAAAACTACGAAACTTGTGTGTATTCGAACAGAATTTAGTAAATTTTCGTTGAAACCTGTGTAAATTTGCTATTTTAGGAGAACAAGCGAACAGATCTACCCTGTCCTTCATACGGACAGTTCGAGAACATAGAACTTGTGAGAAAGCAAATGAATGATGAACTGTCATCACTGACATTAGATTATATTCCGCTGTCAGTCTAAAAGTGACAGAACAGAATCTTTCTGAAGATAGAATAAAATACTTCAGGGTACTGCAGGGATATCTAAGGCAGTTGCACTACCCGAGTTCTAGATAGAAAAGGAATCAACAGAGATGTGTAGTGATTGATTCGATACGAGGAGGTTTACATTAATTATTTATTTAATAAGATTCCTTCCTAACAGAGATTTCAATCGAATCATGAAACTCCCTATTTGTGTGGTGAATGATAGGTCAAATGTTCTTAAAGACAGATCAAGTGTAGTGCGTTAATCTACAACGGTTTTCCAGCCCGTAGTCTTCTATTAACATGAAAACCTCTCCTTTCTGAAAACTCATGTACATAGCTTCAGAGACCCAAAAAGTGGGGCTAACTCTTCATAATGTACTATAGAACCAAGCACGAAAATATGCAATACCTGAACTATAGACCTACTTCTCTTCCTTAGGCCCAGTCTCACTTTACTCAGTTATGGTTTGAATGAGCTTCACCTGAAGAGGTGGAGGTTACTAATACCTCATATGGGGTAAGAGCTTTAGCTTATTGAGTACTTATATCTCATTTCGTAAGATCTGTTCTAATTTCCTAATTCACATCTACTATTTCGTGCTCCCTTCTGATAGAAGAAAACATCAGAAATGCATATATGTAGGTAGGTAACCCTACCAAAGCAAAACCAAAGAACTCAAATTCAAATAGAATATCTGTCTGTCTTATCACCATCCATTTGCTAACCGTAAGAAAAAAAACTCCCCTATTCCATGCATCCATTAGATTGAAATGCCTGGCAGCTTCTGCAAGCTGCCATCCATCATAATTTCTACACACACGCCATAGTCCCTTGCACAACGTGCAATCGTTCGTTAAATGCCCTCATAACGCGCATCACAAGAACAATCAGGAATCATTTACTGCCCCTTTTTTTTTATTCCTTCCATCCATCCGTGAATCTAAAACGAGGCACCATCAAGAACCTGATACAGAAGCCGAGTACCCTCCAAAACTTTGCTGCAATCGTGGTGGACCAAAAGAAAGATCTGTCCGATTCGCCATAGAATGTGATTAATCTACGTGTGGCATAAAAGTATCTATTCATCTGCCGTCTGGCGTATTACAAATGGTAAAACATGAATTCAACATTACCCTGCGATCCTGGTTTCGGTGCGGAGCAACACAAATACTATACGTATATGTGGATCCATGCGGATCCATTGCCATATAGATAAAACGGCTTTTATTGTTATTACAGGCCAAACACAAAAGATACAAAAAACAAAAACACACACAGTTCCATACTATGTATCTAAGTATATCCAAGCGATGCAAGAAAGTCAATTAGAGTTGCGGTAGCTGGCCGGTCCGATTGATTTTCGATGTCATTTGGAGGTTTTCACAGACCGACGTATTCGTGCGCTTGAAGTGGGTTGACAGATTAAGATATTTTCTCTTCGCTCAACATTTCGGGTCAGGTATGCAGTGTTGTGGTTTCCAAATGCAAAACTGTCAGCTCTGGCGGTCCAAGTCAATTATTCCGTGTGGGCGGTATGGTATTAGCTGGGGCGGATTAATAATCCTAATTAATCGAATTGGAACAAATAACTTAATTCGGCTGCAACCATAAACATTGTGGTAGGCCTATGGTGGTTCTGTGTTATAAGGTTTTCTAATTTTGCTGACATGTGGCATTAATCATTTTGCGATTGCCTAAGACCTCAAAGAGTTGACCGCCAACGAAGTGTTGCAATGTTGTGGGAATTAGTTAGGACTTACTTTTGTTTTGTTTTTTTTTTCCAGGAAATCCCAGCCTAAAGTTGGGGACTTTTGCGAGAATTCTGAAGAAAATGTTTAAACATCGAGTGTAAGCCATGAAAAGTCAGTGTTATCAGTGTCGTTTGTCTAGTGTAAGCAGGGGTATTAGTGCAAGTAAAAGTAAATTTTCGTAGTACTGCCTTGATTCATGACAAAGGTTTTATCGTTCAATAACAAAGTCTCTGAAATACTGTTTATTTCGGATTAATACATGCAAAGGTGGGGTCGACATATTTAGTAGCAAATTTTGAATAATGATGAAGCTAAAGATCGCCCATGACATTTGGGATTCAAGCTTTCCGGGCGCTACTTTAGTTCATGTGCGACATCTCTCCCACTCGTCGCTTAGAGGAGGATATGCCCTTCAAATTGGTATCTGAATGAAAGAAATCCATTAGCAACTTTCTTTCGTACGGAGGCTTAAGTAGTCTACCCAATTTCGTTACACAAACGAAATATTATAGGCTACGAGCTTACCGGCAGACCGACTAATAAGATTTTTCAAGTAAAGAAGTGATGAATATGATTACGATCAAGCTTATTGGATCTAGTTTCTGGTTTGATATTGGTGATGTGATCCCTGAATGAAACATCTGTGGTCTAAGTCCATATCCATCTATTAAACATGACCAATGTTAAGGCAGTCACATAGGCATAGAGAAAAAGAACTACCAAATCCTTCATAGAAGGAACTAGTTTGTTAAAACATGAAAAGAAACATTTTGGAACATTCCTCGTATATGGAAGTATATTATCTTTGGATATCGAACTAAAACCTTCGACCTAATACCACCCCACGAAATATAATCTTGTTAATCGTTATACATCCCAAGACTTAGTAAAGGAGAACTCAGTTGATAGTTCGAAAACCTCACATTTTAGTGTCGATTCCATCATAAGTGACCTTTTTGGTTTACCTTATGGAAAGAAGGGACACTGATTCGAGCTACTCAGATACCAATGAATTTTCGAAAATAAAGTATGATCTTCTTCGTTACAAGATGCGTCTATCAAAGATCATAACAATATCATTGAACTCTTACAGTGGTACACGTCAACCTTTCTTTCTTTCACTGTAAACTGTGTGAAGTTAGTTACTGTTTAGCTTGTTTAACTTTGACAGATAAACAAAAATGTTTACAATCTGTTTATGACAGATATACCTTCCTGCCCGCCATTTATACCTTCGGATGGTTGTCAGATATTCGCAAGAGGTGCAACTGAGATTCAAACAAACTTTAGTATTGTCTGGGAACCAAATCCTATACCATCAGATCCACACTGGTCTGATGGCGTGTAGCCAATTAAAGGATAGTAAGTCATATTCATTACAAATTCGTTTTTTTAATGTCATCTGTGACATTTGTGAACGCGATGCTAATCATGCACGCAAAATCATTTTTTGTGATAAAACTCATTTCACATTGAATGGACTCGCCAACAAACAAAATTTTCGCATCTGGGCAGAAAAAAAACGTCGAATAATTTCAGAATTGGTATGGTTCTTGGGCTGGAATCATCGGTCCAGTTTTCTTCGAAAATATACATAAATGAAAGACCTGGTACTGTCAACGGAAAGGGCTATGGACAAATGATTGAAGAAATGGACACAAACGATATTTATTTTCAACTCATTGGAACTACGAATCACACAATACGTGAAAACATTGAAATACATATTACTTTGCAGTTTATTGAAAACTTAAGTCCATTCACAGCTGAACAACAACATTCGGACGGAAATTGATCAACTTAATGCGGTAATATGTGAGAGAGTCCTTGAAAATCAAACATCAAAATGTTCGCATGAGAGCCTGTAGAATGATGTTATTTTTCACACGCAATTGTGGATTGCCATACATATTTTTATAGAAATAAAAACCCCACAAAAGTTCCGAAAAGGTATTTACATGTTTTATTTAAAGTAAAGCACTGCAAAATAATCTTTCAAAAAAACTTGAGACTTTGACATTTTGTCGCCATTGCTGCCAGACGCTCGGTGATGATCTGTCAAAAACATACATTTGTGACATTTTGTTTGTTTAAATTTGTCATTTGTTGCTCTAAACTGTCATCCATTATTGCGACACACAACAAAGCAACAAAACACAATGCAAGATTATCTGACAGTCTCAAGCACTTGTTGATGTTCTTATTTTTTAATAGCTAACCGATTAAAGTACGGATAATATGCACTTGACTTAATCAGGACTTTTAAGCAATTCTAAAGATCAGATCCAGCACGTGTACAATTACCACAAAATGCTGAAAAAACCTCCACACATCTACCTTCTATAGGTATTCTTATATACCATTCCATACCTATGTGGTGTACAGCCCTCAAACACAAAGTATCTTTTCATTTTGATGATTTGAACTGGAGAATACCAAAAAAAAAAAAAACAATTTCTTGATAAGATAACACACACTTATCAAACAGAACCAACTCTCTATGTATCTGTATCTATTTACTTCAATTTAAAGGTGAAAATGTATTCGAATAACCAAAGAAGTGGCATGTGTTTATGTTTCTTACTTCGCGTCATTAACAATTTTTTAAAACTCAGTTGGAGGGAACATTTATCACTGCCGCGAAAAGTGCGACAAATAATTCGCGCGTATAGTGCTGTGCGAGTGTCTCCAAATAATTTGATCTCTTGGTGAAGTGCAACTAATGGTTTACATGAAGGGCTTAAGATGAAAGTAAGTCAGTGAATATCTAAAAGTAAAAAACACATATATTTGGCGCGATTTTTCCGTACGCGATTCTCAACCTAGCTTCTAACAACCATTCGTGTTGTGGGAATGAGAAAGGCCTTCGTGTTCGATGGTCGATTTTTATTTAAAACCGTGAGCGGTATTTTCTGTGAATTGAACCTCGAGCCAGGGAGTATATCTATACCAACTTTGAAAAAAAATACCTCTATGAAGGGTTCAAGTCCGAAGCCCAACTAGCAAACCAAATCTCTATCTAACTAAAATCCTGATGTGTTTTAAAGAGCGGGCTGTGTGCTGGTTACTTTTTTAAATTGTTTTAAAAAAAAAAATCATACAAAAGTTTATAGAAAAACTAATAAGATAGACGAAGTTTTAAAAGAGGGAAAAATAGGTTAACTTGGTGTTTCTTAAGATTTCAACAAAATATGACACAAAAGCTGGAACTAAAACCTGAGCCATCTGTTGGTTTCTCTATAAAAAATCTATAAAAAACTTCAATATTTTTTTAACGATTGTTGCGAGTAGAATTTCCGATTAATTATGACTAAGTAATGGGCCATTCTGTCAACTTAATTTGTTAATACATTTTCGATAATTTCGGAATGAGTAGCTTCACCAATGTTGTTCTTGACGGAAATCGATTTGCAATAGCAACTTTAAAAAAATGACCAACGGTGTCAAATTGGAGTAAAAAATAACAAATAATACGAAAAGAAACCAACAGATGGCCCAAACTTTAGTTAATGAGTTAAAGTCAATTCTACGAATAACAACTTCATACTAATCGAACTGAACTACAGTTCTAAGTCTTGATACTCTTGTACCTCTTGTACTTGAAATAACTGCCAATATTGGTTTATGTCAGAAAGTGTAGAAAGTCATCTGTAGACACAGCATATCTTTGGGTTTATAAACGCTAGAGTGGAGAGAAGTAAAAAGCATGTTCCATGGTCACTTTTCAACATAAAGTGAAAAAATATAGAAAATCAGTTTTGTGAATATCGAATTAGTTACTTGCAATCCGGGTGTATCTATTCTTCTCTCAATATACAGTCATGGACAAATCTATTAAGGCACACTTAATTTATAACCGTATCGCGATTGGCAATGTCCTAATGCGTCTTTTATATGGATAGTCTTCGGAGATGACTCTTTTCAGCTCAGCCACCGACTACAATTATGAGGACAAAAGGATTGATTTAAATTTTTAAGCTTTTCCAATTCGTGAGTTAATTTTGTCTACAAGCTGTGTAGCGCCGCTCTAATTTCCTTCCTTAGACCAAGCGTGCTAGCCGAAATTGTTATAGACTTGCATATGGCTTGGCAATTTGCTAAGCTATTCCGAAATTTGGTTTATTTTGGTTTTCTATATTTTTTGTAACCTCTCTACATATGTAAGTTGTTACGGAGAGAAATAATCGAGAAAAGTCCTATAATCGAAAACTATTGAACGATGTTTGTCCATCCGATGTTTGGTGGCAGTTACGGCAGCCTACACCAACTTTAGAATGCGATTTCTTTGATTGTAACCGATGTAATCCGATTAAATCTGACACGCCCACTTGATAAGGCCGATTTTCATAGACTTGTGCGATATTTAAGGCAAAAATTTATCCAACAGTCATTGTAGTGGAATAAGTGTGAAACGCTGATCCATTGGATTGTGAATTATTGGAGTTGGAAAGCTTTAGTAATTCAACAGAGCTGAAAGGGAGTCCATTATTGGATACTAGGTGAAAATCTCAAAAGACAGTGACATACTCTGGAATCCCAAAGTAGTGAGGGATTCTAACCTCCATAATCATGACTTATGAGAAAGATCTACAGAAGTAATGTTAGTTTCCTCGTTTAGTTGCGTTTGAGAAGGTTTTAAGTACGGATAAGGCCTTTCTATCTACATAAATACGAACGTCTTTTATCTCAGAATTATCTCAGACGCTCGTTGTCACGAAGTAGAGGCTTACCTTGTTTAGATAAAGGGTTTTTCAATAGCAACTTAACAATTTTGTATTTTAATATAAAAGCACCCCTAAATTTTATTTCTGATCTGTCAATGTCAAGACGTCAACCCAGGTTTATATTTTTATCATGGTGAAGATCTTGAACAAGATTTTGGCCAACATCCTTGCAAGATCAAGCTAATTCAAGAACTGAAACTTCTTGATCATATAAAGCGCCCAAACTTCATCGATTGGGTTTTCCAACAGTTTGAAAAAAAAATCTTGAATTTCAGCGATAAATCATCCTCAGTAATGAAGCTAATGGCTTTGTCAATAAGCAAAGTATGCGTTATGGGACAGCACTCAACCCACATGGATTTCAAGAGACATCTACAAAAAGTGATCGTGTGGCGTGGATATTATGCCGGAAGGTGTGATTGGATTGTGTTTTTTCGTCGATCAATGGATTTCACTATCGTGCCATGTTGGAAGACTATTCGTAGCCAGAATTGGATGGAATTGACATCAATGATATGTGGTTTCAACCACATGGTGCCACATGCTACACAGGTGGTTAAACAATTGATCTATTGAAGGGGAAGTAATTGGTAATAGGTAATCGTGTAATCGCGAGTAATGGTCCACTCGAATAGTCTTTCATGGGCCGGTTTATGATCGAATAGTTACCGAACAAGATTAGATGAACTCAGAAACTCCCAACGTTTTGGCCGATATGTGTGGAAGACTGGTGGAAAATTGGCTCCAAAGAATCGATCGCTGGAAACGTAGTCACAGTCATCCAATGTAGGTGATGCAATTGAACTAAAATCACAGTCAAAACATTGCCCTATTCTGTGAAGCGTTTGGCGTTAATAATTTTGACCGCCACTAGGTGTGTATTGCATTTAAGGTTGTTAATATGAAATCTTTTGAAAAACTCGTTTGGCTTGGGCCATATCTTGTGAATATGAGGGATAGCCAGGCTGTGTAGTGCCTTGTAATCAAGCATTCAACATTATATAAGGTTAATGGTAACTTTGTAGTCCACGGAAGGGATTCCAGCATACTCCGTCATGATACGTTTATGCATTCTTCAGAAATGACTGCCAATGATGGTTCATGTATAAAAAAAAAGCATCTATAGATCATCAAAACGGGCAAACGTACACACGTTTTGCAAAAACATCCATCAGTTCCAAGCGATAAACATTATCACTTCGAACTGGTTTATTAATAGCTTCTAGATATGTTTATGGCATTTTCTTTCTAGTTTTGCCATTGCCATTCATTAAAAGTCATCTCTTACTCTTTTCTGCTTGTAATGGCTTCCTTCCATACGTCCAAATGTATTTTTCACCGTAGGTGTCCTCCCTGCAGTTCATCACAAATATTATATCGTCTTTTTGATTAATACCTACATACCTGTGGTGTATCTATGTACAGACTGACAAAATAAAAACTGTCACCGTAAAACCTCGCGTAAAGATCTCCTATCAGTCGTAGATACTTTGTGTATCTAAAACCTTTTAGAAACAATTTTTTGTTTATATTTTTACGGATCTAAATTCCCATTGATTGCCGCAAAGTGTGGCGTCACATCCTAAGAGGTAGTTTTGCTCGGTTTCATTCATAAAATAAAAATAGAAGAAGGACCTTCGCCGTGAGGTAGCTATAGAGATGGTACAACATTCCATTCTTTGATGGAACAACCGACAGGAAATTAACCTTTCTATCCGCCCATTTGTGCCACTTTTTTGTTGTTGTTTCAAATTAGACACGCGCCTTAAACTGAAAAAAAAGGTAATAGAAAAAAAAAAACCGAACTGAAAATAGAGACATTTACACGAATGTCCAGTGTCAGCTGAATGCGCATGGGTAGTGGCGCATTTAGGACGATGTGTGCGCACACACCTAGTACTACCTGTGCAATGGGCCATTCGGTTTCGTTCTTCTAAATGACATTAAAGCGATATCAGTTAATTGGACTATTGGATAGATTTATGTGCGATGGATTACGATTTTGATAAGAAGCGTCGTCTGGCGACCAATTTAATTATTACGAGTTGTTTTTGTTTTTTTGTATCTTAATGTATGCAGAGCATGGAAGTAAGATCGATTCTTGGAGTAGAGTTGGGCATATAGAATGAAAATTTACTAAATATTGTACAAAGATTCAATAAGAATGGGCTAAGTACTGATACCTGCGGTAAGTCGTTCTTGAATTTGCAAGATTAACTGAAAGGGTTCCGATAAGCGACTGAAAAACATGCTGCAGTTTGAGTGATTTGTAAGTGCAAGTTATGTGCAGATATCAGAACCTACTGCAGGACTGGAGGCTATCCTCAAGCTGCTAGCGCTGGAGATTTTCGTTAAATCCTTGGCAGCAATGAGTGCTCATTCCATGGTCATTCCCTGATCCTGGAGAAATATCTAGGGAAGGTTTTTACCACGTACTACCTCGCTCCGTATCTAGACTTCAATAGACCATTCACAAGCTCGTTCCCGATCAGAGAAGAATGGAATGGAAGGCAGTTAGCCTAGCAGGTACACTTGCCATCTATATCTTCACAGATGGATGTTAGTGAAGGCTCAGTCATATTTTCTGAACCCATGGGTATATCCAAATCAGTCCGCCTTCCGAACCATAGCAGTGTTTTTCCAACGGAGGGCCTAGCTGCCCGTAAGACTGCGTTGAAGGCAATACCACAAGAAGGTATCACTTTTTTCATACACAGCCAGGCGGCAATAAAAACGATTACTGTTACAGAAACAAAATCCAAGTTTGTGAAGTGCTGTCGGGAAGAGCTCAAGGTTCTTGGAACACAGCACAAGGTTGCCCTCTACTGAGTCTCTGGACAGGAAAGAAAACCAAGAAATAAGAAGGCAGACAAACTGGTAAGAAGTGGTTCAGAATCATAACAGGTAAACATCCCGCATTGCGTACTGAAGAAAGAGGAACGGATCAAGGCCAGTAGAGAGGCCAATAGAAGATGGCCCTCCCTAGACACCTGTGTGATTGCAAGAAGCTTATGGCATTGCTTTGACCGACCGAATTATGCAAAAGGATAGGGAATCCCTTTCTACCCTGATAGGAGTGATCACAAGGCTTAAATGCGTGCGCTCTGCTGTTTCATTTAATCATTGTCCAGAGTAAGGAAAACAACTTCAGCTAGAAGCCTCTTAAGGAGAAGCTGAACAGCAGTAGCGGAGCAAAGCGGGGCAGTACTGGGTAATAGTTCACAGAATGGCCACATTTAAACTGAGCGAGTTTATGATAACAGAGCCACAATGGAAGGTAGTTTTGGTCTTGAATCCAAGTCAAACCAAACTGTCCTATATCTTCATGGTTTTTACTCTCAGTTTCAGTCTAGAGCGTTCCTCAAAAATTTCTATTTTGACTGAAAAATTCTCCACAGTAAGGCGGTTGTTTGGCCTATGCCTGCGGTGAAGGAGAATAGTTTGACGAGTTTATCTTTCAGATATTATATGCCAACTTAGCAGATAACAATTACTAATTTATTTTTATTTCTAAATAAAAATAGATTCATTCGAAGACGTATTGTCCAGAATATCTTGTCAGTGATTTGTTGTTTCTGTCAAAACTTTGATAAAAACTTAAAATTTCCCAACAAACAGCTACCGATTGACGAGCCATTTCATTCGTCTCTAATCTTCAATGCGGACAGGTGATAAATATACATTTCGACCTAATGTCAAGTAATTCAGGTGATTCAGGTTACCAACTCTAAGTCATACGGTCTTAACTTGATTTAATAAGAAAAAAAAAACAAAAAAAAAATGTACTAACTAATAAATTACATATAAGATGACTGTCGCGAGGCGACTCAAGTGACTAAAACTGTCTGAAGTCTTATAACAAAATTGATTACTTGATCACACCCCTTCCATCATAAAAATAAAAAATAAAAAAATATAAATCGAACAGTCTTTGTTTCTAGGAAACATCCATATGTGAGTATATTCCCCAAAGTGTGATCCAATAAAACTACGCAGTTGATAAAACACCCGCAACAAATCGATTGGAATAATAAAACAATAAATTTCGATCCTAAATTGATCGAACTTCATTCAAAATTTCCGCTTCAAAGAAAACAACAATGAAAGACATTTTGTTCTCTTTTTTTTTTGTGTGTTTTATAGAACTAAGGCGTCATTCGAAAATGTATGATAATGATTGAGACAAATGCCGGCTTAGTGGTGCAATAAAATGTTAGTTTATGGCGCCAGAACGTTTCTGATGACTCGATAGAGTTACACTTTAGCCAATGACATTTGTTTTTCAAATGGATTGGAATAATCCATAATAATAGTTAAAAAATCCAAAAAGCTCCTTTAGTACTTCTGGTCGAAGATAGATGTCGCCTTTAGCGCCAAAGAACTGTCAGATGGAGACAATTCTAAGCAATAGAACGAGAAACGTCACAAGCTACTTAAATTATTGCATTGATCCCTAAGAGGGATTGAAAAATATCCAATTTTTTAACATGGCGCAGGCCTGAGAGGAATTTGGAATTAAAGAAGGAATGCAAGATTTGTGGTTGACGTTAGAAAGTTTATGTCATGAAGCTAGACTTCGTAATTAGAATTTCTAGAAATGAAACCTTATTTGATATCATTGTCAAATGCAAGCAGATTGTGCCCATGCTAAGGTTGATGTGAACTTTAGTTATGGCAAGACACAGAAGTCTGATTTGAGCTTGAGTTAGTCCAGAGGTTGTGATCATACAAACTGATCATGTTCAAGTTTTCCAGGCAGAAATATTCTGCCAGCTATCGGAATGGTATTGTATTTTCATTGCCACCTAAGAAGTGATGAAAGCAAGTTTTAGCGTTGCTGCCAGGGAGAACTATAAGCTTTGATGAGCATCCTGTTAAACTGCACAGCCAAGTTGGAGAGTAAAAATGAAGCTAACTGATTCTCCATTTGAAATCACTCAGAATAACTCTAAATTTGGTCCATTATTCTACTAGAAATCGAAATGTGCTTAGCAGTTTAGTGATAGAACCCTCTCCCGAAATTTTCAAAGGTTGTGGTAGTCTTTGAAGAAGTACTAGCTCAGAGTTCAATTGCACGGGGTGCGACTTACTACCTCATCCTCCTCTTTTTCTCATTCAACAGAAATCGAAGGAAGCTTGGCTTGACTATATTAAGTGAAGTTTCGAGTCGTACTCACTTTTGGCTGTGTATCAGCTTTGGGGAGTCGCATCTTTACGAATGGTACCAAGACCCTAATCTCTTTCTTTAGAAATCTAGATTGCTAGTAAAAATTTTGTAAATTCCTTACAGATTGTCTAAAGTGTTTCTGACGGGTCAAGCCATAATTAGGCATTAGGGATTAAATTTCCCTTACAGCGGAGGTAGATGAACTACTTAACTACCTCGAGACTGTAGCTGGCTATAGAGACATATTTAGGGTAGTCCTTCCTAACCACCAGATCATCTGCTCTTTTAACGTAATCGTAAACACCGCTACAACCGCTCGACTGTATATCCCAGAAACTGGATTGAATTGTGAAAGATAGTACATTTCATGTACCAACTACCATAACACTGCATTTACTTGCAGAAATTCGATTTTTTTTCATAGCTCGAAATAAAGGGATCATATCTTTTGACGTCTCCTCCAATATACAAGTTTTAAAGCAGCCACGCCTACTTAGAGACACCTTTTTCGAAATTTTTCGGAGGAATCGAAAAACCATCCAACTAAGCATAAATTCCGAGATCTAATCGACTGTGTCTGATCGACGACATGTGTGAAACTTGAAAGAATATTTTGACATCTATACTGCGATTACTTCCTTACAATCTTGCCTTACCTAACTCTGTCAAGAATTACTGAAAAAACTGTTATTCCTCATAACGTCTCTGCATATCTGTATGTCCTGTCAAAGATTGAATTTGACAGATGATCGCAATACCAATGCTCCTGCGATTTTAAAACAACGGCGGATGTATCTGAACACCATAATGACGCTTTGTCATTTCCGTTGAAAAAATGACAGCGAGACCCGAAAGTCATTACTGATGTCATCTATGACGCATTCAGCCAGCACAGGTATTTCCGATAACCGATTATGATCAAGGGCCGAACCTAAGGGGATTTCCAATGGCGCCTTAAAAGTTATTTTATCAAAATTCCATTACTCATCGTCCAAAAGTAATTCATTTTAAAGAAAAACACCCAATCCATATGAAGTACTCAAGGTTCAACTGGGTGACAAACAAAGAGCACAAACTTCCAGGAAAAACCTGTCGAACTGCACCCAGAACCCAAGAAATCGTAAAACACGTAAAACTGTTAACTGTTATTCGTCAAACTCGAAATACCCTGAAACCAAGGTGTGTACACCCTAAGTCATTCGTTCGAAAATGACTTGTGCCAATTGCACAGTAATCAGTAAATCCAAATAGATGTTTTCTGACGTAGATAACTTGAGTAATCCTACACAAAGTTTATAGTTCTACTATCTTCCTTGGGGGAGGTCATACCCAAAAGATAAAAAAATAAAGTTAAACAAATTCAAAGTATCTACATACTCGTATATGTATGTATACAAAAGTGAATATCTTTAGTTATGGTGAAGATAAGATTTGGTTCCGTTCCGTTACAGATACCTGTTGTGCATCGTATCACAAATTGGCCAACGTAACCAATGGTATCTCGGACCATTATCGCACTAAACTGATTTCCGTGCTTTGTTGTGTGTTTATGTAAATTTTTGTATATGACACGCAGGTAGACTTGGGCCAGACAAAAGGTCCTAGACCCATATTCCACATACGTACGAGTATATACTTATTATCATAACTTTTGTGGCGCTTGCTAGATTATGATTTATCTTTGGGTGAGATACACCCGTTCCTTGGTATGTTTACTTGATGAAACAGGCCTCCCTTTTACTGTAGGAAAGGTGTATATCTTCTTTTTTTTTTTGTTGTTTAAATGATACGAAACAATTCTCTATCAATTCGGAGATTAGTTAAGTGTATCTGTATCTGAACAGTATTTACGCTTTTAAATACATAGCTGTTGGGGTTGGGATTTGATAGTAAGATATCTTTTGTTGTTTATCTCAGTAGGTAATGAGGTTTTTATTGATAAATGTAATGTTGAAGAAGAAGAGATTCATATTTTCCTTATGACAGTGTTAGATGCATTAGACTAAGTCCTGGCCATATGTTTGCGATGGAAAGATACTTTCGGTACACTATCTGTCTCTCAGACGAAAGAGGGTGTACTTCGTTCAAAGTTTGTCAAAAGAAAACCAAAAATATACCGAAAGAGTCACCAGACTTACAAGAACCTATTTACCCAACACTTAAGGCCAAGAAGTGTTATTGACACTTAAACAGAAACAAAAAAAAAACAACACCCACCATCCAATCAAACATCCGACTGACAGTGATTTCCGTTCGTCTGACACACAAAACAAATTAAACGCACGCACCACAACCAGATGAACTAGATATTATGACGTTTTGTAATGTTTGTTGTCCGACAAAAAAAAAAAGAACAAAAAAAGGCGCAAGGTGTCGTCTAAAAAGAAACCAAAAGCCACACCGACACACGACAACAATGCAAAAGTAAATATTAGTTAAACATTTTTGTTTCCGATTTTCTTCTTTTTGCTCACCCGGTTCCACTGTTTCTCTTCTGGCAGATACCTACACAATAAGAAAAGATACAAAAAAACAACCGACTCATTGGCAAACATATTCCTTCCTGTTCGACACAACCGTGTCGGACGAGTCAGAACAAAAACCTGGAAGAAAAAAAAACCACTTTCCCTGGTCTTAACAATAATGACAATGTTGACTTTTTTTGAGGAGACCGCATCCACATCTTCGTTGTACTACACCCAACCCACCACAACCATCTTCATCATCATTGTCGTCGATGAATGACTTTTTGTCGAACATGAAAATCCGATCACAAAATTTCGTGTCATTGCACAGACTAGACGGCAATATACTCATGTGTGTTCTGTAGATACTCTCTTTGGACGTACTTTTGTCGGAAAGTATCTGTGAAGTTGACGTAGTTACTATATAGAAACACACCCTTCGGTGTAATTTCGTTTTTTTGTGTTGAAACATTTCTCATTCAGTATTGAACTTTTGCAGATGGAAGGTCAGCAACAACTTCAACAGCAGCAGCAGCAACAACAACAGCAGCCAATTGATCTAATAACTGAGATCAAAATCGAGCCTAAAAGTGAGCTGGTACAATCCCATACGCCCACAATTGAGGAGCAACAACAGCATCAGCAACAGCAGCAACAACAACAGCAACAGCATCAACAGGAACAGCAACAGCAGCAGCAACAACAGCAACAGCATTTACAACAGCAACATCAACAACAACTCCAACAGGAGCATCAGCATCAACAGCAACATCAACGGAAGGAGAACGCCGTGAATGTATCTCGATTACTGCGTGCGGAATTAATTGATCCATCGTCAGGGCCAATTGTACGTACTCTACAGAGACGGATTCTGACAACAGCTGGAACATTGAGGTGAGTGGGTCTTAATTTAATTTGAAAGCGTAATGATAAGAAGACGAAGAACTTCGCTTTGACAAGTGGATACAAGTGACTCTTAGTAATTGTAGCGTTTTGCTTTAATAGAACACGTGTAGGGCTTCTCTTTTTTTTTTTTTTTGTTAAAAGATGTGTCACTGTAACACTTGAAAAGTATTTTCTAGTATTTAGTGAAAAAAACGTCTCGTCATCACTTGAAACAACTATTTTGAAGTGTATTGCACATTCCATGGTTCTTGACTCCTTTTCAGACTTGGAGGACTATTCTAAAAGCTTTTAATCGTTTGATAAACGTCACTATTTTGTTCGACATTTTGTGCTAATTCTTGCTTCTTCAACTCATCATGGCATTTGTTCCATCAATAATGCGGCGATCTTCAAGAAACAAGAACAATTTCATATTCTCATCGTTTTTGACACCTACTGGACGCTTCTCAAGCGGAAGTAACGTCAAAGTTCATGGACCCTGTTCTCAGCATTGAACTGTCAGAATTTTGGAAACTTTAACAAGTTTTCAGTCATCTAACCTAGAAAGCAATACATTAGCGCTCATCGCATTGACATTTCTGTTTGAAATAAATAGATTTATGTGTCAAGTGATAACATGACATGACATGACATGACTTCAAGTGGGTCACTCTATTTCCGCACTTAGGTGCGACGGGACAGTGAAAATAATATAGAAAAGTAAAGCCTGGAAGTGGAAGCTTGGTTCCCTTCTTAGATGAGTGCAACAGTTGTTGTAGGAATTTTGAAATCAAAAGAAGGACTGTCCTTAAAGGCTTGGTATCCCTTGCTTTGACATTACACGCTTGTATAATTATGGCGCTAGAGTTGAAGCCTCTGGATATTTAGAAAGTCTGTGAAGTTTCACTGTCTTTTGACACATGTGGGTAATGTTTACATATCATTTTTTGGTGTATGAAGTGCAGACTAAGTTCCTTTCAAAGTTCTTGTCTAGATTCTTATATTCTTTTCGTAAAGAAACTGTAAGTTGTGCTTATTAATTGCTTGCTATAAAGCTTATAGAGAGACAATTTTTAGATGCTTATATCATGTCTTACACTTCGTACACTTGAAAACAGATTCACATTCTTAAGCCGAAGAATAGTAAGAAAATCAGAAATATGTCAGTATGGCATTCATTATAGCAAATCGTGGACAAAATTTCTCTTTAGAATGCATTTCAGTCCAAACTTTTGCACAGAGATAGAATTTTATTGAGTCCCTCAAAATTATACTCGTAGCTGGCCTAGGTCTTTCTAGTGTCAGGCTTCTCCAGGGCCCTAATCATGTACGATGACAATCGATTAACGACAACCTTTTGCTTCACGAAACATTACAAATCAGTGTCGTTTAGGCGACATAGCTTAGATCAATCAACTTTTGCTTCAAGTCCAACGACAAAAACTGTCAAACACTATCGATGGATCAAACTACAGGCGACTGCGTTCGTTGCTTTCGCTTAGACGACTATCATCTTGAAAGTTACATGATGAGGGCACATGATTTCATGAGCTTGTTTGGTTTTCCCAAACCCATGCATAGTCAACTAAAAAACTCCCTCAACATTTTTTAACTCTAACTAGGTTTGTTCCCATGATATTGTGTAGTGCGTAGTGAGGTATAGAGGGAGCTACCTGACAACGAGGAGTGTGTTCGATAAATCCAGTGTGTGTAGAAGCTAATCGAATTTTTTTTTTCATTTCAGAGAAGTGAACGAAACAGTACGAGAAAACGACGGCGATTCGGATTACAACGTCCACGACCACTCGCCATCGGAATATTCCCAAATGACACCCAGAATCGAGGAACCCACCACTGTCTACACCTATGAGACTACACCAACGGCTACCACCCTAATCGCATGCGAGAATCCATCAATCAAAATCGAATCACTCGATAAGGACCAACAGCAGCAACTTCAACAACAATCTGAACAACCACCAACCGGTGCAACAGCCATCTTTCCCGTAACAACCGTAGTCTCTGCTGCATCTCTCCAAAATCATCACACCCAACACCCGCAACGCTATGAAGAGGAACGCTTCGCTGCTGCCATCGAGAACGGTGACCAAATCATCTACTACGATCCGAATACGCTAAATGGCGCCACTGTCGAGGCTAAAACCTTTACAAACTTGGGGCCCGCCGCAGGTAGTCTACCACCTGCCGCCACCGAATACTCAGTCTCGAGCAACTACAATCAGAATAGCCCCTACACCGGTTTGGGCCAATCCTACATGACCAATACCAATCCGCTCCTGTACAAGAATGATCCGCCGCTGAATTCAATGCGACCAAACAGTTCATATCCGCTACCGGTATACGATAATCCCAGTGTATCCGAATCCTATTGGACAGGCTCAACTACCATTGAGTTCCCAAGTATCGTAAGTTGACTTTGCGTCCTCATTCGTCCGCTGAGACACATTTAATATCTGATTCCAGAACACCTACAATCCGATGACCGATGAATACGGTTCACCGAATAGCACTTCTTGGGTAACAACCACCGGTACAACAGCCACTACAACCACTTTTGATCCGAACGGTGCCGACGTGAAGTGTCAATATTGTGGATCGCAGCTGATGCGAAAGGATAATAATGAATATATTTGCTTGACGTGCGCCTCGTCGCGTATGGGCCATGTGGGGCGTCTGACGCAGCGTCAGGCCAAGCCGAAGGCGTCCACTGCGAATAACAATCGAAGGAATGGAGTTAGCTGCGCAAATTGCTTCACCACATCGACCACATTGTGGCGGCGGAATAACGAGAGTCAACCGGTTTGCAATGCGTGTGGATTGTACTATAAGTTGCACAACATGAATCGACCGCTAACCATGAAGAAGGAGGGCATCCAGAAGAGGAAACGTAAACCGAAACTGGCGAATGGTACACCGATGAGGAACCCCCTACCAAGTGAGTTTTGTGTTATTCCCTTTTTGTTTTTGTTTCACTAGTTTTCAGCGAAAATCCTTTTACGCCATTTTGAGGATTATTGATGGTGGGTTGGCACGTTTCTGTTCCGAACCTGGATGAGGTTCTAAAGTGGGCAGAGCCTGTTCAGTTGTCACACCTTTCGCCCTTCGGTAGAAATTCGTGGGAATTTTTTAAAGGCTGTTGCTATAAATCCGGATTGAAGCCAGATTGATTGAGATACATGCAGGGATGGATTATTAACACGGTTTGCCATTGGCCCTTCAAGTTTATCGTACCTTAAACCACCACTTTCTTAACGCTTTTATGTTTCTCCACGAACCTCCATAAGAAGGATTTAGAATTGGCTGGCATCTTGCTGGCATATTTGATCCTGTGACGAGCTGTGACGCAGCCTCAAGCGCTGTACAGTCCACCCTTGAATCCAATGGGTTGAGTGGTGGTCCCCGCTCAGCAGAGATACAAAAATGTTGATGCATCTGGCAACAGTCAACCGGTGATTGTACTTTATTTCCTTTCGCAGATCATAACTTCCAGGACCCTTGAGCCTTGCCTTAAAAGATAATGCTCAAAAAATGTATGTTCTTATGTTTCAATGCAACAACCGTTGAAGGTATACATTGTCACTCATACCATTTGGGAACGATTGACGATCACAGCTAAAGTTCTGTTTATCATCCGCAAATACTTCTTCAAGTTTAGGTGCGCAAGTATCCTGTCATCCAACCATTCCTTTTAAAATCGAAGCATAGGCATTTGCATCTTGTATCTAACATTCCCTCTCCATCTTCAATGGCCTATAACAGATCATATGTTTCAAAACCTGCTCAGACACATCCACGATCCATGTAAGACTGGACGTATATCGAGTGTTTGGACTAGTACACCACCTACTCCGTATCGCTCTAACAGTTGCGTGAAAAAACTGGAAGGAGCCTTTCACAATAAGAGGAACTGTCCTCAAATAAAGCCTCAAATGAAACCAGCTTTTTGGGACTAAGACTTGACCGAATATTTAAAAATTAATAAGAATGTCGCTTGATGTTTGCAAGGAAACAATAGGTTCCACATGGGTCTTTAGCCAAATATAATATATATTCCTGTAGCTGGGACGGTCCTCATAGATTATTTGACCTGAAGGTACAAAAAAACTGTCTTGAAGCATACCACTTCTTTCCAATAGACTAGACCAACCATCTGATGCACCAACAGCTTTATAAGATTGTTTTCCAGTTGAGAAGTCAGGCAAATCCTTGAATTCAATGCAAAGGGTTTCTTTTGACCTTCCTATCCACTCTCTATTGCTGCGGGCTAAAGCAACGATCAAACATATCTAACCAAACATATTCCCTTCTCTTTGTCAGGTATAATGGTACCCACACACCATACGATGTATCCGTCGGACATTCGAAACCTCGGAGTGACATTAGTCTCCGCGCATGACTTGCATGAAATGTCTAGCACCGCTAGCAACGGCACCAATCGCCTAAGTACCATCCACAGTGATCCAAGTCGGCATCACATCATATCCGATGTACCAACATCAGCCGAGGAGAATCACACCACACAGTACAATTGTTGTGAACCACCATCGCAGAGCCAGTCGCCACATTTGCCAAATTCCAGCACTTTAAATCGACAAATTACCCAAACGTAAGTTCGAAAATACATCAAATTGCGTTTTGCATCAATTAAAATGAATAATCTACACATTTGCAGAGTTCCACCAATAGATGGCGGCCGATCAGTGAATGGCGAGATTACCACTAGCGTCATTACTAGTACTGGCATTCCTGAAAGGTCCTCGAATAATTAAACCGATAAACAGTGAAAAGTTGTAAGAACCACGTACTGTATATCATTTTCTATTTCCCCTGGAATTTTTAAAAAAAACTTTCAGTTAGTACCTAGAATTGTGCCTTTTTTTAATTTACCTTCTAACAGTGACTTTGTAAAACATTGCCAAAACCAAAAATTAATTTTAAAAATAAATACAAAATACTATGTATACCGTACCAGTAAAATACGATTTAATTCAAAATTAATGCCAAATTCCCTATATAAGTGCGTAATTAAATAAATTTAAAATAATTAAATGCTAATGCATGCAGTAAATGTTGTGTAACTATTATTTTTTTTTTTCTAAAAATTCTTATAAAATATTTTATACAGTCTGTAGTAGTGTGTAAGAAATGAAACTTAAATATTTTGTGTATTTTGTGAGACGCATAGATTTTATTAGAAATATTAACAGAAATGTTTTGAATTTTTGTCAATAAAGTGCAATTTGTAAACATTAAGTTGGTATTTTACTAAACTTATCTGCGTCCGGTCAGAGTACCTTTAGGGAGGTTGTCCGACGTCCATTATAGAGAGTAACCTTGTATCAGTATCCCAGGATGTGTAAAGTGCTCTACATTCGTTGGTAGGAATCATAGAGAAATCTTTTGAGAACAATGATCTTACTGTGTTGTCCTTTCTTTATATTGAAAGACCCTTCAATGAATGTCAGATGAGAAGCTATATCTGGTGCAAGTCTCGACCCTCATTCCTGGATATTGAAAGAGCCTTTAACAATGTCAAAACAGAAGCTATATCTGGTGCATGTCTCGACTATTCTTTCTGGATATTGAAAGAGCCTTCAACAATGTCAGATCAGAAGCTATATCTGGTTCAAGTCTCGACTGTTCTTCCTGGATATTGAAAGAGCCTTCAACAATGTCAAACCTGAAAGTTGACAATTTGCTATTGGATCGAGAAAATGCTCAAAAGCAGACACATCCTTCCTAAGCTAGGTTGTTGTCTGACCAAAAGGTCGATGTACAGTGGTACCCCTCAAGGCGGAGTATTCTTACCACTATTGTGGCTCATGAATAATTGAATAAGATACTCCTAAACCTGGGTTAAGTGTTGTAAGCTACGCCGGTGACATTGCCGTAGCGAAATCGGGAGAATTTCGTCTTACAATTAGAGACCTTGTGGAGGTTCGAAGACTATCCTGCGCCCGCATAATGGCCGCCCTTAGAGCCACTCCTACAGCTGCACTGGAAACTATGCTCCATCTCCTTGCGGTTGATATGAGACTAATAGCGGCTAAAGCAGCATTACGGCTTAGGGAATCGTTGCAACTGGCTCGTGGTGATATGGGGCATGCAGGCTTCCTAAACCCTGTCTGGACTTTAACGCAAGGCATAGAATCAGGATTCTTAGGAGAAATGGTTGGAAATCGGAAGAAATTCTAAGCGAATCTATGACAGAAAGACAGCGTCTGGAACAGATGTGAGGGTTTATTCCAAGACACAAGATTTCTGCATCACCTTAAGACTGCCGGACCATAGCAGCGCATTTCAAGAAGAAGTCACAGCGCCCGTGAAGCCGCTAAAGGGCTTTCGATTAACTCGAAAGGGGGCAGCGTTATTGTTTTCTATATAGACAGTCAAGTTGCTATAAAAGCCTTGGAATCGACAATAATTTGATCCAAGTTGGTAAAGCAATGTTGCGGATCTCTCAACGAAATCGTTGCCTAAACAATTCCTTCAATTTTTCATCATCAAAGTTCCGGCCGTTTTTAAATAGTTTACCCTTCTCACGTTTTAGCATATCTCCTCATTGAAAGAGCTGGAAGTTCACAGAAAATGTCCTCAGACGATTCATCATCTTCAGAGCAGAACCTATACTCCTATCTACAAAGCTCACCAACTTCTTAATACTAGACACAGGTCCTATGAACGCAAAGCCAGCCGTAGATATTTCTCCAATTTCTTGATGATGTTCCATCAGAGTATCACTCTCTTGTGTATGTCTGGCAAGAGATTGTAGTGCATCGTAGCAGCATTTATCCAATATACTCGTAGAGTCCATTAAATTAGACGACAGTGCTGCCTGGTTATCTGAACAGATCGGTTCAACCTAGCGCCGATCTCAATGGCATGGAATTCAGGCTAGAAAACAGTGGAACACATTGGTATTGGGTACAGCACAACCTTGATCCGTGGGTAAACCAAACCAGGGCATGGGAGGTACCCATGATGCCTGAAATACCGAGATAGGCAATTCTTTGTAGCTTCTGAAGCTTAATTACCATCGTCCGTTGAAGACCTTTCGGCCAGACTAGTACAGCATAATGGACATAACCAACATTGTCTACATCCTAACAACTCCTGAACTGATTGAGTGGCACATTAGGTCGAGTAATTGGACTCTCACTGCTAGGTGGGCCAAAATATCGCGTATGACCAACAAGTGGGTGACTTTTTCTCTACCGTCAGTCCTATAGTTCGAAATCTCCATGTTCTGAGATCCACGCTTTAGGAGTGCAAGATCTAAGAGAGGATTGAGGGAATTCCAGACAAGCTTGAACCCTACGTGCTACATTAACGTGTTAACCATTGTTGACAGACTTTCCCAACTCCATTCGCAGGAGACACCTGCAACAAACTTGAATTTTCTGAAGAACTGAAATCTCTTCAGCATGGTAGACTCAAATCCAGAGAATCGGGTTGTCCCGAATATATTCCAGAGGCCCAACGTATGTTAATAGACTTAAGGTCGGGTTTTTGGTTCCGCTAAGGTATGTGCAATCTTCTAAAGATACTAGTAGCCCTGTCTTCTGACAAGCACCATGTAAGGAGTAATTCTTGGTTTCTTTTTCCGTGAGAGATCCCGTAGTACATAAGGCTTACATTATTCCAGGAGTTGATGCCCCTTTAGTTCTTTGCGCTCCATGCGGAAACGTGGCCATTGAACTGCCCGAAATAAACTTCTCCATGATGACAGTATGACATGCCTCGCTGACTTTTTTCCAGCCTTGCATCTTTGACTGAAGCTCGTTGTTTCTAAGTTTTCACATCATAAGTCCTTTGTTGTTAAGGTATTTCCTGATAGGCTTCGCAAACAACCTAAATGCCACTCTTTTAGCCCAAAAAAGGAGCTGACAGAGCTGTCTGTGCTGCACTAAGCAGCGAGCGAGGACAGCATCGTTCATCACATAGAAATATTCATCTGGTTCCTGGTTCCATGTATGGGTATGGGCGCAGGGTTCTAATTCAAACTATCCAGGTAAACCAAACTTCCCTTCTGTAGGAGTGTTTTCCAAACTGATGTCCTGCTAGTAACAACAGCAGCTGAACTAGTAGCAATTATGAAGCAATCATAACCAATTTCAGCTTGAAATAAAATCAAATCTTGTAGTTTGCTGTAACGAGGGGCTACGCACAACGTAAGTCTCTACTGAGTATCCAAATGAAAGAACTGATGAGCTGGCAAAAAAAGGACGTTCCTCTGAACTCAAACAGGAACATACACGGCCGCCCTTTGTGGTGCTACACACCAAAAGGAGTCTAAAAAGAATCCAAAATATCCCAAAAGATATTTCGAACCCTCAGCACATGGATGCACCCACACTTGGCCACATAAAAGAGGCGCCACTTAAGATTCCACCACTGACAAGGTAACGTGCTCTTGCATCGCCACAAAGAATCACTGAAACTTCTCATCGTCACCACACGGAGTCATCTCATCTACGCCAGATACACCAACCAGCCAGCATTAGATCCATTACAAGTCAGCCCATACATATGTATGTATGTACAGGCGGCCCGGGTAGCGATAGAAAATCCAGAGGAGCATTATCAAATCCAGATTTTTTTTAGTAGTGAGCCCCAAACGAACCACCACACAGTGAAACGCGTCTCCAGCCGTAGTCGTCGTAGTCTTCAGAGATTCCTAAATGTATCTGAGTATCTCTTTGAGTGCATTTGTAATGATGGTCGTATAAATCTTAAGCTCGATTAATTCCTTTCCCTTTTGAGAGCGAGAAAGAGAGCAAAAGATACATAGATACACGCCACCAGTGTACTCATTGCAAATGCAGCAAATACACAGATTCGAACATTGTAAAACAACAGGCACAAACCACAAAGACGATCGAACCGCACATTCTCGGATCCAACGAGTGAGACAGACAGTAAATGGGGGTAAAAAAAGGAATCCAAAGAACAGATGGAATTATAAGATTTTTGTGATCATGTATCAAAGCCGGCGCGGCGACGACAGGCTTTTAACCGATGACACCAAATTGCTATTTAAATCCCAAAGGTTCCTTCCAATAAAATCACAATATATGTATCTAGATACACATACTAATAAGAGATGAGATGCTCTTTAAGGTTCGGGGGTGCTCGTGCTTTAGCGGGCGACAAACGAATTAACAAAATCGATACATATGTACGCGTGTGGATATTATGACCCGCCGCCGTCGTTGTCGCTTTATCGATATGTGGAGCATTGTCGTTTGGCTGGTATGTATCTTTTGTGGATATTCTAGGGAACTTTTTTTTGAAATAGCAAGCTAATTACTTGAGATAAAAAATGACATTCTTCTGGTGCGAACGAAATGGCTTGTTAAGGGTGATTGAGGGCCATATTTATCGACGGAGCTTGGAGGCGATGCAGATTGGACAGGTTATTATTTCGATGCATTCTTTGTGGCTTGGATGTCCCGTAATAAACTATAAACTAAGTAGCTACAGTAGGCATGACACTGGATTGAAGTGTCAGGACCGGCTCCCTCCGAAATAAGTGAGTAAAGTCACCGGCTGTGCCAAGAAGTTCAAACTTGTCAACCCGAATTGATATTTGTCAGCATCGCAACCAAAATGACTGTCTTTATAGCCCAGTGCTGGGCACCTAGGAGTTATCGTAGATCCTAAACTTAAGTAGAAGCAAAACATAGACTAACAAGCAAAGAAAGCATCCCAAGCCTTGCATGCCTACAACAAAACTTTCGCCAAAAGATGGAGCCTTATGGTTCGATAGTATGGTGGCCGCCACTGAAAGAATCCCTTAACATAACAAAGTAGAGTAAACAACAATGGGAACCGTGCATAGTCACCACAGGCACTCCATGATCACTCCATGACCTTTCATCCCTAGATCTACATATTACAAACATTTTAGACTCAAAGAGTCCAAGTGTTGAGGTACGAAGCCCTGTGGACACAGTAACATTCTGGATTTAGCAGAACTTCTAGTCACGCGAACAGACTACGTTTCCCTACAGGAAAAGATTGACAAAATAGACAATTGATTTAGAATCTCGATGTGACAGTGGGGCGGTTGAGTTCAGGAATCTCTAACCATCTCAAAATTTTATAGACATCCAGGAGTACCAGCGTTTTCTAAACGGAATTACTCAAAGCCACACACAAATATACGACCAAACCATTCATTGATACCCAAGCTGCTATCAAATCCATTGACTCGGTAATCATATCATCGGAACCAGCACTAGAATGTCAGAAAGAGTTAGTCTTGCTAGATGGGCAATTTGCAAGAACTCTGGTCTGTATTCCAGCCAGGACTAGTCAGGGCTAGACAACAAACATTAAGCAAACCCTTCTTTCACTAATTTGAGGAGACGTCGGTTAGCGAACTAATCTTATTCCTAAACTCCACAGGTTGATCTTGGATTCTCTTCAACTCAGAGGAGGAGTGACTGGAATTCTGCGAACAACTAATAGATTGGCATTTGGCAATGTTGAGGTCTAAATTTTTGTTTAGGGTTCCAGGATCGAAAAACTACTTATATCTTGTTGAAGGAGACTAGAGTCTTGGGAATAGAAAAAGGTTTTGAAAAATATGGTCCCATCAGTGTAAAGGGAGACGTGGGAGTGTTTAATGCCTTTTCCAAGATAAACAGAAGGGGACCTAGATGACTGTCGTGAGGGACACCGGAATTGACTTTAAAAGGAGCCGTGAGAACGGAGTTAAAGCGGACACTATAAGATGAGTTTATCGAGTAAGAAGTTATCTATTTTACCGATATGGGTTTGAAGTCGAGGGCAGACGGTTTCATGAGCACTTATCGACAGATTTTCTGAAATCAGTTGCAAAAGAAACGACTTCGTTGCCGTTTTCTAATGAGGAAAGGAAAAAGGACACAACTTGGACGAGATTTGTGATGGAGGTGCCTACCTTTCAGGAAAGACATGTTGACTAAGGGAAATAAAGGACACACACTAAAAACGTGGACTTTCATATGGAATACGTTTAAGCTATGGGAATGCTTAGAAATGGGACGCTAATTCTTCGATCCCTTTTTACATGGAAGTGGTCTTCTAAACTTGAACTTATTCCTCTGAAAAGGATGCACGTTTTGAAGGGAATAGCCTCAGACCAGGATGAGATTCATGATTGAGTCGAAAGTTTCGGGGAGAAAGGAACCAGTGGGAAGATGTGTCGAATGGATCTTAGGGTCATATATGTATGGTCTTGGACTTGGGCGCCATTAAGGTGGTGCTGGTTAAGAGATTTATAAATCTTGGTAAAATTAAGATAAACCCAGTGGCAGTTATAATAGTCAGGGAAAGATGTTGGCATATTAAAGAATAGAATTCAATTGACATTGTTTTTAAGGAAAGTCCTGCTGCTTTCATATTTTGGAATTTCACATCCGATTAAGACTAATTAAAGCTGTTTTTCCAGCAATATGCACTCAAGTCAGACAGAAGTCTCCGTAGAAAGAAATTCCTGAATCCACACCACCACCCCCAGTAAGGATGAGATTATTACCGACTGAAAACTAATAAGGCAAGGCAGTAGGACTTGCCGGCATTCCCGTGGAGCTTTTACGAGCTGCGCCAACGGCATCGGCAGAGCTATTGTTCCCACTTGTCGGGAGAACATGGGAAGCCGAGAGCTTACCGGATGAGTGGAAGAAAGGAATGATCGTCAAGCTCCCTAAAAAAGGCAATCTAATGCAGTGCGAAAACTGAACTCAAACACCTCGACTACGCCGACAACGTATGCCTGCTGTCACATAGAATTATGGACCTTCACCAAATGACAGCAAACGTGGAGAGGAAGGTAGACGTCGTTGGGCTGAAAATTAACTCGGATCAGCCTAAGACCGAGCTCACCAGCTCATGTATGCATTGCTGGACAAACGGTTGAGAGAGTAGAGAGTTTCCAATACCTTTGTCTCAAGCGATGGCGGAACCGAACTGGGATGCTATCCACAGTTTGGCGTAGCAATGCAATTAGCTTAACCACCAAGCTACGACTGTTCCGTTCCAATGTTGAATCCGTGTTGCTATATGGATGTGGTACGTGGAGGGTGACCGCCATTATCACGAGGAAACTGCAAACGTTAGTCAATAGGTGCCTACGTTATGTCTTTAGAATTTTCTGGCCAAACCGTATCTCTAGCGAACAACTCTATCAGAGAACGGGCCATGAACCTATAGGCACAACAATTCGACGACGAAATTGGCAGTGGATTGGACATACTCTCCGAAAGGGTGACAGGTCCATAGCTAACCACGCGATGCAATGGAACCCGCTTACTCAGGATGTCAGGATACTCGGCGGTCCTAGGAGTACGTGGCGTAAAACAGTTGAGAAGGCAGCACGGCAATTGGGAAAGAGTTGGGGAGACCTGAGACACATTTCCAGAAATCGCACACGATGGCGCGTAGGCATTGTCGAGGCCGTAGGACCCACAAGCGGATATAGGACTTAAGTAAGTAGTAAGTAATTAAAGCTGTTTCCCAATGGCCCCGAAGATGCTTGCTAAGAATTGAGTAATGATGTGTCTGCTTAATTTCTCCAAGGGTTTTAACACAGTCAATCGTAATATTTTGTAATAAGTTCAGTGGTTATCTTATTCTTAACTAACCTAGGAACCAATCTGCTATCGGAAGTGATCCAGGGATTGATTCTATGTTCTATCCTATTTCGTATGTATATGTCTGTATCCCACCGATATACCTATTAGCCTTGTTGAAGGTTTTATGGCAAGAATCAAAGTAAACGTCGCAGCGATTCTTAGCTGGTCCCAAGCAAATGGTTTAAAACTGAGCCCAGGTAAAATGCAAGCTATTATCATTTCAAAAGATGGTTTGGATGCGGAAAAATTGCCACCAATATTACTTTGTATACTAGTAACTAGCATACGTTTCAAACTAAACTCGAATTTGCCATGTAGTCGGTCCCATCTGCGGTGCTCTGAAAAAAGGTTCAATTTCACGACCTTTTTTAGCTTTGAAAGAAGTCTTCCAGTATTTCATTCCAGAACCAGTCCGAAAAGAATAGCTCAAATCATACTTACTTAATTAACGGGCTCCCGACCCGTGAAGAGTCCCTGCCTGAGACACGGTAGCCTTCCATTCTCTTCGATCCCATGCACGCTGCTTCCAGTTGTCCAGACCAAGTGCTTTAGCGTCCGCGATAGCTTGGTATTTAAAACGGAGGTTTGGTCTTCCTTGTGGTCTCGAATCTGGGGGCTGTGAGTCGAAGATCCTCTTTGCTGGAGCATTATTGTCTATTCGCTCGATGTGGCCGAGCCAGTGTAGTCGACGTATTTTGGATTTTTGGACTACCTCCACATCTTGGTACAGCTCATAGAGTTCGCGGTTACATCTTCTCCTCCATTCGCCCTTCTCGCATACGGGACCGAAAATTCGACGAAGAATTTTTCTCTCGAAAGTGCCCAACATGTGCTCTGCTTTCCTGCTTATCGTCCAGCACTCGGCTCCATATAGCAGAACTGACAGGATCAATGTTTTGTAGAGCATACATTTCGTCTTCCGAGATAGAAGTTTTGAACTCATTTGTTTTGCCAAACTGAAGTAGCTGCGGTAAGTCTTCGTCGGATCTCCACTAGGGTGCCGTTCGTGGAGTTGATATTTACTCCGAGGTAGGTAAACTCCCTAACTACCTCAAAATTACTGTTGCCGTTTTGTCCTAGACGGTGGACCGATGCTTCTTTGTTTGTTGACAACAGGTACTTGGTTTTGTCCTCGTTCACTTCAAGGCCAACTCGTTTCGCCTCTTCTTTAATTGCCGTGAAAGCTTATGTCGATAATGTCGATGTCGTCTGCATATCCCAGCAGCTGGACAGATTTATTGAAGATAGTGCCTTCCGTGTTGGCACCTGGACTGCGCACTATCTGTTCCAGCACTAGATTGAAGGAGTCACACGACAGCGCATCTCTTTGCCTAAATCCGGTGCAAGTTTGGAATAGTTCAGGTCAAATCATAACCAAAAGATTACCATGTTCTGTGCTCTATGTTCATAAATACCTGTGGTTTTTTTTTTTTCAAATAACCCGATCCAGTAGGCAAATTTTTCACGTAAAAGAATAACTACAACCTACTCTTGATTTCATCTTCAGAAGGAGTGCTTCTACCTGTGAATTTGGGAAGAAACTATGAGTTCTACTGAAAGAAGAATCATCCAATTCGGTGCTTATTTCAGGAATCTGAACATAAAAATGTTATAACCAACGAACATAGCCTCTCTTTTTGTTCTGACGTTTTATATACGATTGCTTGACAGCCGAACATTTTGTTGAAAGCTAACGTCATAACACCGAAGTTACATGTACCAACATGGCGGTTAAAAATTCAACTGACGATATCCCGGCAAAAGGTGTTTGCCATTGCTATTTGAATTCGCTAGTGAACAGCCCCAAACTACTTTCTAGCACCTTCCATGAATCGGCTGTCATCGGCAATTTTATGAGTTTTGGCCGATTTCTAACAATTGTACGTCAACGTACGTAAAAATATTTTGTAGGAAGCTGAAAGAACGGAAAGGTTTAACATCTCTTTGATAAGTTCAAACATTTTAGTTTCGAAAAACAAAGTGTTTATCTTATATTTCAACCCATTGGTTTGCATCTAAGCTAAGAGTTTATTCGATTCGATACCTCTTACAAGAAACTAAATTGAAATTGAAAGTTCGAGTGTCTAACTTCTGAAGGAGAAAAGAACAGATCTGTGGAGCTAAAGATATAGACAAACGGAAACTCTATGGAATACACAATAGTCTAAGAAAAAGCATTTAAACAAGATTGCTTTAAACATTTACAAAAATACTAGCATACTTGCATATGAATTGCACGATCAAATTAAGTTCATCTGTTGGATTACTACAAGCAACAGTCCATTAGAATTGAATGTCAATTTCCTTCGAATGACACACGTAAAGTGGTTAAGCATTTATGATTGGTACCTACTCACAGCTGAGACCCCGCGTGTTTCCTTTATCTTAATGCCAGACATGCAATTTAAATCAATTCCGTACTCGCTATGCTCATGTTATAAACATTGCTCACGATAGTCTGTAAGCAATTCGATTACTTCTTACGAGAGCGTGACAAGCCACATATTTTAAGCCATTTTGTCGGACTGGACGGTGTCATTATTGCAGGATCCTCTACGAAAATTGACAAACTTTCGACATAAAAGATACATAGATACACACTTCCCATCCGATCGTCATTAAACCAGATGTACGTATCCGAAGAATTTAAACCTTAACGGTCGCTAAGCAAGTTTTATGATTTTCTATAATCATTAAATTTTATGATTAATCGGGTCCCGATTTCGAGATTCTATCCGAATCGTAAAGTTTAATAACAGTTTTACATTCCTACTTAACACTTTGATAACAGTTTTTCCCTTGGGAGGGCATTAAACGAAACATTTACCGGATATTATGCAAATAGTCGTACTCGGACATCGAATACATAAAATCCAAAAAAGATATCTCAGTCGAGATCAAAATGTGGAGAAAAATCGGGTCTCGGATCGGACAGATTCTTATCATTCGCACGATCGTTTAATTGACCATTCACTCGTGTGCTACTCGTGTCAGATTGGTTCTCATGTTGTTTGTTGTTTCTGGTGATGGAACGCAAACGATACGAGATCATGGAACAAATGGAATTCAGTGCCACATGATCCAGTCGGTGACGATCTCCAAACGATCGACGGATGTTTTTTTTTCTTTCTCTTGTTTATCACATCTGGGTTCGAGATGCTCACTGAAGATGGTTAGATGGTGAAGATGATGTCACACTGTTGGCCAAGAGCGGTCCACTTTGATTTTACTGCCACAACATTGTTAAATGGTGTTGAGATTTTATAGATTGATTGCTGTGGCTATGAGTGCCTGGAGTTGATGACGCATTGGGAGCGTTAAAACTGGAGATGAGGTATTCCAGTAACAGTTTTATGACACAAGAGGTGGATGCTGGGTTTCTTTTATAACTCAATATGGTTGTGAACTATTGATTTAGTGGTATTTTATGGATCCCAAGTCTTCAACCCATAAACCCATAGCATAACTTTATAATGAGCGAAGGGCATTCCAAATTGTAGAGAGCAACTGGAGGCAGTTGCAATTTGAAGGTTGCATAGATGGGCAATACTTTTGTACAACCTCCTTTATTATAACATTTTATCAGCATTTCATCGATGAGGTAAAAGGTCCTCTGAAGAAGGGGTTTCATATCTGGAGTGTGAGGTGACATCCCCAGATAGCCAGACTGACAGAATATTTATTTGAGCTTCTTCAATGTATTCGAAGTCTCGGGCTAAAAGAATCTCTTAGGAAATGAGCACTTGATTGTCCAACAAACGAGCAGCTATACCAAGCTGGTGTCTAAGCCATGCGATTTGGATTATTTGGTTAAGTTTTTTGTTCAGTTTCGCCCATTTGATCCAAAACGCTGAGGGAGAGGAGATATGTGGCGATATTGCATTTAAAGCGACTTTTTCGATTCTTGACCTCGGTACCCCACAATGCTTCTGAAATGCTGAATTCCGGGCAACTGAGTACACCGAAGTCTAAGTCATGCGATTTGGGCCTTTCGTTTAAGTTTTTTGTTCAGTTTCGCCCATATGACCCAAAACGCTAAGGGAGAGGAGATATGTGGCGAAATTGCACTTCAAGGGACTTTTTCGACGCTTGACCTCGGTACCCCACATTGCTTCTGAAATGCTAAATACCGGCAACTGAGTACACCAAAGTCTAAATCATGCGATTTGGGTTATTTGGTTAAGTTGTTTGTTCAGTTTCGCCCAGTTGACCCAAAACGCTAAGGGAGAGGAGATATGTGGCGAAATTGCACTTCAAGGGACTTTTTCGACGCTTGACCTCGGTACCCCACATTGCTTCTGAAATGCTAAATACCGGCAACTGAGTACACCAAAGTCTAAATCATGCGATTTGGGTTATTTGGTTAAGTTTTTTGTTCAGTTTCGCCCATTCGACCCGAAACGCTAAGGGAGAGGAGATATGTGGCGAAATTGCACTTCAAGGCACTTTTTTCCATCCTTGACCTCGGTACCCCACATTGCTTCTGAAGTGCTAAATACCGGGCAACTGAGTACACCAAAGTCTAAATCATGCGATTTGGGCCTTTCGTTTGAGTTTTTTGTTCAGTTTCGCCCATTTGACCCTAAACGCTAAGGGAGAGGAGATATGTGGCGAAATTGCACTTCAAGGGACTTTTTCGACGCTTGACCTCGGTACCCCACATTGCTTCTGAAATGCTAAATTCCGGAAAACTGAGTACACCAAGTACGTATGTATATAAGCACGGTTTAGTTCCATTGTTCAAAAAGAAGTTCGATTATATCTTGAACTCTCCTACAAAATCGACAGAGGCTTCCCTTTAGAACTCTAATTCCAAATCAAGCCATAAAGTGACTACTTCTCGAAGTAGGAATAACTTTTCGAACTGAATGCATAAGCCCCGAAGTGCATACACCAAAGAGTGACCCTCAAGACTCCCATACCATCGTACCACGTCGCTTAACGAATGAAATATGGCTCTAACATGAAACGAAAGCTCCTAATTAATATTTCTCATCCGAAAACCGATCCCAAAATATATGCATAACCTTATCCGAAAGCATATTCCGATTGTGTCCCTTCCAGCTACGACATGGCGCTCTAATAAACAAATTTTTTTTTGTTTCTCTTATTTTTTTTAAGGTGGCGCCTCACCTTTTCGGTGCCCAAAGTGGTGTATATTCCCATTCTCGGATCCGACAATTATTTTTGCTCCTTTTCGAAAGTAATAAATTTCTGTGTGATACCCCATACCGCGGAACTGATAACACCCAAGATATGCATTCATTCCATCGCGTTCGTCCAGCACGCCGCCGCCGTCGTCGTCGGTCGCTAGAAACTGGTCAGCAACACACCAAAACGGAGACAGATGATGGTTTGGTTTGGATGGTGGACTCGAAGAAGGGGCTTTCGAAATGAAATGGAGAAGAGGAGAGAGAACAAAAAAAAAAAACGGAACTGAATAAACGAAGGCGTTATCTTAATTTCGGACACTTTTTGTCCTCGAATGCATTAGCGGCGAACAAGGCACGAGGCGTCAGTCGGAAGGTTTGTGAGACTGTGAGACTATGCCTTTCACCTGGCACTGTTGGAACGTCGCTCGTCGTCCAGCCAACCGCTTCTATTTGTTCTTTGTTGTCCGTGTGTCTCCCCCTATCCTTTCGTTGGATGAATTCCAACCGTCGTCGTCGTCGTTGTATGACCATCGAAGAGACTCAACTCTAGATAAGCGCAGATGAACTCTTTCAAGAGATAAATATCCTGCAGAGTTTGCGGCATCATACGATCGGGATAGGTTCTCAGGTAGAATTGTTGGATTCTCCTTTGTCAAGATTACTTTTTTTTTTTTTGTCAATTTAGAGATCTCCAGGCAAATTGATTTCTGGGAATTTTTGTAGATTTTCTCAGAATTCTCTGGGGAAAATAATTTGGGATTCCCCAGCCGCGATAGAGTATACAAAGTAGCGAGGAGCGACGTGTAGAATACAGACATACACAATCTAATCCTGCGGCGACTCTTGCATTTCGCCGTGTGTCAACATTATGTGTCAAGTCGAACAGAAAAAAACCCCACCAACCACCGCCTCGGACCATTTTCCCAAAAGCCTAATAAATCTTAACACGAAAATCACGAACCATTCAGCCGGGGATTTAATTACAAAAGGTCCACCATCGAGATACGAGTACGCGAACCATAGGTACACACCGCAAGGGTCTCCACCAGAGAACCAAATCTCACTCGTTCCCAGTTACATAGATGGCCAAAAGTTGGGGCATTAAACGCGATAAGGCTGCATACGGACACGGCCGGTGCGCGGTGGTGGTGTGGTCCTTCGAGCGGCACATAGCCACATAAACTGTGGCCTTTTTTAATTAAGCGTCCACGAAGTAACGAGCCAACTAGGAGAAATTACTATTTTCGTCGGGCGCACACGTCTCCGAGTGTGCGGCGTGCGGCAAAATTTATGCAGTCGTTCAGGATAACATAAATTTCCAAAATGGAAAATGTCATGGCGAGGCTATCGGATTAACATTTTTGCAATTAGAAATCACTTGGAGTCGTGTTAGGTTAAAAAATAGAAAACGAGCAGAAAGTGTAGATGAATTTTGTATTACACTAAGCGACGTGATGTTGGGCCCGTAAAATTATTGGGTTTGGGATCCTGCTTCGGGATGGATACCTCGTATCATGGAAATAAATTCACAATCAAGGGCTTGGCTGCTCCCCCAGGGTGGTCCTCGGGAAAGTCTCAATAGTAAACTTGGTAAACTTTAGAAGAGAAAATGCCAGATTTCGAGTCACCTAGGAGAAGATTCTAAAGGTGCACAGATTTTTACGGGCTGCAGCAGAATATTCTCGAACAAATGGGAGCCCAAACCAGTCACCATCTTTGGGTGGATGTAAGTCTGGTCTGGTGACTTGCTGCCGTTAAAACACAGTCTAGCTAGATACCACAAGCGCCATTAAAATAAAACATACAGAGGCCCTTGAAGGCATGGTAGGGCTCTGCCCATGGGGGCTTTCCAACAAAGAAGTTGGAAGTCCCTTCATCTTGGACTGACCTGGATGTGGAAAAACAACCAAACTGGAGGCAGCACCATCACCAAATGTTAATGCGCCTTTGGCTACCTTACATAGAGTTCAATGTCAACCTCGACTACCTGTGCAAATAGTACAGTCATCAAGCGGACGGATTCATTGTCGTGGATGGGTCAAAAAACTACGAAGGTACTGATTCCGGGATATTCGCAGAGCAACCTTCAATTGCCCGATCCTCAACCACGCAAGCGTGTCCCAAGTGGAAATATATGGAATCACAGAGGCCTCCACTCTGAACAGCAATAATTTTAAAGCAATCTCTTGAACAAAGTATAATGGTTAGATGCTAAAGAGTCTAACGCATAAGTTCAGTGATATCCACAGTTCATCCCTCCGTCTAGGACTACGATAATTCAAGTTTCAATAAAAAGTCTAGTCGCCCATCAAGACGGATTCCTTCGATTGTTAAAGAGCATTCACTAGATGTCCGCTTCGTACGTATTCTTACTTAAGTTGGGCTACTAGTGGACCTCAGCTAACTGTGGGGAGAGTTATAACAAAAGCTATACTCCTCTAGCCTGGAGAAGAGCTAAGGCGGATCGTGTCACTAAGCTGAGTAAAATGTAAAGTGGACCCTTCCCTCATTTCTGCTGAAGAGTCTCAAAAAACTGATCAATGTGCACCTTAAGCTGGATTAAAACAAGGAAGCTTACACAAGGGCTTCGTTTAGGTATTCCTGATGAATACCTTTAGGTCCACAAGTATTCTCTGGGAGTTCCAATGGATATTCATCAGAGTAAGTAATGTAATGGTCGTATTGGAGTCAGGTAGGGTTGCAACCTTTCGCCAGTATCTTTTATTGACTGCAGGGTCAACAAAGATCATGGAGTTTGCATGGCGACAACAGTAATATAGACTCAATCTTTGCTTTGAAAATCTTGAGCATACGTTCAAATCTAGTGGGAAACTGTCAAAGGGACAGAAACCTTTAGCAGGGGATTGTTTGCCAGAATTTTTAGCATAAAAATATAGGATCGGTCAGCTATGCATTGTTCCTATGCCTCATACTGAGCCACAGAAAACGGGTTAGTTAAGTTGGATTTGGTCGTTATTCCCGGTTGTTATTTCCAAGAAATACTCGTAGCATAGTTACACAGAAGACGTGTCACGGTATCCTCGTCCTCCTCGCCCATACAATTTCTACAGAAAGTTTGCAGACAGTACCCTATGATGGTGCAACTATCTTTCTCAGATTTGTACTGTTGATGGAGATAAGTCTCCTGATCTACCAGCAATCCAACACTGTTCAGATTTGTTTAGGAGAGACTTAGTTAGAAGTTAGGATTGGTTATCCTATATTGGTTAGAATTTTTGCGATTTCAACGGCTTAGGTGGATAGATTTAATAAGTGCTGATGGTCTGTCCGTATTTTCAGAGAAGTTCCGATTCACACTCTTCTCGTTCGCTTTAGAATTGTCTGGAATATCTAGGTGTCATGGGATCGTCGCACCTGAAAGCGATCTATTCAAGCGTTCTACGGTATTGCTTTATCAACTTGGCACGAATTATTGGCCATTCCAAGGATTTTTTTTGTAGCTTGACTAGCTATGAACGTAGAACTCAATAGCGCTGCACTCAATGGAAGCTTAATTTGAAGTTAGATCCCACCTTCAGAGACTGCTGCCACTTCTGATTAAAAACATTACAATAGTCTGTCAGTTTTATGGTGCTACAAATGTCCAGTGGGCTGAAGTAAGCTTCCGCAGTCATTCCAGACGCTGCCTTGGATCTATATATAGTCCGAGTTTGGGGCGTTTAGAATGCTGGCGTCGCTCATATTTTTACGAGTCAGTTGTAGGGATTTCCAAGTTCTAAAGCCCCCAACATCTTCCAAAAGATATCAAAGTGAAGAAGGAATGGTTCTAAGAGATTCAGCAATGTTTCATTCATTGTCCAGCGCCTTCTATCGGTGTGTACATACACACAGATCAGAGCTGATAGGACATAAGTTGGGATAATGTTTAGACCCTCGCAATGGGTTCATAACTCGGATTTATTCAAGTCCGTTTGGCAGCATTGAGCTTGGATATACACTTCTGTACACAGCAATTTTTGAAGCTATGTGTATCTAAATACTGAAACGGAATAGTGACAGGACTTCATCATCACGCGGGAACCTTAGTAGCCACACTATATCCGAAACTATTTGGGTTGAGTATATGACAGAACTTCGTCGTCTATTCACGAATCGGTACACAAATCTTTATGGCATGCAACGTCCTGAAATAGAATGTATCTAGGTACATATATCTAGATTTTTAAATATAAACAATGTAGACTTGCTCATCCTCATCCTCATCCGATCATACAAATCCTTGTAAGCAGATTGCACTGTCATAACTATGTAATTCACTTAATGGCCACTCAACTAATTATACTAACGTTATATTGATTATACCTGTTAACACAATAATACTCACAGCTCAATGAGAATAAATTAATCCACAAACTCCTGTCGGTCTCTCGATATTAGCGCAATTATCGCAATCAAACCTAAGTGAGCCAACCACCTCGAAATGATAAATAATCTCTTTTATTGCAGCAATAAAAACTCATTCGTAATAAAAAACCAAATAAAATACAAACCAAGCAAAGCTCTGAATCTACTGTGTCCAGTGATTTTAATTTTTTAATAAATCTTTGATTTATGGTCTGATAAATTAGGTGTGATAGATTTAGTGCACGGTATGCACGGCCATTGGTGCTGCATGGCTGTTGTGAACTTTCTTGCGTGCTTTCACAACTTATGCAGACTTGGGCAAATATTTAAGACAAAATCTACTTAAATTAATTGTTTACCAACAGGGACATTGTAAATTGTTCTGTGTTACATTATTCAGAAAGGCAGCCCCCTTCTGTTTGGGATTTTTTGCTAAATTCGATACTTTAACAACATCATCACAGTCACTTAGGTCCGATGAGCCCTTAGCTTAAGCTTACCTAGACTGTACATATACATACATATCTTAGACTGAGTGTCATATAGTCTTTCTGACTTGTACGAAGCGAATGACCTTAGGTCCTACTCTTAGGTCCCCTCAATCTTTTCCTCTGTTAGTAGGGAGTCTTACTCTAATTTTCAACTATTTTTAAAGCACAACTAGACAACTGGGTTCTCATCGAAATCTAACAGTATTTAGCTCCTTTTAGGCCAGGTGTCATCGTTGTCCTTAATATATGTAGGTCGATTGTAATACCAAAGATCATCTTTTGAAGCCCGATACTAAAATTGACTACTTAGATGCAATAATGGGATTCTGCAATGAAGAAGCTCTCATTGACTTGTCAAGGGTGTTAAACGCGAGATCTTGTATGATATTAGCAACAGTCTAGACGATTGAATGCATTCAGGCCCTTTTTCTTGACAAAATGGCACACCAATGGAATCAGAAACAACAAAAAAAGATCTTCATTAGACTGTTGCTTTGGGGTTCTGAGACAGAAAGCAATTGCAGGGCCTTTGAGCTGATCGTAAACTTTTCCAATGCTCTCAGAGCTCTCCCCGCCACCGAAACTAAAATCATAATCCTGCCGATCCAACACTCCGAGATTTTTCTACTCAAGTCTTGATTAACGAATCTCTTCTACAATTTTTCATTAAGTATCTGAATCGCATGTGCGGTCCTTCAGGTCACAGAGATGTTATTCGAATAAGAATTGGTGAAAGACTAGAGCCCTGTGGTACTCCAGCATTTAGAGCAAAACGCCGTCGATCACAACTTAAAATGAAATATTCTGAGAGAGCTGATCCCATAGTTTATGGTAAAATAATACAAAGATTTAACAGAGAGATGTTCAAAAGTTCATTTGCAGGCACTGGACAAAGGCACTGGACAGAGGCAGAGAGAAGAGAATTTTGTTTCCCAAGTTTTTGAATACCAAACATACGAATTCATAATCCAAACATAGAATCAAAAATGTATTCATTAGTCCATCGTTATCCTGTAATAAGATTGCAATAAGCCTTCTATTGATAAGTCAGAGCTAGCTATCACTAACGTCCATGTCTCAACTCAATTCTATTTCAATTCTACTCTAACTTGATCCCTCAATCCAATTACAGTGAAAACCCGGACCGAAACAATCGTTTTTGAAACCAGTCATGAATAAATGTAGTAATAGGTGACATAGTGAAGTCACAAGTCTGACAGCACTCTATAAATTAAGGAAACTAGCTGTCAAGAGTTTTTTGATAGATAGACTTTGTGACAGATTTCAGAGGACATTTTATGCCGAATATATGTAGCTCACTGTGCACTTCTTTTCTAGAAAGGTCTGCTGGTTCCTTCGTCTTTTCAGAAATACTCCTCTGGACTGTTATTGTTTTTTATTTCGCTCTAGAGTTTCCCGCGATCTTTCAAACTTCAATATGATTTGTGACGATACACAGCTGACATTGTAGCCAACACCATTTATCTGTCAAAATGAAGGAAATCTATGCAACTAACTTCACATTGTGCGGCAGTCATTAGTTGGACTGTGAATACAGAAAGGAAGAGTGTGGCGAGTGCCAGAGAGCAGAGAATAATCCCATAGATTGGCAACGATTGATGTTTTGTTGTCAAGAAGCATTCATTAAATGTGGATGAATATTTCAATGAATTTCCCTGAATGAAACTGTCAATAGCATACAAGAATAAAGCAGCTTGTTTCGTTTATTAACACAAACGCTAGATCAATTGGTTATCTTTGCCCAGGTAAAGAAGGACTTGAAGGACTTTTGTCTTACATCAGTAAAGTGCCAAAAGATTTTAAATATGATTGCGATTGGTTTGTCTTGGCCCTTTCTAAAACCTCTCCTCGACAATGGTCGCAAAAAGTCTTTATCCAATACTAAGGAATAATGACGTCCCCAGATTTCCAGAGTGGATATCGAATGGAATCTACACGAACATTGTTAGGCGAGTTGAATTAAGACATAGAGGCATCTTGGCATCTTGACGTCTAGGCAAATCAAAGTAGAGATGCTGGTATGGTAAGTACTTCAAAAGTATCAAGGCAAAGGAGGTCGCGATTCACTCATTCAGTTCTAGGTTCCGCTGGTCTACTTTTAAACTTTGTCGGATCGTTGAATCCTTGCCCATTGATTTTGGACCAGATGCCACGTTGCGTAGCTACTTTCTTTCAACAAGACTCTGTAGACTCGTCTAAAGAAGAACTTTCACCTGAAAATGATGTATGAAGTCATCTAATATCTTTGTCATATGTCATCTTTGTAAGAAAAAATATAATTTAGCGCGACAGGTCTATGAAACCAACAGTGCAATTCTTATGCCACTTGTACTCTCGGATGTTTGTCCTGCGCTCACGAAAAGTAGGGCCATGAAAGAATATCTAAGTATTGTCTAGAGATTGAACCTGAAACGCTTATATCTTAGTACATCACAGTCTACTATTTATTTTTACAGTGCTGTAGGTATTACTCTCAATGCTTCCTTGTAGACAACACTGTGTCTTAGTCTAGCCCCTACATTACTGACTTTTCGATGACCGCCATCCTAGTTCAGGGCTTTTGACTAACATTTATGTCTTAATTGTCAAACCTTGGCGTCCAGTTTGACGTTATTGAAAACTCCTTCCGGCAATTTGCCAACAACAAGAGAGTGCAGTACGGTTTTAGCATCTACCAGTCCCGGCGAAGTGGTCAGGGTCATTTGCAACAGCTGATGTCCTATATTCAACAAATTCACGCCATTTTGAATACATAATCCACCATTTTGCATCCATTTTGAACTCTTCTGAGACCTTTCGGGTAATTTGCGACTACAATATCAGATCAACGCTAATATCTACAGCTCAACAGTCAAAATGTTAAAAAAGGATATTTTCTCTGGAATAACGACAAACTTTCATCTGGCTTTATGTCAATAATCGCCTTGAACAGAGGTAAAATTATTTATTACTTTAAACGTCAAAGTTTGACCCGAATTCTGACATATCTGACAGAAGTCACTTACAGCCAAGCAATTGACAGTTCATTGAAGTGTCACCGTGGCATTATTCAGAGCGTCAACTATTATTCTTTGTCAAAAAAATGTACATTTTTGGCATGAATTTACTAAAATCCCTTGCTGCCACCGACTATCAAAGAAAAAATCACCCCACGCTTCGTATCTCCCATTATCCTAATGGATTCTGATTGGATATCATTCTGACTATGTGTGGTGCGCACAGTTAAAAATAAATCCAACATACTCAGCATATTCCAACCACCCAACCTCCACCACATTGCATGCTCATTATAGACCTCAGACATGCAAAAAGCAAAACCAAAACAATTCCCTTACAAGAATATTTCCCCACTGTTTTGCAAAACAAAACAAACAGAAAAAAAAAACAATCTTAAGCACCAACGCACCTTCCTACCGACATCGCAATCGTAATGGCAGCCGATGGGCTCGTGGAGATACACCCAACCCACCCTTCATCGCATAACCACCACCCATTCCGGTGGAAATTTTGGAAATCGAGGTAGGAATACACCACGATCGACTCCATTATTCATTGCGATAACCAGCATTGGTGGTATCTGAATATCTATGTGTATCTATGTATCTACAACCTGCTATCGAATCTCTGGATGTGCTTCTGTAGGTAGAACTGGTTTCTCTGAGCGAGACAGAGTCAAGGCGGAGTTTTCTTTCAACGTAGGACCGCCTCAAATGATTTCAGGTTTTCGGTCGACGAAAAGATATGTTGTCGCCTCAAGCTGGCATGTCTTATCGTCTATCCGTGTGGGGAGTGTATGGAACTGAGTGAGTGTATGGGCGGAGTAGAAAAAAGTACGTTCTGTATCTTTCGTGTCATATTCGTAGGAGAAATGGTACTAAAAAGGTATTCAATACATATTTCCCCGAATATGCACAGACTTCCTACGCAGGGCGTTAAAATACTTTCGGGAAAAGTGTAGGGAGAGAGTTTTAGGTTAGGGTAGTCGATTACGTCAGACTGACAGATTACTTTAAGCAGTTTTGGTACACTACCGTGACTATAATCAGATGCAAACAAGGTAGCTTCTCAATAATTATTTATTTTTAAGCGATTTGTGCTACCAAAGCGAATTTCTTGGACAAGTTTCAGCGTTACGAGACAACACCATGTTCAGAGGTGGGATCAAATACGACAATGTCTCAGTTTGTGACAGCTCTTCTAACAATTTCAACAAATTTTCTGCAAGCAGACCCTCACATGCGGAATGAGGTGTGCAATAATACTTAAAATGCTTCCTGCAGCTTAGGTTCCACAAGGATGTACTCTGTCTCCGCAACTTTTTGTGTAATGTGGCAAAGGTTTACGAATATCCGCTAACGCCAATGGAGTTAGGTTGAAGCATGGAAAATACATACCAAACGAAACTGTTGTAAGGAACTCACTACAGAAGGCGAGTAAGAAGAACCGTATTGACTTTTGAAATTTCCTTCTGGAGGATAACCCCTTTAAAGCTTCAGTAGGATCTCGAAAAGTATATGTAGGTCCTGAATATTAAATTATGTGGTGCTATTGTCCGGATTAAATCAGATGCAGTTCTATTGTTACCTAGATGTTTCCAGTTTTTTTGTTTGGTTCCACTAAAGCGACGAAGCCTTATTCTCTGATCTTCTATAGCTGAAGGCTTTGAAAAGTTATTCACAAATTGATCTTCAGAGTGTACTCAGAAGTTTATTCTTCTGAAGCCATTAGGAATTGTGGAGTGAAGTTTGGGTAGAAAAGGGGTTTCAAACTTAGAAACCCCTCCTTTCTTTCAATTCCAGGGAGGCAAATGTTGACTCGAACCATTTTCTGGTCAAAGCCAGCATCTGAGTTTGACTATGAAACGAGACGAGATGCTGGTATAGTTTGAAGAGGGAATTTAATATGGAATGACCCAGAGATTACCATAAGCTCCCACAAATGTCAATTCTCAGTGACTCCACAGTCGGACTATCATCAAAAAAGAAACCAAGAAAGACTACAAGGCACTCCCGAAGTTCGTGTATAGTGATGAGTGTGTTAGGTAACAGAAGCAACAGGCGTTAAAAGGGAAAAGAGGACCACAGAACCAAATGACTAAAAAAAGTCCACTCGGTAAGACTGGGTTTAATAAGAAAAAAACAAAGTAGGACCACTTCCTCAATGGGCTCCCGACCCGTGAAGAGTCTTTACCTGAGACAAAGTCGTGCTCCATGAAGCATTGATCCCAACAGGCCAGTTGCTGTCCAGAAATTTGAAACACATCGACAAAATTGTCTGGGCAACATCGAACGTATGAAGAATGGAAACATTTCGAATCCCAGCTCACCGTCATAGGGATCAGCGTCACCCTGATGCCAAGCTCCAGGATATGAAAGACCATAGGGTATCAGGGAGAGACACCTCTCGGGTTGGATGTCCGATAAATAAGTACTGTCAGGCCAGGTTTATAGCATCTCTCTGGATACAACATACTCAAGTAGGGCAGTAAATCCAACAGTAAATCTAAGTTGAAGACTAAGAGTAACCCTAAACCAAACCCCAAACTGGCTGCCATAGTTATTTTCTTCCGAAAAATACAAACAGAACCAGCCTCCGTAGTCGCTCTGATCAATGATCTCAAAAATCTTTCGCTTCCACTAAGGCCTCGAAATTGAAATAGTTCTCTGACCTTCTTTGAGATCTTAGAAGGATTCTTATGTGACTTTTGGCTGATTGTTCTGGACCCTTCTACATTGAGTTTATTTCTCTGGTTCACTTCGCTTCATATCTTCAAAGGGGCTTCCTCTATAGCGACCTGACTGAACTGACCTGGTGGATTCTTACATGCGTGTCCTTCTGAAACAAGTCGGCTTTTGCCGCAGATTGCCGAATAGTTCTCCTTTATCAAGAGACGAACTGGGATAAATTGGCCACTGGGCTGTACTTTTGCAGAATACCTTCTCATCCTTGGCGAAAGAAGAGTGTATTCGACACCATTAAAACCATCCCGGAGTCATTTTAGTCATCTGACATCCCTTCGTTAATGATATGAAGAGCGAAACCGGCGCTGAATCTTCCCCGTCGCAAGACTACTGGAATCTGGTGACATCACGATTCTTCTAGTTTTCCATCGGCCCTTGAATCCACGACAAGCCGTTCCTTCCTTTACTTTTTTTGAGTGCCTTGGGTGTTACACTAGTACATCTACTCTAACACTCTTCTTTCCGTTTCATCAAATTCTGACCCAAAGAGGGCGTACCAATCGGAATGTCAGGAAACCGCTCTATTTCCCTGTTGTAAGACTCAAGATTCGAGCTCTAAATGTACTTTTTCGAATTCCACAGCACTTGCAACTCTTACACAGCAATTCACATTTTTGCTACAAATAACACAAAAAAAAACGTCAACATTTGCCACCAGCACCCTATAAACAACGAAACATATATTTCTTGTTGTCCTCACACACTCTCCATCGCGAGTGGGTTGTGCTCTACGTCAGCGTTAATTAAACCGAAACACAAAAACAAAATCCAAAAACAAAAGCAAAAAGCAAAACGAAAAAAATAAAACTGAAAAACCCGCTGAAAAGAAAAATTCCATTGCGACAGCAGGTCCCTCCCATAAGCAGCAAGTTCCCATTTCTGGTTGGACGAACCGGAAGATAATCCCCATAGATACTATCCGTCAGCTAAGTTGTGTGCGGTACACACCATAGTAGTGTGTGCGGCAGCAACAAGAACACGCAGCCAGCAGCTAACAAAGACAAAAAAAAAAAAAGAAACCCAAACTCGAAAACGTATCCAGAAGTCAAGTTTACCCTGTGTAAACAGTGCTGACCAGTTTGAGTTTGCTGTTGGAATGTTAAGGAACGGCGCGCGAACACATTTTCTCCTTTCCGTGTTGTCTCTCTGTGGTGTGGTTGGTGTTCCTCTTCATCTTCTCATCTCATCGCATAGAGTGATCTTTCCCAATCGATATAACGATAGATGCGTTGATATGTAAACACCCATGTGTACATAGATACTTATTAACATCGGATAGATACCATTTTATTAAATTTTTTTTTTCTCTTTGTTCGAAGATAAGTTGTTCGAGATACACGGTCGTATACGCATCGAGATACACTAATCGGTTGGGGTGTTCTTGAAATTTAATAAAAAAAAAAAAAAATAGAAAAATTCTTTTGAATTTTGTTGATATTTAAAAGTTAAAAGATAAAGTGTTTGTGTGTGTCGGTGCTGTTGGAATATCGCAACAATTTTATTAATTTGTGTGGTGATGTGTTTTTGAGTCAATTATAGTACACAACAACAACAAAAAGAGAAATATAATTGAATGGAAAATGAAAAGTGAAAAATGATTATTCGTTCGTAGTGTGGTGATTTGAAGGATAAAAGATACTTGACGTACAATTAGATACAGTCGGATTGTGAATTAAAGAAAATCTCTAGACCTAGCTACCTACTACTGAGTGTAAAGTTAAAGAAGCCATAGGTACGTCTTACGTTGGGAATAATCAGAAAGGTTTGTACTGCCAGTTCTTTGTTCAATTCACTGTGATTCTTTCTATTGAACGGCTTTGATTAACATTTGAGGAGTTCTTGCCTTATTAGATTCGATAAATAGAAGTGCCGTCGCAGGTTAAATAACTTTAATCACATTCTTGTCATCTGTTTCTCGTTTAACAATCTTACGTGGGTTTCTATAGAACCAAACCTAGGGAAAACGATTGCCTCCCTATGGCTGAAACAGGGAGTTTTCAATATGCCTTCAAGGTACATACTATCCATACCCCACTATCATGCTATGGTGAAGCACTCATGTCTTTCAAAAAGCTTGCATTCCAAGTTCTGAGTCTCATTACATAAACTTCAAGTTCCTAACTCAAGTAGTTACTGAGATACAGCCATAGGAAAATGCATACCAATGTACATTCATCCAAGTCGCTTACAGCCTTGGCAACGATTGCAAACCAAGGTTTAGAAAAGAAGGATACACAGCCCTAGCCTGAAACGATTTTCAATAAATAGCCAAGTTGGAAGAATCAGTAGCAGAACCTGCAGGAATGGTGCAATAAACTTGGAAATTGTGAAAAGTATGACTTGAAAGCACAGATATGGTATCTGAAGGGCCTTTCAAAAGTGACGTCTAGATGTCAGTAGTGAAAGATTGGTGAACGCCACCCTTTTTTTTATGTCATTTTTGACATTTGTGAAGTTGACACATGTATCATGGATAGTTACACGCTGGAACAACACTTCAAGGTTCTTCAAACGGTTTTTAAAAGACCCTTTAGTACTGAAAGCAGGGAGTATTTGTTTACTGCTCCAGATGAGAGGAAATAATAGGAACTTCTCCGTCGGGATCATTATGAATCAGAATTTTAACGATTTTTCCTGATTCGGGTGAACTAAATTGATGGATTTCAATGGACTGGAAATAGACAATGTACCGATCTTATGAAGACAATCTCTCTTGTTTGTAATGTTATCTATACCCTTACATCCACAATTGAATTGTCCTTGTACAGAATAAACTGAGCAGTTAGAGCCGTCCTAAAGTACGTAGCCATCAATGGATTTGATAAATATATCTCCAGCCATTTGTCCAGATTCAAGCAGAGGATTTTCTTAATTATTGTGTCACCTAATGAGCATACATTTTTTAGTTTGAAAGCAACAGTAACTCGAAAGGAAATACTGTCCACAGTTCACTGAAAGCATTCAAAAATTCAATCTTTCAGTTCTTTCACTTTTTGGATAGGTGAATCAGGTTTCCACTTACACGAAGACATGGTCCAACACTGACATAACCAATGCACAAAAAGGATTTGCATAAATATTGTCAAAATTGTAGCAAAAAGGAATTGGCCAATAAGAAGCCCTCGAATTTGGTTATTCTGAAATAAAGTGACAGAGCTCTTAAAACGTTAAAGCAAAAAAAGAACTGTGCACTAGGCTTGGGAACTACACGAAAGAACTATTTCACAAAAAGGGCTCTAACAAGAAAACTAGGTGAATGTCATTTCATTTTTGTTCATTTAATAGTTCAACAAGCTCAGGTACACTCTCCATATTTATAGTGTAAATAGCTGCACAGAGTAGTACCTAGACTATCCGACTCCTTGACGCTGCTGGCTTCCGAGTTTCCTACAGATCCCTGCTTCCCAAGAGATCAGCATTTATTTTTCGTTTTTCGTTTCATGATGGCATTACAAAAGCGATCCAGTAATATTACTTACTGCACTGTTAAAACCTTGATTCTAATCTCCTCATGGGAGCTTGCTGATAAAAATGACAACTTATTCAGCTCCAGCTGATCCGACACAGCTTGTTGTGTTAGGCTAAGTGAAGGGAATTTTATAAATCTATTTATGTATGTGCGTCGCATAAGACTGAGCAGTAAATTAAACTGAGCTAAATAAGCTAAAAGAACGAATAAGTTCGAAAACAGATACAGCTCTTGGAGTTTAAGCAAACAAAATGGCGCTCAATGAAATTCCGGCGATCAATGAAATTCACAACGTCACATGGAAGTAGTTGACAACGAAATAGTTGAATCTGAGTTACACTGATGATTTGTTTCCATTATTTGTACAACAAATAGATCTTCCTTTTCTAGAGTCAAGAGGAAGTAGGCGTGGCACTCATGCTCAGCCTTTCAGTTAAAAGATGGAAAAATTTAATAAGTTTCAATGAACTGCAATGAAATCCAATTGGTTGGAGAATTTCTTACTTGTTTAAGTCCTAAATCCCTTGTGGGTGTCACGGCATCCATTAAGCCTACGCGTCATCGTGTCCGACCTTCTTTGATGCTGTGACACATCAGTCAACCGGCTCTACTTAAAGGGTTTTATTGCAACACATGACAAGCAATGGAGTTACCGCCTTTTTTTTATTGTATATCCCATCCACAGTCAAATGTGATTAGGCCTACATCATCTGCGCTTTAATTTTATATGTTAGAGTATATATAGAGTCTAAACGCCTCTAGTTCCAGTTCAAGGAGTAGCGCGGAGTAATGGATAAGTTTGCCTGGTATGCCGGTCCTAGGAAGAGAGGTCTAAAAAACTCTCTGGACAGACTTTTCCACAGAAAAAGGCAAAAGTAATGCATAATGTGAATGTGCCATAACTTTTGCAAATAGCGTCAAATGTCATTGTGCTTTGACGTTTGCATGGCTGGATTGGATTTCTTTACGAATTAACCTACTTAACAATATCACATGGATATCCTTGAACATAAAACCCGTTTGTCAGAATTATTGGAAAAGAAGATAGAACTCCTCCTCTTCTCCGATCTTCAGGACAAACGATCTTCTCTTGTTGGGCTAACAGGAGTAAGGAGTTCCCGAGAAAAGTGTTTCTGTGACTCCTCCTACAGTCGAAGCAAACAATGCGAAAGTTAATAAAGAGGACGGGCCATCTGTTGGTTTCTTCCTGAATCACATGTTATTTTGACACTGACAGGTCTTATGCGCTCAAAAAATTGACAGAAACTCAGTATTAAATTTTCACCATAGGCAGTGAATGGCTGTAATCTGGCTGTGATGCCTGCGAATTTCGAACAGAAATTTTTGTCGAATTAATGCACCAACTGCAGCTGGTGTACGCAAGTTTGTGAAGAAAGTTTGTGAGACTGATAGTGTCCGCGTCCTGTACCCTCAATGGAGAGTATCGTGACTTTTGCCAAAAGTGTGCCTATATTGTCATATGTAAGGGCAAACTCCTTATTGCCCCTCAAGCAATGACACAGAAATGGATTACTAGCTGGTTTTCCAGATAGTATATATAAATCCAGTCCCGGTGTCATGCAATGGTTTTCCTAAAAATCCGATAAGGCCCCACGCGTAAGCATAAGGATACTTGGATCATATTTTTATAATTGCATCGAATATCTATTGGCAATTCCTAAGCTTAACTGCGGTAGTTGACAGGTAGGTCAAAACTTCCAGCATTAATGTGGCAACATATTGGAGATTCAAAATGACTCCGAATTTCGAAGTATTTCTGCAAGAGGAGATGGTTTAATATTTGACATCAAAGTTTAAGTGCTATGACAGTTCGGTATGAACCTGAACCTTAAAGTATTTGTGTGACCCAAAGATGTCAACGTAAAACAAGTTTAGTACGACTTCTACAACAACTATGTGAGTAGTTCTAAGGGCGCTCGATATCCAGACGAAGGATAATCTGAAGTCTCTCCATGCCCTATCTTTCATTTTGATTAGATACACTGTGTTCTCGAGTGTCATTGTCAGTGTTAAATCGGTTGTAACACTGGTCGTCATATTCATCTAATACAGTTTCGCAGGAGTATGTAGATCTTAAAAATTTTCAGCACTGACTGCCTTTTCAGACTTGTTTTGCAGGCTTCTTACATTACCTTGTTTTTTTTATATGAACATTTTTTCCGGTTTTTTTTTGTGATCCCCTCGTGAAACTGGACGCAATTCAGTGGCATCACTATTAATGGTTTCCTTACAGCACTATGATTGATCTTCTTTACTCAACCTCACTTGTGTAAGAAGCCTCTATAAGAAGTTATTAGTTCTGACAGTTTCTCATAGTATTTTGTTGGTCTTGGACTGTTCGGGCTTCATCCAAGTAGTCGTCAAAGTTGACGTTGAAAAGTACAGATATCTAAATTTTTCCAGCGTCCTGCAAGATTCTGCAAAAGTCCGTCGTAAAAATTTCCAGCGTTGTACCTGTGATGATCCCTATTTTAGTGGCAATGTCCAGACTATTGAGAGAGATCAAATTGTTAGAGTGTTCCAAATCCATGTTGTTATCGCTTAACATGTTGGCTCCCTTGTGTACTCTCGATAGTATCTAGTTTAAATTTCAGATTACAATTGGTTACAATTGGTTGCAGTTGTTCCTCTTTTGGTGAGTTCACCGAATTTGCAATTCCGTTGAATGTCATTATGCCCCGAAACCCAACAAAGCTAAATGTTCAACTACTCAGCTGTCTCCCTTAGAGACTATGAGCAGGCTAGAGCTACTAAAGGACTAATAAAGATCGATTTCAAGGATTTCATACCTCCTTGGCTGTCCGAAAACGTGCGGATATCCTTAGCAGATATCTCGTTTTCCTTAAGTTAAGTTAATAGTTCTTCAATTTCCGCCTGAAATACGATGCAGTGATTTGGAAGTCTTGAGGCCAGCTCAGAGAAAACATCCTCCACCAACACCCGACCCAACAGCTCTTCTTTATGAAAGGACGTCCTCCATCAAGAGTGATCTGGAAGTGATGGGGAGAGCGAAGCTTTTTTTTTTAAATCTAGACATGGGTTGGTGCAGTCCGTGTCTTGGGGAAAGACTTTTAGTTTATTCAGAATGGAAGCTTGGGCAAATTCTTGCTTTCGCCACTGTAGGGTAGCTTCAAAGTGCTGCCATTTGCTTGCTAAATATGCCATAGGCTATCAGGTGAAGCAAGATATCCAAAGCCTAAGAGGGAGTTGTTCGTACAGCTCCGATTATACCCAGATGCAGTTTATAGTTTTTATATATATATACGAGGATCGCACTAATGGCCAATATGTGGATCGAGGGTGTAGACGCCATCTATTTTCCTATAGCTTTCCTTCACTTTTCCTTCAATGTTGGGTTTCCAACTTAGCTTCCTTTTTAGGATACGACCCTAATATTTTGCTCCACCAGAGAATACTAAGCCATTCAAAGAAGCTAGATCGGCTAGTTGAATACTAGCTCAGTTATTTGCACGACAACAACCAAACCACAACGAAACGCTCATCTCCGTAGTTAGCTTCCTCAAAACATTCTGTTAAAATTCTCTTTTTGATTGCCTTCCCGAGACAGTTAAAGCTATACCATCTGGATAGCCCTTGAGTATCAATAAAAAAAATGTATAAACCACTTCTTTCCACATCCGCATTGTGTTAACGACGAACAAGCATCACGACACAACTACACAGGACAATGTACACTGTCCCGATTCTCGAACACCATCAGTGTCGCTGGTGAATTGTCATCCACAAAGTGACAGATAATAATGGTGCCAATAAAATTACCAGAATTATTCCGTTCAACTTCAAACATGGCAATACTCATTTATTTCAACCAAACACAGGCAATGTGCTCTCACACCATCACTGTATGTGCGGCCAGTATTTCTTTTTCAAAATAAATTTTTAGCGCGAACTCAGTGTGCCCACATGAAAATCAATTTTCTGCATTTCTAACGTCATCCGTTGGCACACGCGTCTGACAGCACGAGTACTCCACTTGAGGTTGAAATTTTATTGCCTTTCAGCCATTTGGCAGCACCACCATGTGTGTGTGTTGTACGAGTAGCTGTGTGTATCTACGCCTAGTAAACAGGATTCTATAACTAATTTTCATACTTTTATTGTTTTATTGGTTAATATTTTGTGGTAAATGCATAATAAAATCGGGAATCACATTCGACTACTTGAATTACTGACGGCGAAATGTGAGTGAGATGAGGTCAGTGACTGGGCAGATGACGGCGAGTTGTTTCCTTCAATCTTTTCTTTTCGTGCAATTAGGTGATGATGGACTTCGCATTCGATATTTTACGATTGCAGTTATTTGTATGCTTTAATCTTTTTATTAAGCTATAAAATATTTATATTCATTGCGAAGGAGGAGATAAATTTCAGTCTTGTTGATTAATTCGTGTGTGTCCGAACGGATATACATATAGTTTGAAATGGCACGCAAAGTGTTTCGAGGGAAAAATATTTACATATTTCAAGGGTTAAAGCTTGCCAGGTGATTAAATGAGGAATTTTCTGAGGAACTAACTTTGAAGAGAACGACCATGGATTGAAAGTGATCAGGAAAGATCACTGTATCCGGCTTACAGGAGCTACTATTGTCCTTCGTTATTATTAAGTTTTAAGCCGGCCTTCGGACTCTGTAAAACGAGTAGAGCGGGTTTTCATTATTACATTCCTTCATATCGAATCAAACAGCTTTAGAAACACATGAAAGCTTGAAAGAATTTGACAAATCAAATCCAAACGATACTCTATCTATGCGGCAAGAAATGAATTTTTTTTTTTTTTCGTTTGGAGGTCACTGAAAAGAAAAATCATCGAAAACCTTTCAAAAGCATATACGATTTTGCACTTTAACGCCTTAAAAAACTTCTCGAAAACTGAATAACGCCAATCTTCAAGGATTCGCACCTTGTCCTTGGACTAATCAATAATTTATTCTTTTGATTTGTAATTGTAAAGTCGCCGTTTGTCGGATTTTGGAATTTTGTGTTTGAGAGTGAATATTTTTTTTACAACTCTAGCTACTTGCTAGAAATCAAGAGGTTTCATCCTTCTTGTTGTCCTGATTATATTCTCTGTATTGGTAGTTGCAATATTTCATAATAATGTGTAGCCCAATTCTGTGTCTTTGATCAACTTTTTTAAGTTCGTATTCAACCATATCAATACTTATCAGCATTTTTGTAGAACTCTGTTTTGGAAGGTTTGGTTTCAGAACTTATTTATTGTAGTTGGGCAGCGGTGAGTAGTACAAGGCAATACATTTTACTTCAGTGTAAGTTCTCAACTCTCCTTTCCTTTACAAGTGTTTTCCTGTGCTAATCCACCATTTATTTTATCTATTCTGAGATTTATTGCATTTGAAGCATTTTTTTTGCTACTTCGATAGTTCCTCCCATAGCCAGTCCATCAGTATCATCTACATATGTTGCTGTAATCTATATCTTTACTTTCTGGTATATAATTTGTATAATACTGGACCCAGTACACTGCCTTGTGGTACACCAGCATTAATTTCTCTAAATGTTGAGTACTCTGTTTCTTGTTCAATTCTGCAGAATTGCTGTAACATACTCATACAAGATTCTAGAATTTTCAAGAACTCCTTTGGCAGTTGGTTTTGAAATTTATGGATGACTCCTTTACATCAGAGTTTATCGAGCAGTTATACTATATCAAGGACTACGAAATACTATTTTTATTGGTGATAAGCGACGTGCTAAATGCGGACTTATCATCAGGAATTGGAGGAAATCGATGGATTCTTACAACTCAAACACCTCGACTACGCCGACGACGTATGCCTGCTGTCACACAGAATTATGGACCTTCACCAAATGACAGTAAACGTGGAGAGGAAGGCAGACGTCGTTGGACTGAAAATTAACTCGACAAAAACAAAAATGATCAGCCTAGGAGCGAGCTCATCAACTCATGTACGCATTGCTGGACAAACGGTTGAAAGAGTAGAGAGTTTCCAATACCTTGAGAGTATTGTCTCAACCGATGGCGGAACCGAACTGGATGTAGCCAGCCGAATAGGCAAAGCAAAATCTGCGTTTGGGATGCTATCTACAGTTTGGCGTAGCAATGCGATTAGCTTAACCACCAAGCTACGACTGTTCCGTTCCAATGTTGAATCCGTGTTGCTATATGGATGTGGTACGTGGAGGGTGACTGTCATTATCACGAGGAAGCTGCAAACATTCGTCAATAGGTGCTTACGTTGTATCTTTAGAATTTTCTGGCCAAACCGTATCTCTAACGAACAACTTTATCAGAGAACGGGCCATGAACCTATATGCACAACAAACCGACGACGAAAGTGGTAGTGGATTGGACATACTCTCCGAAAGAGTGACAGGTCCATAGCTAACCACGCGATGCAATGGAACTCGCTTACTCAGGATGGCAGGATACGCGGCGGTCCTAGGAGTACAGTTGAGTTGTGGTGAACTGAGACATATTTCCAGAAACCGCACACAATGGCGCGTAGGCATTGTCGAGGCCCTAGGACCCACAAAGGGATGTAGAATCAAAACCTATTGAGTATGGTATCTCCAGACTTAAGAATTAGGATGTTATGAATGTATCTGATGGCCGATATATACACAGAATTTAAGGTATGCAATCTGAGGCAGATTGAGAGCACTCGATGTTATTCCCAAACAGAGTATTGTGAGGGCTAGAATTTATCCTACCATAGCCTTGTTTATATACCAAGGTAAGTAACCCATTGTCTGTAATTTTTTTCACTTTGGCATGTGAATTTGCCATTTTGTATCTTTAAAGAACCAAAATGGTTGGATTGACTTTGGATAAATCACTCTTTTAGGCAACCTGTCAGTTTTACACCTCGATGCGTAGCAAGTATCCTAAAAATCGAACGTATCGATGCGTGTCTATGATGTAGCAATAATTATGAGGGAGTTGTATGAAAGTTTAGCCTCAAAAGGATTTTAATATCCACTCTTTAAAGTGCAGCGATGGTGTAGGTCTTTGTATACGTCCTAGCAAGACAATGACTGTTCCCAGAGAAAAAACTCGAATCTTCTTATCCGTGCCTCCATTTATGGCGAAATGATGCAGAAATACCTTTGTGTTTCCATGGACAGTAACCCGGACAACGTCTAAGACTTCTCTGCGACTCTTCATAAAAATAAACAAACGCTTGGAAGTGAACTTATCCAAAGACTACCTAAAGCTATCTAATTATCTGCACGAAAACGTCTTGGAAACCATATCGGCAGTACAGTATGTAGGAACATCTTATTGAAACTAAATGTCCCACAGATCACTTTCACGCACTTTTGGAAATAAAAACAGTCGATCATGGCTCTGTACCGGGCGCCATTTACAGTGGCATTTTGGTTTGGTTAGTCCATAAACTGCCCCAACGATTGTATATTTTGGGGTTACGCGGTAGATAAAGCATCACTCAGTCGATTGTGTTGACCCTAAAATTGGCATAAGGCACTGATTTTAGAAATAGATTTTCAAAATTTATGAATGCTTTTCGGGCGTGAGGAAGGTTGAGGAATGCGAATACTTTACTTTAGGCATTTAACACAATGAAGACAGCTGGAAGATGGCTAAGATGCCATCATACTTCGCCTTTATATAATGACTTCATGTGTCCCTTTGGAAAACTGTGCAAGACTATGTTCTTCATTGGTTAACATTGAGAACTCTGATGTGAAAATTCTACCTAGCTAGCAGATCCTCTAAATATTTCGATCCCACACATCATAGACAGATGGAATTTATCTCACAGCCTTCCAGTACTTCTGTATATTCGATTCGTGAGTACTTAGTTGTTGGTTGTAATTATGTTCCCTGGGCAGTGATATCATTTGACAACTGTCTTGCGCGCAGCATCAAGTATAAGGAAATCGTTTAACCTTTCAGTAATGACTTTCAATTCGATGACTCTTCAGTGTTTGAAGATAAATGGCACACTTTTGTATTTTATTTACCAATAATCCATAGGGAACCGTTTTATACATACGACTTTTATGTTAGTTAGCTACATTCAAAGCTGTGAAACATGCAATCGATGGACGTACGACTGTAATTACCGAGGCAATTAGTGGAAGTGCGTGCCAATTCTCTCTGAGTCCCACTTCACGTGCTCTGGCAAAAATGTAAACCCCCTTTTACCACTTTCACAGTTACCAACGTTATACGTTGGCACACTCAATTCTCTTCATAAATTTTTAATCTAGAATCATTTAAAACTCATTATGGCTTGCAACTTAGTTTTTTCAGTGACTTCTCAAAATTTCCATTATCGCTGAATTATTTATAGGATACCACACTTCTACTTCTTCGATGGTCTTAAATCATCCAAATTTAATTCAATTTACCATTTCTTGGGTGTACGAGAGTACACCACAAAGGCACGGAACAATACAAACAACCCTCAAAGGATTTGGATTCACTCAAGCAAACCCATTCGCATTCTTTCCGCCGTCGCATTCGAAGCACTTTCCAAGTCAAAATATCACACATTTCACAGTAGTGCATGAAAATAGGTATTCGAGCAACTTAATTATGCTACACGCAGTATAATCTAGAACACAAATTTCCCATGCAAACTGCATGCGCACGCAATGAATATTGAAATTTGCAATTGCTAGCCGCACGCAAAATACAAAAGAGTTCAACTGCGAACTGCCATTTTTGTTATTTCAGGTTTTAATTGATGTTTTTCGATGTTTTTTTTGATAATAAATCGTTTTAGCAAATTCTTTATGGTTATTGTGATATTGTATGATGCGTAGGATTAGAATATTAGCTAATGTACTTAGACTTGCCCTCGTTTAATGGAGTTATGCGACGTTAAAGGCAGCAATGTTGCGGAGACCATTTGTGTGATTTGTTTATGGTTTATTTATGGTGATGTGGTTCATAATAAATAGTGTAGTTAAGTGTTTGCAAAATGTCATTACGACTGATCCGGATCCAGGGTTTCAATCGACAAAAATAAATACATTCTCCCAAGGAAACTAAGCCGGACATCTATACATCAATGCGAACGCGCGTCAGATGCTAATTAACGGAAAAGTAATTCAAGTTTACTCGCCGCAGGGCAGTTAAATAGTTAATTTATTCCGTAGGCTAGACTAAATGCATTCGGTAGCCTAGTGGTATCCGTTTACACGACCATTAGAGGCATTTCAATGCACTTAATATTTTGAAATAATCCAAGTTGACAATGACATCGAAAGCTATGTATAAGACTGGTGGCAAAGCCTACATGCTATAGATCACATCCGACGCTAATTTCATATGTACGACATGAAGTCCTGACCATTTGTCTCTTTTATAAGCAACGCATGGATGAGTTCATGGTCCTGCCATCGAATTATGCACTACTTGTGCACTTATATTCACAAGACGGGCGGTGGTACATACTATCAAGTGTCACCCTCTTCTTAAACAACATTTCTTTTCCATTCATTCTTGGACTTAGGTGTGTAAGGCTTTCAGTGTTGGGGGAATTATGTATGCAATTTGCTTTTAGGGAAATGAGGGACTTCAGTCAAAAGTCTCAAAAGTTGCCGAACAACCATTAATTTTCTACAATTGACGGAAAGTGTAGAACAGTTGAACTGCAGGTCGGTTCACAAGAACCATAGAAACTCAGACTATGAACGCATGTAGATCCAATATAAGCACCAACCACCAACCAACATAAGCAATAACCAAGACCTTAAGGGCTATAATATGCACAGGGTGCGACTTAAGAGCCACATTCCTGTTTGCCTAATGTGAAACAAAGAAACCAGAGCCAAGTATTAGGGTTCTATCGATTTTTCAGGGCAATCTGCCCAGTCAAGATATCTTTTTTTCCGATTGCGTCTGGAGATACAGGGATCTTGAAAAGATACTATTGGTTATCCCCGATTCATGTATTTGACCTGATAATGTCATGGCTCTCAGCCTGTGTATCCCTACGGGCTAAGCCTCACTCTTCAGAGAGTATGACATTTGTTCCTCCCATTTTTTTCATTTTGTGATAACTGCGACTCAGGAACGTTAACAAGTAGTTTACTATTCCTTATATCGCATTTAGGTAGATGGCTTTCCAGTGAAGGTACCATCTTATACTGTCATTACATGCAGTGTGCCTTGACTTGGTCTTTGCCCATTCCCATACCTTGTTTAAATCTCGATGGAGATTTTCCATTGATGATTCGACTAACATATCCATTACGTGGACAGCCGTGTCGTCTGTGAACGCTGCTACGATAGTCCTTTCATAGAGCAGGGGAAGTATTGGGCCTAAGACGCTTCCTTGCGGAACACCGGAGTAAATTTCTTTCACTTCCAAGTATTCAGTCTCGTGTCTGACACGAAAGAGTTTACTATATTGTGTAGAAGTTTTCCAGTAAGATTAGCCGTAGTTTAAACCTTAGACCTCCGTACCACACATTGTCGAAAGCTTGCGATACGTCGAGAAGAGTTCTAGACCATATCTTTCTCTTTCCATAGAAAGTAGTTTGAATCAGCAGTCACGTCCCCGACGTAAGTAGAAGTCTTCCGATTTTTTGAATCCTGTTCCAAGGTGGTTAAGATAGGTTTAATCCAGAGGCACGCGGTATTGTTACCATCCCTTACACGGTCTCCTCTTTTCTCGTACGAGTTCTTGGACTTTAGGCTGATATTTCGCTTTTTTGTTCCGTGTTGCTCTCTTCGGAAAAGGAGTGTTCTTCCATACTGCACTCTGAATGTCTTCCATGAGTTTACTGACTTTGTTTTCTATTTCGAGCAGTGTCTTTACTTACTTACTTAGGTGGCACTACAGTTCGGGGTGAACATGTGCCTCAACCAAAAAGCCTCTCCAGTAAGCCCCGTCCTCAGCTTACTACCTCCAGCTACGCACTCCAAGTCGGTTGTCAGTTCTACTTGTGCGCGCCACCTAGGGCGAGGTCTCCCTCTACTGCGTTGACCCTCCGGCTTTGATTCGAACCATTCGATAACCATCTCAAACGACTAATGCCCATTTTTCTGACTAAGTCGATGTCGCTGTACAGCTCCTATAGTTCGTCGTTGAATCTTCACCTCCAAAGCCCGTCAACGCAGACGGGACCGAAAATTATACGAAGAATCTTTCTCTCGAAGCGACTGAGGATCTCTTCATCAGCTTTAGACATAGTCCACGCTTAAGCACCATAAAGTAGGACTGGGACAATCAGGGTCTTTTAAAGAGTCTCCTTGGTTCTTTGGGATAGGGCTTTGCTACTCAATTGCCTTCTTAGCCCAAAGAAACAGCGATTGGCAAGAGTTATTCTTCCCTTACTACCTCAAAGTTGTAGCTGCCGATTGTGACGTTCTGTCCAATACGTCGATGTTGTGTGTCCCTTCTCGTTGACAGCATATGCTTTGTTTGCCCTCGTTTAACGCTAAACCCATTACGGCAGCTTCCGTTTCAATACTAGTGGACGCTTCAGTGACAGCTCGCTGAGTTCTTCCAATAATGTCAATGTCTGTCATCGGCGTATGCTAGAAGTTGCACGGACTTTTGAAAGATTGTGTCTCTGGTGTTGGCTTGTGTTGTACGATGTTGAAAAAAGCACATGGCAGCGCGTTATCTTGTCTAAATCCTTTTTTGACATCAAAGGTCTCGGTGAGATCGTTACCGACCTTGATGGAGCAGAGAGAATTCTCCATCGTCATTCTGCATAATCTGACGAGTTTGGCAGGGATGCCAAAACTAGACGTGACTTTGTATAGCTCGTCTCTATAAATGCTGTCATATGCTGCCTTAAAGTCGATGAGCAGTGTCTTTAGCGACACATTTGAAGCAACATTTTCCTTGCAGTCTTTTCTGAAAACCTTCCAATTTGTTTCGTTACTAGATGACCCAGGCAGTCCTTCTTGTCTTGCTGGACTTCTAAACTTGAAGCTAATCTACAATTCTTGTGCCTTCTTCTGAAACAGAGAAGCAACTTCTACCCAATTTTGATGGTAAAGTCACAAAAAAACAGAAAACAGAGAGTCTCCAGTTTAAACTATGAGCAAGTACCATCCAATTCCATCACTGCAACGTCGGGAGAAGTTTTGCTAAAAGCGTATCTTGCAAAAGAAAGATTTACTGATCTTCAGCAGGCTTCTGTAGAGCCAAGTGGAGTTCCCTTAAATGATGCTCTTAGGATAGACATCCTGGTATATGACAGAACTTGCTTTTATCGACACACTACGATCTGAGCCTCAGATGGTATAGCCGATACCGCATCTATCCTGAGACAGAGTTTGACATTATGCGACACATTCTAGTGCTCCACTTCAAAACTACAGATGCATGGTACATAGTTTCTGGAAAGGAATCAGAACTAAGTGTCATATATAGGTAAGTGAAAGACACACATCAGAGCTAGACTTAGTTTAAGACCTGCTATAGGACACTATATATCAGTTGCTTGGCTCACAGCTGTTCACTTGAATGGAGAAACTAATTGCCTTTCCATCCAAGTTATTATAGCCCTGAAGCAGCAATAATTCTTGTCCATCTTTCCAACACTGCAGTCCACTAGACAGACTTCTCCTTCTGATAACTTTGCGTACAATACAGTCGCGATGCCAACACCTGGCAGTTCTAGAATCGGGTTCATTCCTGTTTGAATCTGTATACTTGCCTTCCATTTCTACTGAGTCCGTACTAAGAGGAGGAATATACATAACTCCAACAGATACGGGGATTTCCCCACATACTCGTACTGATAGTACTGCGCAACAAGTTATCAACATAGTTACTCACTCCTCGTCGATGACACATTAATTTTCAAATTAATATTCCCATGCAGTTATTCACCGTTCGCTCGATGATAAGAACCCCGCATGTCACACAAGTCGTCCTCGTCTTTATCACAAGAAACTTAATTTAATATAAAACCGATATGCAGCTCAGAATAACGCTCGGTTCCGCTTAAAAAAACTTCAACTGAACCACTCTCTACCTGTGATAACGATACACAAAGTTCCCTTGAAGAAGGCTCACTTCCGGCAAACCATCATCAGCCGATAGACCACAAGAATCAGCGATTGGAACCGAACGACAACACCCATAATGTGGGCCCCGATCGAGTGTGTAGGCCCACATATAACTTTATAGATACTTTCGTATCTGAACATTTTAATTGCCAGCCGATTATGGTTCCTTCTTTGCCATTCAAACTGGGCTCATATGTAAATTACCAGACGGCACTGACGCTGGCGCGTTAATTGCCTCTAAAGGCGTATCGCTCGCGCTTAGGTGACGCCGAGGTGACATTTGCCTGAAACAAAGGAATCGAATTAATTTTTCGCTTGTTTTTGGCGCAAAAAAGCGTCCATAAATCAAATGAAATTTATTTTTATACGCCAAACTGGCATACTCGATAAATTTGGCATCCTGCTGAGTGGCCGGGAAAATTGATCTTCCAAAACGGAGGAAGGTAAGAATATACTGTCCATGGCATTCCCCATTCAGGAGCTCAATTAAGAGACCAAACAACACCTCGGATGAACTACCTGTTTTACGATTTTGTTTTGATTCTTCCTTTGGCCCGGGCCAAAAGGATTCCCTGTCTTGCCGAAGACTCAAAGTGCACAGATAAATCCATAACACACTGGCAGGCAGGCAGGCTGGCAGAGAGGGTATCGATGACCAGGTAGATGGAAATCAAGAGGGCAAGACCAACCGATTACTCACATGGCTAATGATAGTTCGGTATAGAGTGGTGAGTGATGGTGGGTGTGTTTGTTTCGATTATGCGGTGATAGATTCTGTCAACAGATCAAATTAATGAATGGAATTAGGGGGCGCAGTAGAATGGATTACAAAGTGGCGTTAAAAGGATGAAGAAAACAAAAGGAACAATGACACATGAGAACAGTCGGTCGGTCGGTTTTTTTGTTTTTGATTTTCTCTTTGAAAAGGATCTTCGGTTTTGGTCGGAGTTGAGAGATGAGTCACGGTTGTGGCAGATTGAGTTATAGGATCGGAAATGTATATGCGGTTGATGCATCAGATGGAGTAAGTATACCGAATATCCGTCAGCGAAGTTTACCCAAACTTTCGCTGATCTGTATCCTGGGGGCGGTTATGTATAGGCATTTGAACCGTCATGGAGTAATCTTTGGCCACTTAGTCGATAACACAATGTCCCCTCTGTTTATTCATGCACAGAGGTCGAGGAACTTGGCAGTTCTAAGAAGTTCCATCGCAATATGCCCTCCTGATTGAGATTGTTCTACTTAGTCCTGATAATTGTCCTGCTAGCTTAGAGTACATAGGTATATTCTCTTACTGGGAGAGTACAGTAGTTATCTATCCAGTCAACCAAAACTCGAAGAAATGCTCGTAATCTGCTTAGGCCGGGCAATCCTCATCCTGGAATGACATTAAGACAACAGAAGTGAGTACCTCTTAGGGCATGCACAGCTTCTTTCCATATACATCGACTGGATTGATGGCATACTTCAGATGATGCTGCAGAAAACATTCAACAAGGTGATCCCATGTCTAGTACCTATCTATAGAAGATGTATATTCCACATTCCCAGCGCTGGTGTCGTGTTCATGTTGTGTTTAGAAAGCTGGGAATAGTGGACAGAAATAGACCAAGGACTTCAGACTCATCAGCTTATCCTCCTTCCTTTCGACGACGTTGAAATGTATCTTAGACCCACAGACATACGAAATCCGCCAAGGCCTCGACAATGCCTACGCATCATCGTGTTCGGTTTCTGGAAATGTGTCTCAGTTCTCCCCAACTCTTTTCCAGTTGCCGTGCTTCCTTCTCAACTATTCTGCGCCACGTACTCCTAGGACCGCCGCATATGCTGTCATTCTGAGTAAGCGGGTTCCATTGCATCACGTGGTTAGCTATGGATATGTCATCCTTTCGGAGAGTATGTCCAATCCACTGCCACTTTCGTCGTCGTATTGCTTTTCTTGTCCTTCAGTGTAAAGTGCCTTGGTGTGATACTTGATCCAAAACGGAGCTGGAAACTCAACGTCGACCAACTGGTCAAGAAAGCCTGCTTGACTCTCTACGCTTGCAGCCGAACCTTCGGTCAGAAATTCGCATTTCGCTTGAAGATTATCTTATGAATGCATACCACGGTGGTACGTCCTATACTTTACTGTGGATCGCTAGAACTCATGTTCAACTGAACCCTTAAACGTAGTGTTGCAGCTTTTATGTTCTTCTCATCACATAGTGCGGTCAGATTAGCAAAACAGGATGCTGGTGTACCAAAACTAGTTCAAACTAGTGTGGTAAGTACGGAAATTGTCTCTGATTCCCCCAAACATTTCCATGTCATACCGGCTTCCTGACTCTAGCAGTGGGTTCCTGCTTTCTACTTAACCAAACCAGAAAAAATACCTTAACAGCCATGGCCATCCTCATTGACAACCGGACCGAAGCTGATAGAACTGTATAAAGAGGAACTTTCCTCGCTGGGTCATCGCTGGGTCTCCTTTGTGTACCGGTTCACAGTAACTTGCTCACCTTGATGGTTGACTTGCTGAGTTTCAGACTGGTAAATAGGGTCCAAAACAAATTCCAAATCGTATATTACATTGATCAGGAAGTTTCAGAAATACCCACCCTTTGTTGCTTTCAGTCATATGATTCGAGATTTTGTAGGTTGACAGCTGTCATTGACATTCAACTTAAACGTCATCGATTGACATTTGTAACAGCTACGCTGTCAACAGTACGTCTCTGTGCGTATTTTCTTTGCAGCACCTAGTTTGCATCAAGTTTCATGTCAAGAACGGATTTAATGGTTCGAAGGCTTTGGAAACATTAGAACAGTGTACTCTGTCGAAAATAAACGCTTCAAAAGCATGACTCCGTGGAGCATGACGAGCAAAGGCTCGAAATCATCGACACCGAAAACTTACGAAAATATCAATAAAATCAAGGAAATGCCGCAGGACTCAAACATTGCTTATGGATCCGTTCAGGACATTTGGTTAAAAATGTTGGCTTCAGACGTCTCTCTGCAGAACTGGTGATGAAATACCTGAAAGCGAAAAACACGATTTTAGCTGCTGAATACGACCCAACCTTCATCAAACGCACAATTTCTGGAGACGAAACGTTAGTTCTTGAATACGAATCTCAATCTAGGTATCAGGTGAGTGAATGGCCTAAACCACGTCATTTTTAGTCGAAAAAGTAGATAATGCTTATGGTTCTCATGGTTTTTATGATTTACTGCGTTGTGCATCATGAATTCTTGCTATAAGATCAGCAACAAGCTTTCTTTTTTGGGCGTTATGAGCCATTTACGCGAAGCAATTCTTCAAAAAAGACAGGATTTGTGGCAAGGGAGTCATGGCTTTTGCACCACGACACAATCCCATCCTTATTCGATAGTTTTTAACGAAGAACAGAACGAATATCATCCGAAACCAACTAAATTCCCCTGATTTGGCTTCTTGCGACTTCTTCCTGTCCAACCGAGTCAAAAAACTGCTCCGGGGAACATGTTTTAGCAACCCAGAGGCTGAACATCAAGAATATTCTGACCAAGCTAGTAATTTCCAAATCAAAGTTATGACTTCTGTCCCTGATGGCGCAGAGCCAGTGCCCAACATATGGACTTAGCTCAAGTCACTCTAAGGACATGGTAATTTCCTTCCCCCATGATTCATCCTCCAAATTCCATTCCTACACCTTTGGCGGCACCATCAAAGCCACTGGCCACCCTTTGACGCCGCCATAACCATTAGTTCCAAAAAGCTTTCAAAACAAACCAACAATCTGCTCCAAATCCAACGATCAGAACGAACCCAAACCAAAAAAACACACAAAACTCCTGTCGCACCAGGTAAATACACCTCCGGCCGGCACAACGACAAACGAGAAGTCAGAGCGAAAAAAAACCAACTCCAACCGAAGAAACAAAAAAAAAACAACCATTTAGCCACACTTCTTTGTGCGTCCATCCAGTGCACCGATCCTGATTCATGCCGAGACTCCGGACTAATTGATTTTTTATTAGCCATTCGACCTTTTTTTAACCTTCGTTTTATGCCTCGTCTTTTATCGTATCACCCTGCGTCCGCATTTGCTTCGGAATTCGATATTGACTCTGCGGCACCGCCAGTGGTGGTGACAACGCCGGCCGCCGGCAGCCGGATGACAAGGAATGTACGATTGGAATGTTGGCGCACAAGTGAACGAAACAAGAACTAGAAATCAAAAGTGAACAGGACAGCACACAGCGAGTCACCGGAAACTTGTCGCCAATTGTCCGGCCACGGTTCATTGCAGTTAATTGAGTGCTCTACCCCTAAGGGGTAGTTCCACCACCAATTGACACCCCCTATGAGCGAAAGGTAAAAAAAACCCTCGTGACAGGAAAAACATGCAATAACCACTTAACGCACTGCATGTGGCCCAAAAAAATCTACAGATACTACCTGTAGATACTCGATAACAGGTAGGAGGTTGCATCACCTTAAACCTGATTCGATTGGTGTTTGTATTTCTGTTCTGCTTAAGGGCCTCTTGAGATTTATGACGCAATTGACGCTGAATGGCTGAAATGTCATAAATTATCGGCGCTTAGCCCGGTAATCAACTTCTGAAGGTTACACCTAGTTGCGATGGTTATGAGTTTATTGCGTAGACTCTGCGAAAACTAAGAAAAAGAAACTCCCTGCGAAGGTTAACCTGTCTGGCAGGATCTATTCATTCATTGTTTGGCCATAGACATGGCTAGGCGCCATGGCTTAATTGCATTTTTCTCAATGAGATGCAGACAATTGCATGGAGGGCTTGTAGCCAAAGCCATAGCCACCCCAAAGAGGAACGATTCGAGATTTCTATTTTCACATCGCAATCAGGGAACTTCTTATTCGGTTCGAGATAAGAGACCTTGCGCCAGTATCAGACTTCTGATGAATAAGTTAAAAATATTCTTTTCTGTGCTCTTATCCGAAACGGAAGCTGCACGCCAGAGTTCTTTTAGTCCGTCCGCGTGTTGACTGAGTTTACGAAAAAAAACAGAAAATACTTCACGGAATGGAATGCTAATCTTAACTGATTGTGTGTTTCTTGTTTTTGTTTTTGTTTTATAGTATAGCAGCACGGGCCAGTAGAATAGCACACAAAAAGATACAAAGAGTTGAATATTTCTTTATCGGGGCTTAGTGATTCTTATTTGGTTTTGCGGTTTTCGCTGCGATAAAACTTATTGGAATGCGGCTAGTTATAGTGATTTACTTATTGGCGGCTTGAGACTGTATCCAGAAAAACGCTAGAATCAAGTATATGGGTGAAGCGAAGTCAGCATGTGAATAGAAACCAAGCAGAGTTTACAGACTTCAACAACGTTCCAAATCAATAGTGAGCTTCGAATAAGAATCTGAGACAAGGCGTCATCTAAATCCTGCTGAGCTTGGCTTAGATGAAACGTTTGATCTGCCTGCATCCTGGAGAGCCGAGCCACACACAGTTGTGTTCGTAATAGTGGCTTTGACTAAGGATGCGGGTAAACCTAACGCAGATTCAGATCCTGTGAACGCATCCTCTGAGCCTTGCTTATCAATCGGAGATCTTATTTCCTTCAATTCAAGTGCGACCTAGGACCCAGGCAAGGCTAAAAAATTTCACCATTGGGACCGAGTTCTTGTATTTTTAAATTATTTTGGAACAGGTTGCAGATTTGATCAAAGCCTAGAGCCTGATTGTCGATAAAGACGCAAATACTCCAACGGCTCCAATTGAATAACAGATGTGTGCTTGCCTAACGAGTAGGGAAGTCTAATATTGTTGGGTCCGCGGTCTCCATGAAGGTTCAATTACAACCCAATCTAGGCTCAGAGTCTAACTGAACCTAGCACTGAACGAAGGAAAAGTCGGTTCTAAACAGTAGCCGAAGTTGCCGTGTCATTCCATCAGATGACATATTTACAAAACTTTAGTGTAAGACGATTGATTGGTTTGATAGTACAGGACATGGTAAAAGTATCAAGGGGAGGTAAAACAAAAAGAGAGGATTTAGTGTAGAGCCCGATATACTCGGGAAAGCTGTGTAGCCGAGACAGACTGACTCTTCTCCACCAAACAACCAACGCATAAGGTAGAAAAGATCGTATCAGACTCATGCCTTGCCAAATATACCTTTACAGTCCTAGAAAACTGAAGACAACTTGGATGTCTTCTTGTATTGATATACCTTGTCCAAAGAAATGTGTTATCTAGGATCACTGCCAGGTATTTTACACATAATCCTCCGTCTCGTAGGTTTCCTCAGTTTTCAGAGAATTATGTGAAACCTATCTACAACCAGAGTTCTCTTCATCTACCTCGTGTTTTCTAGCGAAGTCAGAAAAGCCTTATTGTCGAAGGTGCCCCCTATATCTATGAAAACACTCATGACGTATTCTTTCCTGTCAAGCGTCTCACAGGATTCTTCACGCTGATATGGATGTTGTATCTTAGATCGATGTAGCATCGTCAGTACTCCAAACGAGAGAGTAGTCTTCTCTATCAATTTTGGTATGAAAGCCTCTCCAAACGTACGCCAAGGTATAAAAATATATTCCAATGCCAGACACGGAATAAAGGTTCTCGTCAGAGCTGCCGGCAACTGACTCATTCCCTATTGGAGCAGAATTTGGTACACTCTGTTGGAACCAGGCGATTGAAAGCTATCAAAGGATCCTACCGCATATCTGATAGCCATAGTCCAATATCTAGTTGTGCGTAAGACTGGACATGATTAGTGGAATATAGTTTCTTTTCATCTATATTCAACCAACTGTCTAAGTGTGTGAAGGAATACCCAGCTAAGGTATGTGTATTCGTCTAAGACAGACCAAGCACCCACCCACTCGTAATGGCTTGGTCTTTAAACCGAAAATGAGATCGTGCTGTTCTCTGGGGACTGGGAATGAAAGATTCTCTTGACTGGATCGTTGTTGCCCATTCGCTTGATGTAACTTAAACGATGTAGTCGTAACCACCGTGGCTTTTTGACTTCACCCAAACAAAGTCGGACTACAAGGTAGAGGCGGTTATTAATAAGATTTCGTATAAGACTACAGACGGATGGTACTATGATTGTTGTCGCACATTTACACTGAATTTTCTTTGCATTCTTTCCGGCCAGCGCTTCCTTTGCACTGCTGCATCGTCAGATGTCCATCTTCTCTCACCATCTCACTGATATTGCGATACTAGATCCACTAAGTGTTCGTGTCTGTGGAGGACTGTTTGTTGCCCTTATTAGTAGTCCCTCCTGATCCCTACAACCCTTTCGACATCAGTTCTGTCCTGTTCTGTAACGCTTTCGGTTGGGTCTATTGATCACATCTTCATCGATTTGGTAGAGCATATCAGTCTTCTCCACATTATGTTGGTTAGTCATAGTAAGTGTGAAACGCTTTTCCCTTCGACAGCTCCTAACGTAATGTAGACTAACTTCAGAAGGATTCGCTTAGGTAGTTGGAAACATGTTGGATTATCCCAATGACTCCTTCTTTGAATCCAAGAATCCACTCTTTCGATTCCTAGAAGTTGCAATCATAAGGCGAAACGAGAAGGAAACATCGACAGTCAGTCCGCCATGAAGGCCGTCTCATCCACAGTCGTCATCCTGGTGAAATGATGCCGTGAACAACTCGCAGCACGACATCACACTCCTTTGAAAGTGAGCTAGCGAACGAATTTGCAAGCAAGTAAGTCCAGCCAATGACAGATGAAATGCACACTCATCATGTCGAGTCTCCAAAAACTCTGGAGGAACCACGAAAACTAGAAAGAACCTCTTAATCTTCATGTATCTGCCACTATCCCTTGACGACTGAAGAAGAATGCGACTGAAGAAGTGGCGACCTATGCAGAGGCTCTGGCGATGCAGACGTAAAAGAACATACTTTGCAATTTCTATGCGAATGCCCAGGCATCTTAAAATCTTATCTTGGACAAATATCAGTTCGTAGATCTGAGCGACTTGTCAGGAAAGCCACCAGCGATCATCCCCAAATTTCCAACAAGTTCTAGTGGATCCATTGGTGCTCAGAGTGCTAGCTGCAGTCTCCCTTGTATCTACCTATCTGCCTAGGTGATACTACAGTTCCCAGTAAACTGTGCAAGAAAGCCGAGAAGATTCTTTACTGAGTTGTTCCCTTGGTTAAGGTCCTTAAACTGAACGTTTGACTAGGTCGGTGTAACTATACAGTTTCATAAGGCTCGATACGGCCTTACTTTAGTATCGTCTTCCTTTCCCTTGGTTGGTCACGTGTGCTTATATTTGAAGTATCTCATAGTTAGAGACTCCAACGACAATTGCATTTACGGAATCTTTGCTTTGCAATCCGAAAGATAGACGTAGTACCTCAGTGCAAAACACTTCTCCCGCAACAGCCCTCTAAAGAGGTTGGAACCCACTCTTAAGTCGAGGTACCATTTAGACATGATGGTGAGAATAGAGGGTTAAGAAGTGGAGAGTATATTTTGACGTTTGTGACGTTTAAACTGTCACAACTGTCGACTTTCCCGTCATCATGCTGTGAATGTTGACAGCTTATCAGTCACTATGGCTGTGTTCGGAAACACTGTGTGCATGTTCACTTGTTCCTCGTACTGTAATATTAAACAAATTTATTGAACCCATTAAACAATTTGAACAACATTCGGCACTTTTTTGTTAGTCTACTCCACAATAAAACACAAAATCAGAGCTAAAAACATTCGCTGAGTAATAAATTACAAAATTAGCATTCAATCGCAATTGGGCTCGACGATAAATCATGACATCACTTGAGTTATAATCGAATGCAAACCAGTTTAATGCCTGTACAGCACACCGTACAATTGCATTAAGTAAACCTAAACAACAAACGGAAACATATTTCCATCAGTCGGGTAAAACCAATCGATCAGATTGTATCGAGAGAAATGAAAAATGTTCCCTAATCGATTTAAATGACTACATGTTATCGAAAGTTCACGGCTACGGAGTCATTAATCGAATCTCCAACAATTTGGAGCGGAAGTTGTGGTATACGAATTGTTTTATTGGACCTATCATCTCCCAATTAACCCAATTTTGTGGTCAATTCTTGACGATAGTGGCGCGAGATGACAATCTCGTCAAAATTCGGTGATACAAATTTTTTTTGCATCAACTTCTCAAGACTGTCGCTCGACGGAAGAGCGAAGATCAGTTCGAATTTTATTCAAATGATTCTGGTTCGGTGTTTATCTCGGTTTTGGGGGGAATTAATTTGATAAACGTTGCGGACATTGAAAAAGACACCGAATGGCAATTAATTCGAAGAGAAAGAGAAATGTTAATCGATGGTTAAGGTTTCGATTAATCAATCAGACTGCAATGTGGTTGGATAATTTATTCTGGCATTAATGAGAAATCCATTGGTGGAGAATGATTAACAAGAATTAATTAGTTTGCACTAATAAATTTGAAAATTCGCAAGAACAAAAAAAAACCAACATCATGTTGTAGAGTTTTTGTGGTCTGATTCATGTACGCAAATCAGAGGTGTTTTACAGATGTGACATCTGTCAGACTGTTTGATTATGATAATGTAGGGTTTTATGACGGATGCGTGACATTGACTTTGAATAGACAGTACCAGCACTGATAGTCTTTGCTTTGTTTAGGGACAGGGATCTATTCCTCAGTCCTGCTGAAAGGGCAAGGTGAGCGGCCTAAGTTTTCTGATAAAAACATGAAAAAGACGACGATAAGACGACGGACACTGGGCAAAGGAAACAGTATTTCTATTTTTTCAGAAGAATATTAGGTTTATTTAGTCTCTTCTGGACCGTACTGCCACTATTTTAAATGATATTGTAGTCAAAATTCATATATTAGGCTCGATACCCATTCCTATTGCTATCGACGTAGTCCTTGTTAAATGTCTATATGAACCGACTTCATCTGACGTCAAGCAAAGGAGAAATTCTTTTTTAAAATAATATGACACTGAAAGGATCTACATTATTGGCAAGAGCTGTCTAAACTGGATTTGAAATCGTTTAAGGCTTACACATCCCCTGGAACTTGTAGGCTTTCAGTAAAATTTTCTATATAACTCGAATATATAAAATGTAGACTTATGGGAGCCTTCAAAACACTGACCTAATCTCTCTAAGAAGATACATTTTGTAAAGGTTGGCAATGAGAGATAGGAAAGACAGGATGGGACATAAGAATGTATAAGACTGTCAGGCATAATGACTCAAACTTGGTTTCCAATGAATAGAACAAACTAAGATTCTGGAAAGCTGTAACTACACCTATTGCAGAAGTCACACAAGGCGAAAAAATACTCAAACTTCAATATATTAACAAAAAAATCAACAATTTTTGAGGACATAAATCCATTTCGAGTTTTGGTTTTATTTGGTCCACTTTTAAACCCGAATTATCCTATAGGTCAGAGCTTAAAGTGAATGAAGCGGTGAAGCGGAGCGCAGCGGTGCAAAAGTGCTTAGTTAGCATTTGACCCTGACTTCTTTTCACTGTGAACTCCAATGTGGACCTATGACACTCCTTCAGCTAAGGCACCTTGTTAACAGGCTAAACCAGTCATCAGATGAAAAATAGACTTATCTTCTACGAGAAATCTTATGAAATTTAAAAAACTCCTCTTTTAAGGATACGGTTTCAAAAAACGAGTATTTGTCTACTTGTCTGATAATCCTGGAAACGGAAGAATGCACGAAGATTGCCTACGCGGCTGACATTACTATAGCAATTTCAGATAGACATCTAAATAGCCTTAAAGGAAACCAGGAAAACGTTTTAAATAAGCTAACCACTACGGTGTGGTTTGGCTGTGAAGATGTTGGTCATAGGACCGAAACCTATGTACGAACTCCCTTCGGTAAAGCCTAGCCCGAAATCATCTAAACAAAATCCAACAGATCAGCTTGCTTCTACATAGTTGGTGTGCAAACTTTTGGACATTTTGTTTCACTTGACACTCCTTAACATTTTTGGTAACCAACTGGCCAGTAAATATTTCGACCACCCGTCGAATCTGGATAATTTCAAAATATCTTTGCTTTGACGAGAACTTCAAAGTAACCATTCTTTTTAGGACATTCTGGTAGGAAGAGGTGTTCATGGAAGATCAATCGGTCAAAAGCTAACAACGGGATAGGTGGAAGTATTTTCTCTGATGGACCTAATCTCAGTTTCTCCTTCTGTCTTCCTAATCTTGGTAGCGTGTAATAGCGATTAAAGAAGTCCTATATTGGCTCAGGAAAACCTTTATATTCACTAGAGTTGTCTACATCTTTTCAAATAGCAAAGTAGCTAATTTTTTATGTCACCTTTGTTGGGTGCCGGGGTATAGAGATATTCTAGGGAACTGTAGAACTGATGAACTTGCCAGACATGGAACTACTGTACCCACTTGATCGGGAAAAATTATTTTCAGTATTCCAATCGCTACATGTAAACTTAAATTAATGCTTGATCCTCTCGAAAGATTAGATATTAGGTGGACAAGTGGCATAACGTGTCTAGGATTGGCCTTTTCTGTATCTGAAATGCTCTAAGACTTTGATCGCTCTTAGAAGAATGCATATCTGCACTGTAATAGGTGTCACCACTGGACATTACCTCATAAGAAACAAACACCTAGACTGGGTGGCACTGAAATGATTTTCGCAAAGGTTGCAGAGATGATGAGGAAGAGGAATCTATTCTCCACGAAGAAGAACTTCATTTGGGATCTTCCTTTTAAATGATCTCGGTGATCTTATTGGCACCGAAATTAGGAGTCTAATACGCTTCTTAAAAAGCTCATGTAGGTACGAAGGACTAAAGGATCCAGATGGTATCACTACAGAACATGCTGGCAGCCACTTTAAATCTAAACATAAGCCTTGTCTACTTGTCTGTCATACAGACATTCTTAGTCCTGCATACTTTTCATTGATCTACAAGCCCGAAGCAATACAGTTCTCACTGCTACGATCCACAAAAGTCCTTCGGTCAGTTTTGAACTGACTAGTACTAAGTTTGACTTCCAGACAAACTAGCTTTGGGAGTCTATTTACGGCTTTATATCTCAGCATCATCCTACAGTATTCTTGAATTGTTTTGACTGGGATGGAAAGTTCGAAATCTTTCGGTTTAAAGTTCTCTGACTTGCTTTCGTACATTAATGCGACTTCTTGTACCACAAATATCTGTCCAATTTAGGAAGTATTAACGAAGGTTGGCTGCTTACGAATGAGAGTAGGAATGATCTACGCAGGACCATTGCTCTTTTAATTTTTGTTTAGGAAATCAACGCCAAATGTTTCAGATACGATGTACCGTCAGAATTGCACTCCAAATGTCACTAATTGCGGTTAAAAATAGGAGCAGTGTCTATATACAACCTTGTAGCATTCCACTAAGAAAGCTTAGAGGTAACTCTATCACCTAAGTTTAGTTTAAGTATTCCTTGCTTCGGATAGCTTATTTATGTTAGCGCTAGTGATCTTCCCATCTGTGTGAATCTGCAAGTCATGCGTGCACCAAATCAACTCGTTGTTCTAATCTGCTCTTCCTTAGTTCTTAAGCTGAACTGAGTTCCTGATGGCTTTGACAAGAAGGACCTAAATGGCTGTCATCACTGTAAAATCACTTTAAAGTCACATGTAGAACTGTAGAAACCCAACATTTGATTGGCGAGTGGCGCTGCTTTTGACATACGTCAAACAGCTGTCATTACCAAACACTTTCGAAAGGCTATCCAATGTTCAACACTTCTGTTGATACAAACCTGATATGAGCAACACCGTGTACCTAAACTGCATCGACTGCATTATGGAATTAAATTGCGAATATGTTCATTCTTATGTGGATTACGTAAGTGAAAATCAGTCTGACAGCCAGGTGTTCTATGACAGCGACAGGAATGTCAGGCAATAAATCTGAAATCGATGGTGAATGTGCATAACTGTAATTTTGTTTCAATTGTTTCCTTTTTACTTCTCTGCTACACACATCCCACAGTAGAAACCATCCATTTAGAGACCTTGAACGAACGGGTGCAACATCTGATTATGAACCAATAAACCGATGAACGATGCCATCATTATAATATTTGCTAATCGTATTAATTGCTTTGAAACTAATTGCACACCTCCTTCCTCGTCTTTGTTCGACGAAACAGATAGAAGTGCGACGACGACAAGCATTCACGATCCGTTTCGGATCACCATTCCATTCGACCGAAAGTAGACGAATCCAATCATAAATCACGGCATATTATTGCACGGCGACAGGTTAACAACTGGTTGCACTTAAACCACTCAGGGAAATATATATGTATGGATATTTTCTTCATTTTTTTTTTTTTTTATTGGAAATATATCCGACTCATAACGTAGATAGCTGCTGCCTGAAATCACAGCCATCAGAGTGTGGAGATATACCTTGAGTGTCTAGAATTATTGCTGTGCAGCGTTACTGCAACTTTATGCAGCTCATAATGAAGGCCATAAAGTTTTTTCGTATGGCTAAGGGAAGGACTAAATGGACACCAAAGTATGTAGTAGTAGTAGTAGTCGTAAAAGAATTTACACCGAAGGGAGTGCTAAATGCAGGTTCATAAGTCGAAAGGTTTGAATTAAGTAATTTCGCTGCCATTAGGGTAGAGCTGTTGATAAAGGGATTTGTTTTCTAATTTCATTCACAGTAGTTGGGACATGGTATATCCATCCAACAGGATGGTGTTCGCTGTGTTGAAAAAGGAAAAGGAGCGACGTATTTATGTAGAACTATCCTGAGGAATTCAAGCAACCATGCACATGTATAACATAATGTAGGACCTAGGACTAAGCCCTGTGGAACTCCGTCTCACACATTGTATTGCTGTTCTACAGACTCACATACACGTTTCGAGGTTTTGCTTTGCAGACGATTCGAGCTTCTTTAAGACCTAGAGGGGTGGTTGTAAAGAATACTGTAAAGCCGCTCGTGATACTAGCAGATGACAGAAACTTTCTCAAAATATACGTATTGATGCCTCTTCTGGTCTCTTTTGTGTCCTCTTATCAGTCTCTCTATTGTCTCCTGTTAGATAGGTAAGTAGGATGCCTTAGCAGGCCCCATTAGCCTCACTTAGACACATGGATCTTAGATCCTCTTAACATAACCTTGGAACCACCAAGAGCCTATGTAAGTACAATCTTCTTCAATCAGAAAGAGTTGGACACGAGCAAAGGAGGTGGAGAATGGTTTCTTCATCTTCTTCGTCGGTGTAACTTCTACAGAAATCATTAGCTAGCTGGCTCAGCCTAGTAGGATGTCTAGGGCGTCCTGTTCTGTTTGATCAAACAGTTGGATTGTTGCTGATCCAGTTTTGTGGCAGATCTGCTTGGAGGTTAGAAACGTTGTACCGTGCTCATTGGCAGTGTTGAGCTCAAGCAGATACACATCTTGTCCTATAAGATCGATAATATTGCACCCTGTCTGACAAGCTCGTTGACCATATAATTCCCTGGAATGACATAGAGCCCCAGCACCCAGATGAAGTGAATTGTTCTGACGACAACTGAGGACAGTTGAATGTGAAAAATTCCAAGAATTTGTTATCGCATTACACTTCAGCTGCGATAAGGCCTCCTTGATCGCCATGATCATCGCCTGGAGGCGGTAACACATATTTATGTTTAGATCATTGGAGATGCACCTCCTCCTACTCTTGATTCTGTTTGTGATCCATCCATATCGAAGGATACGGACCCCGTGGTTTGTAGTCACCTGTACTCCCTACAATCGAGTCTTGAGAAAATTCGTGAATCAAACTTCTTATCGAAAAGAATTTAAGGAAGTACGAGTACGTAATCGGAGTTTTGCGGGAAGGATTCAAGACTAGTCCTGTTCTAAGACTAGACCACTGAAATGTAGCCAAGCTGTCGGGGTGATTCTTAGTTCCCCATTAGAGCAAAGGCCAGCGAACTTTTCTATCCGGAGTTGAGGAAACAGGTTTTCGAACAACTTTTGCAGAAGTCAGGGGATCGTTTAGAGTATGATTCGACAGCCTTGATGACGGATACCGAAGGCAAATGCTGTAGTGGCTTTCTTAGCACGTTCTAGGACATTAGATTTTCGACTAAGTCAAGTATGAGATATTTAGTTTTGAAGGAGAAATGAAGAGCATAGTTTTGGAACTAACAATTGCGGAATTTTTTATTTCTTTAATAAGTGAACAAGTTCTCTTGTTTCAGAGTTGAGACTAAGCCTACATCCCTTAAATTTTTGAGCATTTACCCATCTGTAGCAGCTAATAACCACTTCAAACACAGACTTAATTTTGCAAAGATAAAAGAGCATCTCGCCTTAAAGAGTGCAAGGCCGTTTCTACCGATTTCTCTTTGCTATTTGCATGCTGTGACGCTGACGTTGGTTCGACACTGCAGTGAATGTGGACGCCTATCACTTTCTCCAGAGTTTTTAAATGAAATCAAAATACATTTACGACTCTGAAATCTTTAGGATTGGCATACAAGCTTTTGCTCGCACATTTTGGAATGTAAATCAGGTCAGGTGACTTGATCTACAGGAATCCAGCCTCAGTTGAATATCCTTTGTGGAATTCTTGAAACAATTAAGAAAATATTTAGTCCTACATCCGTTTGTAGTAGGGGCGTACCTCCTTACCCATGTTTTCGTCATGAATTTTGTGTAGATACTTTTCTTAAGATTTGATACGTGGTTCTGTCGAGGCTTAGGACTACCTCTGTATAGTTACAGCCGCTACAAGGTTCTGTGTTTCTGATTCTCGTTTCTAATTTAGCTAGCTCCGTGGACAATACAATTCTTATTAAAAAATCATTCTTGTTGATGAGGGCTTCCATCTCTACTTCAATAACCAAAATGATTTCATACGCGGATCAGGATCCCTTAACCACCGGCATTTTTGTGCAGATCTTTGTATGAGGAAATCTAGTGTGAATGTCAGTATGTCCTCATATTACTGTCGCCATTCTCTTCGTAAAGTATGTACTATCAAGGCGGTGAGACTCCCAGTCTTATCAATCATGCTAAATCAGTCAATGATTTGATGTTGGATGTTGATGTTTGGTGAGTAGATTGGGGGTTTCCCCCAACACTTCTAAGCTTCCACGCTGTCGCTATAAATAGTTCCAAGGCCCAAGACTGTCACCATTCGAATGCCTCTGACGAATTACAAGACTTATACTTTTTTTCTCTTTACAGATGAGCTGAAATATATGTTTCCCTGCACAGATTTTACGGAGCTAGAAAGTCAGAGGAACTCATCATTCTATTATCTGCAGCCATTTCTCGGTAAGGCAGCACAATTGTTTACTCGATTTGCTCTTAATTTTATTTCAAATCAAGTTGAACCGTTAAAGACTCAAAAACTTTGACAGCTGTCATTTATTTGCAAAAGTACCCCATACCCTGACAGAAAATCGACTAAATTTTCCAATAAATCTCCGACGCTTGTCGACAATGACAGTGACTCCATATTGAATAACGGTTTCTTTTAAAAAAGATATGCATAATGTGTATTATAACAACCAACTGTCAATCTAATGACACAACTTAATCAAAATAACATTTATAAAACAATTTAAAATGCGAACAAAATCACTGTCACCGATTACAAGCGATAAAAGTTTGTTCGCCTTGAAACGATAAATATTATCTCCCTCTCTCTCTTTCTTTATCTCTCTCTCTCTCTGTTTGTGTGTGAATTATGCATTTCAGGCAGCAACTGCTGCCACTGCTACGATTAAATAAATTCAGATTAATTACTAAAATAGTAGAAAAATAAATTAAAATATTATGCAACTTGTTTCGCGCACACAGAAAAAATAAAATGATAACCCAACTCGCTCGGATAGTACTACATACACTTCAAAGCGAAACACACAAACATTTGCGAAATTTACATAAAAGTGACATTAATCAGCGCGCCGCCTTGACAGGTGCTCTCTGTGGTTCGTCGTCGTCGTCGTCGTTTATTTTGGTTGCCACCTGCGCGCGTAATGACTTTTTGGCAACAAAGCAGAATGTCTGTCAATTGGGCAAACATGGAAATCCATTTCCCCCTTCTGTCATTGGTGACAGTTTTTTATGTTTTTTTTTTTTTTTTGTTTTTCTCTTTGTCAATCTTTTGATATCATGATTTGAATCAAACAACAGACGTGTGGTAATTGATTTGGCTCCAAAGATTCTTTTCTTTCTTCTTTCACTGGTCCTTAGAGCCGACAACGGCTACGATGGCGGCAGCGGCAGTGGCGGCGGCGGCGCTAGCATCTGCCATAAGGGCCCACCACAAGACAATTTCTCCACTTCTATCACTTAAGCAGTTTATATGTGTATATTATAATCTAAGAGATATGCGCGTGCATCTCCTAGGTAGGTGGTGGCCGTGATTCCATATATTAACAAAAAAAAAAAAAACGAAAAACTTAAGCCGTCCGTCTGTCCAACTGACGATGTCGGTGACATCAAGAGACGATTATTGAGTTTTAAGTGGATTCCACCATAAAAAGAGATCACCTCTTGACGGTGTTTGCTTGTAGTGTGGTTGTAGTTGTCGTTTTAATTTCCGATTTATTATCATTTTTTATAGAATTTTTTTTTTGTTTTTTGTATCTTTTGCGGTTTACGTTTCGATTATTAGAATAATCAATTAATGGTTAGGTTTGGGAGTGTTTTAGTTTAGGTGATGTGTCTACACCATAGACTCTACACTCATAGTGCGTCTAATAGGCGTTTCAAATTTATAGAAATAAAATAACTTGGGCGGTTAAGTGCTAAATTGATTGAATACGAAATGCCGTCGGAACTTGGAAGATGCGATTGATACAATTTAATTTAATGATAGTTATCTGTTGCAGTCATTAAAATGTTTATTTGCCTTCAGCTTGATTGAAGGACAGGAGTTTTAAGCTGGTTTGGAGTTGATAGCAGGGACGTTTGTTTCAGATTTGCTTGTAGCAGTGCAATTTATAGTGAGAACTTGACATTTACCTGTCAAAAGGTTGAGTAAATGTCAATCGATAGTCTATGCAATAAGTCGTTTGATTTTATAATTTAGTTGTAGAATGTGGCGCCGCCGTCGGTAGAGAATTAGCATACAACTTGACATATAAATGTTTGCGTTTGAGTATGATTGAGTTATGCATTTGCATTCCATTGTTCGTTTAATTCAGTCTAAGTAACTTGGAGACATTGTGGTACGTATGCGTGGGACACTGCTATATTCTAAGTGCCCTGATGATCGGGCATTCATTCAGTTCATGATTTTAAAATGTCATGGAGGGATGCAGTAATTCATCACAGATTCTAAAACCCTAGACGGAAAGGTTTCCTGCGTTCGTTGTGCAGTGTGAGAAGTGCTATGACTATTTTTTTGTACCCATACTCAACAAAACACAAATATTTGACACGACAAGTCCTTACCGAACCCAGAACCCACAAAAATCGAGAAACTTTTTCATGACAAGCATGCTTTCCTATCGTTGCCAGATGCTCGAAAGTGGTGGGATTGTCAAAGAACTTTTTGTGTGGTTTTGCGATCAAATATCGAATTCTTTCCTCAGTAGTCCGACGCGAAAACCAATTACCCAAGGCACACGTACATACATATCTATAAACGAACAAGCAGTCCTTAAAGTGCTAGAATCGAATGCTATTAGATCTGAACCAGGTGAAAACTGATGCACAGTTTGCCTGAAAATAATTGACGGCAAAGCCGTGAACTACGACTTTAGGTAATGTAACCAAACTAGCTAACTAAAAATAATCAACCTTAGTGGACTCTAGAGTATTTAAGGACTTAAGACCGAAGTTTTAAGAAAGCAAGGACTGCCACAGTTAAGAATAGACTTGAAAATCTAGATTAGTCACTAGGTTCTCAGAGACATGGCACACAATTTAATGAGACGAGTAAAAACAGAATGAAAAGTGGCAACAATACGAAAGTAACATGGCGCAGGGAAATAATTCCACCGAAGTGCGCAACACTTGAGAATTAAGTCCACAGTTGATGGGAAATTATTCCACTATAAAAATGTGGATGGTTTTCTTAGCCAATTTTGGAGGAGATTCTTCCGAATTTATTACCCAAATGAAATCCTCTGAACTTGTACATAGAAATTTAATTCTTAGTTCCAAATGTAAGCATCTTTGTTCGTCTTGGGTAAATTTAATATTTATTATACATATATGTCCTGTGCCTGTAAGTGAGCATAATCTTATGAGTGCATGACAAGTATGACTTAAGAGAATTTCTTTCGCATTGTATCGTAAGTTAGATCAAAGCATTTACATATGTACATATGTAGGTGGCTTTCAAGGATAATTGAAGAGTTACTAGCTACTGACTTACATTTAAAAAATTAATGACAGAAAATATATTTAACTTCTATTGAAATTTTTTAAAGCTGTTTCCTTTTAAGATAAGAACAACAAATTGCTTAAATTAAATGAATCATTTTGTTTACATGCTTTTAGGGCATTTTTGTCGGTATTCGGATTCTAATTTGTACGTTCATCTTCAATCTTGCAAGTGCATAGTTAAATGTCTTCTCGAGCCATCGACATACAATGCAAAAAACAATTTCCCTTTGAAAATCCTAAGTGAAGCTCCGATTACATGGCCAAGACTTGAACTCCCTGAGGACACAAGCAACTGCATAATCAACGTACCGCGACGAATAACGCGAAGCTGTCAATGTTGTTCCAAAATGTTAGATGTTTAATTTGTGTCAGCGCAATTGTACCCCCTTCTGTCAAAACGATCACACGACCTGATGACTTCCGAACACATTAACAATTAACGATGCGCTGAGCTTCCTTTGACAGTAACGAATCTCGGTAATTTTTTGCATGGACGATCACTCGTCATTAACAGATTGTATCAATGTAATTTCTTCCCTATACGTTTATACATATGTACACATTAACTTAATGAAATAAAAACTCAATTCGAGATTTTTATCAAACTTCACATTGACAGCTGTCAGTTCGTTGACATACCTTTTAAAGTTAAGAACTTGCAAAGGACAAACTGAGTGGAAGTTTGAATGGCGGTATCAGCTACTGAATTAAACATAAATAAAGAAATACTGGGAAGTAAGGTCATCTATCTGGAGCTAGGGATTCACTTATTTAATTTAGGTCCTGTCAAACAGAAATCATTTTTAATGGCACATATATCAACGCTCTTGAGACGTCATATCAACCAGAAATCATTTAGTTTTGTATACGCTAGATACCCACACTCTTACAAAGTTTCTGTTTCTGTGCGGACCATTGTCCTGGGGAGCTCTTCACGGCTTTAACAAAACTCTTTGTTTGGCATTGCCTATAAATTTTCACGCAGTACAACATAGCCCTTAGATGGCGCCTTACTTCAGAGTGAGTGACGGAGTTTATCACCATACCTGTCAAATTGAGTCCATCTATAAGACACTGACAGTATGATGGTGACTTCTACATATGTACAATAATGACCAACAAAACAGATCATCTAAGCTAACAGAACAGTTGAACGTTCCTATATATGGTTCTTCTTTTTCTTACGCTAATGATCTAAAAACTCACTGCCTGAAAAGCAATGTCTACTGAAGGCTCCGAACTCTTTGATTTGAGCATCCAGAAAAGCTGTCAATACGGAATCTCTCTTTATATAGGTAGTCCCATAACTTGACTAAAAACCAGTCCACACCTACATAAGAGTTTTGTTTGTATTTGAGCTTCTCTGGCCTCATTCATGAAGGCGGTTACTTTCGGAATATCTGTTTTGATATCGGCATTGACGAGGAATGGCTGTGGCCTTATAGATATACATTTTGTATCCAAAAGGATAGTCAAATACTTAACTTTGTTCAATTTCGTCTGTGATAGCATTTTTCTTCTTTCAAAAAGGCATCATCTCTGTCAAAAGCTATGTTCGTTTACAACACCTCCGAGATAAGCAAACTAAATATGTAGCGGAGTACGCTTCCCGATTAAGACACAAAGGGTTAAAAAACAAAAATGTTGATACTAAAGGATTCAATTCTCTAAAACCAGATTTTAAATGAACATTTTGATGTCAGAGGAGACTCAATTCTGAAGGCGGAGCTGTTAAATGTCCATAAAACCAGAGATCTTATAGAATGTACTATCAAGTTCCGGTCTTGCCCAACCTATCATCAATGACAAATGATAAATTCTCATAGTTCTCCAAAAACTTTCTACAAATCGGTCGATGATCTTCAAAAAAAAAACCAAAAATAATTTCTAAACCACAACAAATAGTATCCCACAAGCAATAACCTTGCACTTGAGTGTCAAGTGGAAATCAAGTGGAAACGGCAAAGAATTCATCCACAAGAAAATGACATCAAGAAAATGATCAGAAAAAAAAAACGACAAGAAATGGTAGACAAATTAAAAAAATCGAAAAAATGTCCTTAGTTTTCCAGACACCTTTCTGATTATGTGGCGACCGAATGCTTAATGCACATTATAGATACTTTTATCCACTTGTGTGTAGATAGGATTTTTTTTTTACTTTTCTTCTTTCGTATTTTCTTGAATCATCTGTCTGATGAGGTACTCCTACTCGGTCACAGTTAATTTCGGATCTAAGAAAAGGTTTAGGACTTTTTCGAATCTACCTTCTTAATCAGTTGGATTGTCAACTTCGGACTAAGCACGTCGATTGTAAGCCTGTGACTCAGAGTCAACGAAATATCTGTAAAACGTGAAATAATCGTGTAGTTGGATAGATAAGTGAAGTGTTTTGTTATTTATATTTATTTTTTTTAAATAAAAATGGGAATCTGCTATAAGGTAGGATTGTTTATGAATAATTTATTTATTTGTATTTTTTTATTGCAACTGGGTAAATGGTAAAGTGTCATAAAAAGATGATTTCGTCCTTAAGTGCATGAGTGGTAAAGTGACAGTGATGCAAGTTTTAGTCGAAAGAGAGATTATGCATACAAGGAAGGCTTAAGTGATATGTCTGAGAAGGATTCTACATATCTTCGGTTCAAAGAAAAAGTCACTTTTTCGTTTAAAAATTTAGATTCTGCTTATTGGTTTCTAATCTTATCATTACGTCGTGAATTTTATGAACAAAAAATAGGCAAAGGCAACAATATTTGGCTTTTTAGGAAGCTATGTTCAGACGATTGTCAGAGCTACAAATACTATCAGGTCTGTAAATGAAAAATATCTCCCAAATATCTGACAATCGCTAAGGAAAGCATTGTCAGACAATTCTCAAACTGCCATCTGACAATGAATTCGTAGATACCTGTCAGTCGTCTAAACACTCTTTTGTATCATTGCCAGGCTATTGTCAGACGTTTATGACATTTGTGCATAGTTTATGACATCTGGCAATTAATTTGTTGTTTTCAGTTATATATGTATTTTGCATGGATGATACGTATTTTCCCGGCTACGTACTGCTACTATTTTGTTTCACGTTTGATTTTATGAAGAAGAATTTGATTACCTGGCGGCGAGCTACACAATCCTGTGCCCGTACTGCTGTGGTTTTCCAATACGTATGCAACCAAGATTATCGCAACTGACTCCTTGTGTTCTTTTTGAGACTACTGTAAATAATCATGAGTCTGACAACACATCAATACATTTCTCGTGAACAAACTATCTACCAACCGTGTGAACTGATAATTTTTCGATCTGACAACATTATAAGCAAAGCAATTGAGAGACATTTCGCAGAACAGCCATCTTGGAATAAATTGACAGGAATTCGGACAAAATCTGACAACTGCTGTCATTGTCAGTTCATTTGCAGCATTTGCCAGCAGATTTATAGCCCTCACAATATTTGTCTCTCTGACAATCGTCTGAACATAGTTTTACTCTGCATAGTTGGTATTTTTCTGATCACTTTCATTGCGATTAGATTTCATCAAGCGAATTCTAAATATCTACCATTTAAAGTTGGAACTGTGATCATTTTTATATTATAAACTCCGATCGAAACTTTTGCAAATTACAATGACTTGATTTTTAAGCCAAGAATCTTTTCTGCCATGTTGATCCCTTGTGCTTTTCTTTATTGTTAAATTCAGCTAGACACTTGGAGAGTAGTTAACATTTTTTCTCGCTTTCAATTGCAGTATACCTTAAATCGCAATCCAATTGCGAATGCTTCGACTGTACAAACTTTAACTCTCTCTTTTGTAAATCTTATGTGCTATCACCTCAAAGATGTTGAGTGGGTTTGCCTTGTGACTTAAATCAAGATCATGAGTGAAGCTAGTCCTAGTCCGAGTAATGCCAGTTCAGGGTCATCAAGAAATAGTCGCCATATTTCCAATTGCCTTATGACAATTTTCTTAAGATGATTTTTGGAAGAGCAACGACCAGTGAGGATGTCCATCAGATCTTAGCGTTATATTTAGTCATTGCTTGAATCTCTTTATTTCTATTGTTGAGGTGTCAAATGAAAGAATTTATGTTTTTATTATATGTGATTTAATCATAGCTCTATCTTTACTTGGTCAAGAGATAGACCATCTAAAAAACCAAAACTTGTGACAAGTATGGCTGCCTTCAAAAATTAAGACTAATGCACATCCATACTAATATCTCTTCTATTCTGGTCTGAATCATTATAAGTATCATCTTGGCTCTAGAGTTGTTCCAAGAATTGATTTATCAGAAAGGTCAAATGGATATTAACATAAGTATGCAGATATTCCCCTGTCAAAATGGCCGCAAAATGTCATCTTTGTTGTAAGTTTATCTCTTTCTTCTTCGGGACCAATGAATGGAGACTGGGCACCGGATCTTGCAAGTTCGTCGACGTACCAGAGATGCTTATGTATACATCTAGTTTTGGACTCAAAATCAAAAGGAAAGACCATCGGATAAAATGTCAATGGTTGACCTTCCGACACAGATCTGAAAAGAAATACTTATGCTTGGAAAATTAAAGTAGAATGTCCTCACCTCATTTGTCATAGTACCATGCTGATTGAAGTGTTAGTTGAGGAATTTACGGATTCTGTCAACTTTGTAGGGGCGATGGGGAATGATTATTTTCGACATAAATTCTGATACACTTCGGACCGATGCCGAAGAGTGAAATCCTGTCAAAAGTCTGCATATGTCTCAAGCTTTAGATGGCTTGCCATTAAACAGAAACTAGTTAACCATTTTTCCTTCCAAAAGAAATTAACTATACCTGCACTGAAGGTCTGATGTGCATCTCCTGGCACAATGTCTGTGCGATTATGACAAAAAAACAGAAAAAATGAATCAACATGTTTATAAAAATATCCCTTTTGACCATGCGAAACCATTTCCAGGCGAGTACTTACCAGTTTCTCGGTGTTCAATGCATGCAAATGTCCCCAAACACACACGCTTAGGAGTTAATAATGTTACTGCTCATATGTGGTCAGCGAATCCTTCCAAACTTGACCCATCGAGGACCTTTGAAAAGGACCTTTGCTCAGAGAACTCTATCGTATCCCGACATTATAATTTGTTCGAGTTCCATCCTATTTTTGCATTAAAGAGAGATGTTCAGCTGAATTGGACGTTGGAGCGTAAGGTGTCCTCTTTAAGCCTTATTCTTGTATGACTAGCATCAACCATTTAATAGTTCTGAGATATATCCTCTTGAATACCTGCGACCTATTAGCATTTGAACTTCCGTGGATTTTTTTGACGTATTAGCTATATAATTGGATTTCCAAAAATTTATTTTTTTATTTTGTAAATTGGTTTACATTCGTATTTCTATTATTTACATCGTGAATATCTCAGTATTTAATTTTTGTTTTCACTATTTTGTCGAGTGACAGATGTTGACATTTACAAACGTCAAAAAAAAATCCAATTTTCTAAAACCAAAATTTCTAAAAGTCTGAAAATTCGGGTTACTGTAACATGTCACCTTTCCGCTTCCTCCTCACCAGTAAACATAAAAAAATACAGTCCGTCAGTCCTGTGTGAACAGGAATTGCGTAGAAAATGTCCGAAAAGTCAAATGGGATATCCGTCAATCATATTCTTCTCTTAAATATGTATTCTTCTCTAATATGTTCTCCTAACTAAATTAAACATTTAAACTGAGCTTAGATCCTTTACAAGAGCTTGGCTCTGCCTTTGTCAGAAAGTAATTGGAGCATCTGACAAGGCACACGGAACTAAATCGTAGAGAACTCCGACTCAAATTCAAAAATCTAACTTGTAGGCAGTACTTTGGGCAGAAAAATAACTGAAAGCAATCCTTGCCACCATAAGAACCTTAAACTTAAGCGGAAGCCAAGCCCAATCGCATATTTCTTTCCCACACAGCGCCACAACATCGTAACATTCCTTTGCTAAAAAAAACAAACACATTTCTTCCCCCAAGAGTCCCCAAAAAAATGTTCAAATCCTTCTTCTCTAAAAAAAACCACAACAAAAAAAAACTTCGTGAATCTAACCGGATCACTTCAATCGAAGATCGCCCATCTGTATACGCCGCCGCAGACAAATTGATCCACTCGAAAACGCATTACAATCCGTCCTCATGCTAATGGCAATCGTCGTCGTCATCGTCATCGTCGTCATCTTCGTCGGCGCTTCTTAGCTTCACACAAGAAAAAAAAAAAAAAAACCAAAAAGAAGTGATCCTCATCATCATCTTTATCCTCACCACTCTTTCTCTCTCTCTCACTATTTTATGGATCCCATTCGACATTAACCCACGAGGCACACTACAGAACTACATTTGCATATGGCATGAATGGATACGCTCATTAATAGCTCATTGAGTGTTACGCATCCTTTGATCCTGCAATAAAGTTCCAAGTGACAAATTATTATCGATTTTGTTTGCTTTTGGCTTTAGCGTTACCCTGCCGACTTCTACTTTGGGTCTTGATCTACGCCGGTTCATTTCTTATTTTTGTTTTGTTTTCTGCAGGTTTTGGTGTCTCTTTAGCTCCATTGTCCCGAGAGAAGTGATGATCTTTCATGGAGGTGTGTTGACAGAATTCGGTTCTAATGCCTTGACAGAGATATTAATATTGCCGGTGGTGGCGCATAAATATGTGATCTGTGACATGGCGGGATGAGGTTCGATCGTGTTTCAAGTATCTTCACAATTCCCCATTCCGCAGTTGCAACTACTGCCTAGCTGGCAATACCGCCATTGCATATTAATGTTCTATTCATATTCTACTGATCCCCAGGAACACCGTGAGATGTGTACCCACCATGCATTGAACCTATAATACCCCCACTCAGGCAAAAAGGAAAACAAGGATGCCAACAACTAAATTGAATCAGCATCCGATCTATCTTCGGAAAGTGCTCCACAGTGCGCTGATCTTTTTTTCAGCGATCATTTCGTCTTTCCCGATCGGAATATACATACATACATATGTATATAGGACGGGAGTATCTGGGAGTTTTTATGCGAATCTCGATCTCGTAAGTCCTCCAACAACCAATGATCGTTATACCATACCACCAACCCCACACACACTCTCCACGACGACGCACGATCGCAGAGCAGTGAGCGATCGATGTATCTAAGAGATGGCAAATGCATTTTTATTTGGATCATATCACACTAAAAGGCTGCGGTTGCGGCGGCGACCGATGCGGATAAGATGAAGAGAAATGTGGACATCATTTCCACGTCGGTTTTTAATACAAAACCCATGTAAATGATCGTCGTGACCGAAAGTGTTTTGGCGCCGCCGCTGCCGCTGCCGCCACCGTCATCGTCGGTCGATCGGTCAATGAATGCGCGCACACTCATTGTGGGTAGCTGCGACGTTGCATGCAATTGTGTGCGAGTTGGACTCATGCATATGTACATGTGTGTCCACTAATCCCCCGAACAACGAAACAAAAAGAAATGCTTAATGACAAGGAGTGTGCGGTTAAGAAGATTCGGTACGAAGTGGGAATGTGGTGGTACTCCATCGTTGTTAAGATTTCTTTCGGTGTTGATGGCCATTCCATGGTGTAATATCTCATGGATACCGACAGCGGGCAGCGGCGGCGGCGGCCGACCAAATGAATGATACGTTTAATGATGGAACATTAAATTAAGGGCAACTGCTCTATGGGCACATTGTGATTGAGGTGCGTGTGCGCGTAGATTTTATCATGCCCATGGTGGATGGACTTATGGTGGTGGTGTGCCTAGAATGTGAGGAGGATTGTCGTGTTTTTTTATTGGTATTGGAGGTGGGGGGGATTATAAAGATAAATGATTAGCTGTTGAGTAATTTTAATTGAGGAATAGACTTCAGCGGTGTGTGTTTGGAGTTCGATATTTATGAAGAGGCTAGTTAATTATTATTTTATTTTGTTTATATTGAAGCTAAGGATGTGTGGCTTGTTCTTAGGCATACAATGTATTGAAGTTTGAGTTATTGACATGGGTACACTTGTACATAGTATGTAGATTGTAATTTAACACCCACAGCATTGGAACATTATTATTTGCGATAAGATGGTTGGCTTAGGATCGAGGATAACCGGTGTTGCCACGATGATAGATGACGTGCTTAACTTCTGACAGTTGCCAGTTTTGACTGCACCCGATACCATCTGTCAGATATTACAAACTTCACTTTAGTTTTGACATTAACTATTTGCTTGACTAGAGTTTATATTTATGGGGATTTTGAGTTTATGCAGAGAGGGGTTTAAAAGCGCGATCTTTGGTGGCCAATTGATGTGTCAGTTTAGGCACCTTTTTGGGTTGGGAGTTTAAGCTGTCACTAATGCTTTCTGTGCTTAAATACGTACACTTCGGTCCCTATACACATACATTGCGTTACAGACTTCGTTGAGTTTTAGGATGGAAATGCTGCATATCTCTTTAGTCTCTTCGCGGTAACTGACGAATCACCTGTACTTGTTGAGGGACTCTATTGATTGTTCTGTCACAATTCTTCACATATGTATGTATGTCAACGCCCAAACAGCGAATTATTTACAAATTTACAAAGTCCCGAGTAGAATGCCGAATATCTTTTAATTTTCCTTTTTTTCCATTGTGCTGTTGGCACTTCTGTTTTTTGACAGATTGCTGATCATTACTTGGAAAATGGAACGCTGATCAGTGGCCTCCAGTAATAAGAGGTAAAGTATTCGAAAATCAGCAATATTGATGAATCTGGGACTTGGTAGATTCATAATTGCCAGATGCTTGTCCAAAAAATTATAGTTTGGTGGAGGTATCCAAATATGGCTCGGCCATTGTTGGCACCAATTGGAAGTTATCATTCCAACTGGACGGCACCCAATATCGCAGAAATATTCGACGTATGTACATACATATGTATAATTTGAGCCATAATACCCAGAGTAGTACAAAAGTGCTCACCAATTTGACATCGACAGATTTAAGTATTCCATTGTTCACATTCTTTTTTTTGTACCTTTGTATAACTGAACTGTCACTGGACAGCGATGACAGAATACACTACTTGCAAAAGTCATATAAAATTCATATACCGTCATTTCTTTTGCGTCACCTTGTACGTACTTTAATAGAATTTTTCTGGATCAGCGCATTAGGGATATACATTTTCTCATCAGGTGCACATTTGAACGTTTTTAAGAACAACATCCTCTGAATTATAGATTTTCAATTAATCTAGTTTACATCTGACAAAAGACCTCACCCACTTACGTAGATGAAGGTGGATTCAAAAAGCATTTCTCACACTGTCTGGCTTTGGGTCTATTTCATACGTGCCTTGTGCAGTTGTTGAAGGTCTCCGCAATAGAATTCATAATAACCACATTTGACAGTAGTAAGCACCATCAGACCGCTTTGACTACATACAATGATTTGCAATTAAAATTGGATAGAAACAAAAGTATCCAACAGCCCAATTAGTGCCCCAATTAGTGTGTCATCAAAGTTAGAAAAAAAAAATACGATTCTGCATTTCAAATTTAAATAATGGCAAACTTCTCATTTGTCTATAAATCAATCGCAGAAAAAAAACAAACCTCTGTCGGTAAACAACAAAGAGAATTAATTATTCGTCGATTTATTCGTAGCAAACCGAACAAGAGAAAAAAAAACCCACAAAATTTACCCGACAAAGGCGAAAAGAAATCAAAAATCGGCTAAAAATGTCAAAACAAAAGCGATATACACACAGCCAAGCCGCCAGACTCCAAAACGTACATATCTGCATACTTACGCGGAATGTATCTGCATCTAAAGAAGGAACAAAAAAAAAACAAAACTAAAAATCAATTAATTACGTCATTAGCGAAAAGGAATTTCATTGAAAGAAAAAAAAGAATAAACACATCCTTCACGAAAGAGCCCCACAATTTGGCAAACACGTCAAAACGCCATGAAGAAGGAAGGAAATCAAGTTATACCCCTCTTGCTTCGATTTCTGTTTGGTTTGTTGTTGTTGTTGTTGTTTTTTTGAAGGCTCGAGACGGCAATGGTCGTTGATCGATTTGGTGGTAATGGTGGCAATGGTGGCAATGGCCGAAGGGTGAGTTCGAGTTCCGCTTCTTCGTACAAAAAAGAATTCTTTGCGCACACAAGAGTTATGGGCGCACTCTCCCAATTAGCCAAATGGAATGCAATTAGTTTGGCAGCCATTAAGATTTCTTTTGCTGCTCTCGCCTCTCTTTCATTCGTTTCCCCCCCTCCCAGCCGTATTGTTCGTGCAGATGTCATGAACATGATGGCGCAGAGGCCTTGCCAGTGTGCTGAATATACAAAACTCATGGCGGGTAGTGTTCACAAATGTAGTACGCGCTTCCTTCTTCCTTTGTTTTGCTTGCAAGGGCCAACCAATAAAATTGAGAATTTTATTTCGATTTTTTGTGTTTTTCTTTATCCGTAATGTCGTAATTTAAAACCTACCCTATTCCTTTGCAAGAAGGGTGAGCTGAGCACTCGTCTTCCCTCCATTTATAGAGATCTCATTAAATTATTCCCTCCTTTTCGGCATTCGGGGGGGAAAAACGAAAATTTATGAGTCTCTTTATGTGTTAACGCTCTTTTCGTGTCGGGTTTTACTTTTGTATGCCCTGGACGATGAAGTTCCCCCAAAAAAAAATTTATTTAATAAAAAAACCCGAAATAAATGAGGGAGGAAGGAAAAATACCCGAAAATATCATTGGGGAGTGGCTTCCAGAATAATGCTGAGTTCATGACCTAATTTATTACTTCCACTCTACCCAGAGATGGAGTTAGTAACGAAATGGAAATGAAGGAAAATCTCAAATGGTGCAATTTAAATGAACACCGTTAAATGCCTTGTAATGTTGACAAATGAAATATTATGTACCTACTTATGTGGCTAGCGAGTTGGAAATCTCTGAGGTAGAATAGGTGGAAAGGTTGGAAAAACAATTAAATTTTCACATTTAATTGTAAATAGGGAGCGTTCTGCGTTCAGATGATATTTTAATTAATTAATGAACGATAGTTAATTCAAAGCTGTTGGGTAAACATAGGCGTTTGGTTTTTATTGCTTTTTAATTAATTATTTTTCCTCGTTGTTTTTTTCTTTTCTTTTGGTTAACACGAAATGGGGATTTCGTTTTTCTTTTTATCACCGGTAGGAATTTTGAAAACGAATGGAAACTGTTTTTCTTTTTATTATTAATTAACTGAAAGTTACAATAACTTTAACGCACTTTTACTGACTGTTTTTTTTTTTTTTTGTATGAAAAAGTGACATAACAGCTCTTTGCATGATGGGGAGTTTCTAAACAGTACCTACAAATGAAGTAAGACTCCGAAGAAGAAAACGGGTCACGCTGTTAGTATTCGAAGATTGCTTATGACCTTTCACAGAGCTTGAGAACTGGTTAACATTGCGATGATATTAACTCACAATTGACAGCTATCGCTGTAGCATTTGTACCTCCACTCTTGCAAGGGTAAAACAACCTTCTTGCTCGAAGTATTTAAAGAGCTTTATTCATAGTGCCACACCTATAATAGTCGCTTTATACAGGTTAAGTTTATAAGACAAACGCACGCTTGGCCATTTTCTATGATCTGTCAATGTCAAAACGTCAGTTGAGGCTTACATCTTTATCATGGTAAAGTTCACGTTCGGAAGTAAATAAAAATGACTAAAGAATTTCTGAGTCGGTAGCCGCAACTTTAAGAGAGCTTACTCCAATTTTTGGTCATTATATCAGTCCCACCAGATAGGCTGTGCGTGCTGTAGTGGACAAGTTTGAGCCAACATATTCACTATTAAATGCTCATGTCCCAGTGAGACAACGCACCGAAAATATTGCTGTCGTAACTGCTTCAGTTTGCAATGAACCAAATCAGTCTTGGCCTACTCTCTTACAAGATCAAATCAAGTCAAGAACTGAAGCCGTTTGATCATTTGAAGTGCCGAAACTTCTTCGACTAGGATCTCCAAAAGATTGAAGAAATCTTGACTTTCATCGAAAAATCATCATCGCCATATAACGGTCAATGGAGTTCGCTATCGTGCCATGCTGGCAGACTATTTGACTGGATTTGACATCAGTGATATGTGGTTCCCACAAGATGTTGCTGTGTGGCATTAGCAGGTCTCTATTGAAGGGAAAGTAGGGTAACCGTGTAATGTCGATAAATGGTCCGGCCGAATGGATTTAATGGGGTTTTTGGTCGTTGGTTTATGCTGAGAGGACCTCAAGAACAATATCGAAAGTAAAATCGCCAACGTTGCGACCGATATGTATAGAATAATGAACGAAAATTGGCTCCAAAGAATCGATCGCGGCAAACTTGCTCACGATGGTCATATGAACGAGATCGAATGTTTGCCATGCTGTCATTCTCCAACGCATTTCGGATTTCGACTAGTACATCTATCCTTTCAGTGACTTCAGAGCACTGTTTGTGATTTGTTCTCCGTTCGGTGGAGGAGCAGGGTAGGAAACTAGAAGTTGGGTTACACATTGGTAACTGCCTACCAAGCAATGGTATAGGGCTTGATTGTAGAAATTTTCCTACTCAGATGTGACCAGATTTATCCAAAAGAAAATTAAGTGCTTGTATGTCGCCAACTGATAATAGCATTTCCACTCGACATGATCGAGTATGCTTGGATGGTTTATGCTCCAAACAGAACCGACATTTTATTTCTGGGAACAGATTTAGTTTGATGAAGCCACTGTGGGCTATGAGGAAGCACGTCAGGTTTCTTATGGAAGTCAAGGATATTCTTGTAAGAATGAGGCTGATTAATTGTTTGGAATGTCTTACCGCCGGGACGAAGTTTTTATTCTCAATCAATAACTAGCGCTGCAATGACACAGCAAAGTTTTGGTCCTATAAACGCAGCCAGCTCTAACTATATATTTCAACTGCAAATATGTTCTCTACAATTTCCCGGTGACTAGGGACCTATTCAAGTTTTTCCTGGTTATGTCTGGCATGAGATTAAAAGATATGTACTTGCTTTAAGCGCTGCTTTGCTTTCAAAGAAGATACTTTCATATGTGTTTTACTTTTTTTCAAGGCTTAACGTACCACAAGCGAAAACAATAGTATTCGTTCCCATAGACCCATAGACTTTGTCCTAAGACGTCAGCTCCAACTCCAAAAGCTATATTTGATTCGTCGGTAAAGGGTTAAGTGCCGGCTTTTACTTGGAATTTTCCAAATAATCGGTAACTTGTAAGCGCTGTGACTCAAATTAGTGCGTTGTACTACAGATGAGACCAACATTTCTTTCACAAATCCACCTCTAGCTACCGTTTGTCTCTATCGACAAGCATCCAAGAATACAACTTTAGTGAAAATGCTTAAATAGTAGAATTCTTGCCTCCAAAATTTGTTAATTTGTATTGTCTTGTAGGGTATCATGTGCCACGCACGTCAGGTTTTGGCAATCCCTATTTAGGTCTTAAAACAGTGGCAGGCCTTCTCCCTGTCGTACACAATCAAACGCAAGTTGATTTGTCTTGTTAAATCTGCAGTAGACTTCATTTATTGAGTCTTCAAAGCGAGAATCCAGAACTGGTGCAGACTGGTATGATTCGTTCAGGCAACCTGATGTTTTTGCAACTGACGACTGTCACCGAGAATGCTTTAGAAGAAACTTCAGTTCTTTAACATTCCATATCCAAGTCAACTTATATGCTCATAGTCTCTAACGCAGAATCCCTTTTAAAAAAAGTTTGAGAGTATCTCGTCAAGAACCATGACACTGTGATAGAACTCCACTTTGGGGGATACCTATTCACATAGACTCGAAAGCAAAGTTACAACCTTCAGGCTGAAAGGTGTAAAGTAATCGTATCTTAGAACATAAAGCTCCTGTTATGACATTGTTGAAAAATCGCTCAATGTCAAAAAATGACAACATAGTGACAAATTTCCTCACAAAATATCTCTCTATGATCCCTGACAGTCAATGCAAAACTGTTAGTGCAAACATGCCATCATATATACCAACTTCTTGAGTAAAATGTTCAAACAACAAACGTTGTCTAAAGATCCTGGTGCATACCCTTGAAATTTGGCAAAATTCGGATACTATGTCTTGAAAATACGAAGATTACCAGCCCTGCCACTGGATTCTCAGAAGATATGAACGATCTTTAGATGATAGAGATGCTTAGACCCGAGAACGGACTTTTCTTTTCCTCAGTCTTTTCAATCAGAACAGGTTGCTTTTGGGTTCTTCCGTCTTCATCTCAAGAAAGACTGTTCTAAGGTGAGATTATACTGACTTAAATTAGATACTAAAAGACTTACGCTTGTAGACCTAAGGTGAATGCTGCTGTCAGTCTTAATACTTGACATAAGGAATTTTACCGACGCTTTAGCAAAATAATACATTAGACAAGCCAGATGATTGTCTGAAGTTTTACCAACTTGTGCCTCTGATTGGTGTGGAAAGTCACATCTAACCCGAGCAAATACTTCCAAATTTGACTTTAAAGTCAAGCCGTTCCTACAAAATCCTTTCCTATATGTAAATGCATTTCCCCGCAGCTAACACTAACATATTCTTTTCCCTTTTACAGCCAATCGATTCTGAGTTAAATCAAAAAATGTTCCACTCAACTTCGGGTTATCCCGACATTACCGGTGGTTCAGGCAATGCCGTTTCCTATCATCAACAAGCAGCCGCAGCGGCTGCAGCCAGTACACCCGTTTATGTTCCTTCAAATCGTGCCCTGTCGCACAGTCAATACGGTCATGCCGCTGCCCATTTTGGTACAGCGGCCGCCCAAAATGCCTGGACAGCGGCAGACAGCTTCGGCGCAACACACTCCCAAATACCCGCCCAATTTTATGCACAAAATGCAGTGATGATGGGCACCTGGCGAGCATACGATCCCACGGGATTCCAACGCACCTCACCGTACGACAGTGCAATGGAATTGCAATTCGGCGAGGGACGAGAATGCGTCAATTGTGGGGCAATTAGTACGCCACTATGGCGACGAGACGGAACCGGACACTACCTTTGCAATGCATGTGGACTGTACCACAAGATGAACGGCATGAATCGACCACTAATAAAGCCCAGCAAGAGATTGGTAAGTTGAATCTGTCCGCAACGTCCGCAACCAACCAGAATGGTGGAATGGAATGAGCAGAAAAAAACAAATTATTTTTATTTTTACTTCATGCAGACTGCTACACGACGACTGGGACTGTGCTGTACGAACTGTGGAACACGAACGACGACGCTGTGGCGGCGTAACAACGAGGGTGAACCAGTTTGTAACGCATGCGGCCTGTACTTTAAGTTGCATGGCGTAAATCGTCCATTGGCGATGCGCAAAGATGGCATCCAGACGAGAAAACGAAAACCCAAAAAGTCTGGCGGTGATTCGAAGGATTCCAAGGAGGATGGTATGTTGTTTCTTCTCTCGTTTTGTGTTTTTCGTTTTTTCATGGTTTTTTTTTCTTTTCTTCTCCCTGTTTTAGCGGATCTGAAACCATCGTTAACCAGTACATCGTCACTTTCCCTCGAACGAAGTCTCGCATCGTCGAAGCTGAGTGCCGATCTCAGCCCGAAGCAATCGTCCAACTCACTATCACACAACCACATGCATTTGCCATCAGCCTCGTCGTCGTCGTCACGAACGCACAGCACCTCCAATCATGTGTATTCTTCAAATATGCATGGTATATCCAGCTCTCATAGTAACACCGGCAACAGTGGCCTGTCATTTGGTGCCGCCGCATCGAAGTATGAACACCTATTGGCCTCGTCCACCGGTGGAAGTAGTAATACAAGTCTTAGTTCGGCGCTGACTAATGGCATTGGAACTGGGACACCAAGTCCGAACTATCATCATGCCCATCATCATCCGCATCATCATCATGCTCATCATCATCATCATGCCGGACTGGGCCAGCATGCTTATGGGGTTAAGTCTGAAGCCAATACAACCAACTATGACTACGTGAATAATTGTTACTTTGGCGGAACGTTCGGCGCATTGAGTGCCTCTTCAGCTGGAGCCGGTGTGCATGGAGCGACAGAACTTGCCGGCTATCATCATCAGCATAATGTCATTCAAGCGGCAAAGCTTATGGCGTCTTCTTAAGAAAAAAAAATATCGCATTTACTTCAAAGGGTAGCAAGTTGGTTTTGACTTGGCTGTGACAGCTATACAAATTCCTACCACTATCCATCTTCAGATAAAACTGATCTCAAGAATATCCTACTGAACCAACACAAATTTAATAGCCAATAGCGACTTAAAAAATATTCTTTCAAATGTCATTCCATCAAAAAAATTAACAACCATCTGTCAAAATAGCAACAAACTCTCGTATTTACAACCTAAGCGCATTGAATTGAGTTTTGCGAATGCTTATGAGGGAAATCCACAATATGGTGTCACAACTTCTGTTGTCAAACTTCTGACAGTATTCAAATCACTTCTTTAATGTCATTCTGTTTATATTTGACGTTTCCAACTGCCAGCTTATTCTGTTTGCGCCTTAAAACTCTCCGGAGCTCCTGTACTTAATAAAAACAACAAGACTTCTTCAACTATTTTACTTTATACTTCCTAATAATTTTATTTCCTTTGTAAATAAAACAAAATATATGTAGTTAAACAATAAATATACAAAACACAATTAAATTACAGCAAAACATAAGTTTAAACAACAAAAAATAAAGCAAACTACCTATACAATGTAAATATTTAAAACTTGAACAAAAACTTAAACTAAGAATCATCAAGAATGTAGCTTAGAAGAAAATGTGTAGTATTATTTCATTGTCATAATGTTTTATCATAAATATAATTAAATTGCATTTTTTTATTATTAATTTAAAGCTATGTATGTATTGTAGTCTGTAATAATTGTAAAATTAAATTAAAACAAAACAACAATTAGCATTCCCTGATTTAGTTGTAAAGCGCACCTTAAAACAACTTCTAAATATTTGTATAGATGTCTCATATGGATGTTTAGTTTTATTTAATTTAAAGAATTATAATTATGAAAAAGAAAAGAATATTAAATAAATTTATATATTTAAATAAAGTAAATGTAAAAATATTTGTTTGTGTTTCTAAATTTTAGTTTCTGCAGGTAATTCCTTCATTGAATTCGTTAAGGAATCTTTTGAGGAAAATTTAAAAATTTTGAACATTTTTGAAGGAAGGACCATCGTACTGCCGATGTGTAAGGTGCGGGGATCACCCTCTCACCCTGGGAACCGTCCGCTCCTTTGCATGAAGGAGCTAATCTTAGTCGTGCTGAGATCGACAAGATAATTGAAAATGTATTCACTTGGTATAGCCTTTCTAATGTTGACAAGTGCAGGACATGAGTGTAGGAGGGGACTGATGGTCTTCTCTGTCTCTTTGTCCCTACAGCTTCTGCAGAAGTCGTTGTGGGGGATGCCTAGTCTTTGAACATGTCTTCATATGACATAGTGCTTGTGTTATAGGAATTCGATGGTCCTGTTTTCGTTAAAGATCGGCCAAAGCAGTCTAGCGGTGTTGCATTGGTCAAGATGATGCCATCGATGATTGGTCACTCTTACCGCGTCGGCGTTGATAAGGTATTTAGCATAAGACGCAACCTCCTCGATGTCGATGACATTTATGTTATCTATACCAGAGGATCCTTTACTAGCCAGTGCGTGAGGTTAAAGTGTTTGAGGTTAAAGAAGAGATGAATGCCCAGGTCTTCTGAAAAACTCTGGCACAGGCTTCGTCTTCAGTTTTAGAACCGTTCGTAAAAATTGCAGTGCGGCAGTGGTAGAGATTCACAGTATATACCAATAATACTGAGACAAGCGACCCTTTAAGTTGTTTCCATAATGGTTAAATTGAAAGTAGTTAGTGCTGTTTGAGAAAGTAAGAAAGGTGTCTCTTAACTTTCGGAGATTAACGTCAGGAAGTATGTGTTTTGACCTAAGATTCTAGGAAAATGATTTTCATCTCTATAGTGTATTTAAGACTCTTGGTCTGAAGTGACAAACTCAGTGTTCGAATATTTATAGCGATTCAAATACGGTGGTATTAGACCCACCATCGGTCCTAGAAAATTTGTACCTCAATCCCGGACTACATTGCTCTTTTCATCTACCACACTCTTACATTTATTTGGAGAGTGAGATTCATTGAACTAACACTGCTAGCGGTTTAGTAAATGCCTTAGGTTCGCTAAACATTTCTGAATCGGTAGGTTAGCTTAAAGACGTCACCCTCTGATCTTTCTGATCTATTTGGACATTCCCTGGCGAAGCTGCATAGAGGCTCTTGGATTCTTCAAAGATTTTCGAATTGGGTAAAGTTTTCACCAAATAAGGCTACAATGTCATTCTGACTGCACATGTAAGACTTTGTCTAGAAACATTAGATTTGCTAGTTCCTACTTATGTACATATGTATGTAAATATTCACACTGTATGCCGACATGTTCAATTCAGCGTCTCAAAACAACTAAGAGTGACTTTATCTTATCTTTGCCGTAGAACACGACTTAAGTTGTTAAAGGGATGATTTTTCTAGTCAATTGCCGTCCAAGCCAAAGGAAACAACAATTTTATTTATCATCAGATGTTGCTTCTTATTAAGTCATTTGCTCAGCTTCTTTAAATAGCTCCAGTCAGGCCATCAACTTTAGCAGTTTACAGTTAACCTCTAGATAAGATTCAATGGATTATCATCATCATATCAATATCAATAAGCAATCTTTCCATTTCCTCTACAACGACTGATATCCTTGTCCATAAACCTGCAAGGTTTCGGTTCTAACTTTGTGGGCCTGTCGTGTACTTCTTACTCTCATCGTCCTTCTTTTCCCCTTGAGAAGTTTTCTCTTCTAATGACTACATATGTATATACTCGTACGTTCCGAGTTTTTCTGGATTTGTATGTCAATATTCCATATCGTGATCAGAAGAAATCCAGCACGTCAGAGGCGGGATCCCTGATAGATTTTGTGCAAATAAGTAGTCATCACTTTGCTGAATATCCGATTGCATGTCTGCTCCTCAGAACGGTCAAGCAATCATCATTCTGGAGAAGTACCTTGCTGTATGATGAGATAACGGCGTGCTAGCTACAATAAGTACATCTTTTCTACACAAGGCCAAATGAAACCGCGAAATATGTTCAATATCGAAGCATTTATCACAGTCGCTAAAAGGAACTACATCACACATTGAATTATGACGAGTCCCAAGTAAATAGTCGCCCTTTAGCTCTACAGGAATTCGCCAGGATTCCTATTGTTTCATATTTCCTTAGTTTTTTTTTTTTTTTTTTTTTTTTTTTTTTTCCGTGGGTTGGTGAGAATCTTCAAAAGACACTATGAGACACCGTATACTCATAGTAGTGTCAGATTTTTACTGACTAAACACACCCTTCCCTTTTATTATTTTTGTTTACTACAACTAAGTTTCCTTAACAAGTAGTTTAAGCTTCAATAATATTCGCGTGAGGCAGGTAGATTTTCAGCAAAATCACCTGCTAATGCCGTCATTATATGCGGTTGCTTCTTATTGCGCTAGATCGAACGGTTTCGTTCTTTGAAGTCGGCGCATAAGGCTTCTCACGTCCAATATTTGGAGTATAGCATGGTTACAGTGACTATGAAGGCGAAGATGGAGCTTCCTAGCGAAGTTTGTTATTTCGTCGTTCACAGTAGCGATCCCTAAGTCTCTTTGTATATCATTGTTTCTAATATACCAGGGAGCATTTACGATTCGTCTTATCACTTTATTTTGGAATGATTGAATAAATTCTCTATTGCTTCCTTTAGTACAACCCCAGAGTTGTATGCCGTATGTCCATATAGGCTTAAGCACTTGCTTGTATATAAGCAGTTTGTTATGTACACTTAGCTTGGAATATCTTCCAAGGAGCCAATACATTTCTCTAAAACGATTTTCAAGCTCATCGCGTTTTTTTTTAACGTGCGTTTTCCACTTGAGCTTCGCATCTAGTGTCATCCCTAGATATTTAGCTTCATTTGCATGTGGAATTTGTACCGAGTTTATAAAAACGGGTAGATTGTTTATTTTCTTGTATGTAAAGTTCACATGCGTCGATTTGGTCTCGTTAAGAACAATGCGCCATTGTTTTGTCCAGTCACAGATTTTGTCCAAAGCTTGTTGGAGTTTATCAGTTGCTGACTCAATTGAACTATCCGTTGCTAAAATTGCCGTATCGTCCGCGAACGTAGCTACTACGGTGCCTTCAGTTTGGGGTATGTCTCGAGTATACAGCAAAAATAAAATTGGACCAAGGACACTTCCTTGCGGAACTCCGGCTGCTATTTCCTTGAACTCGGAGTATTCAGTTCCGTGTTTAACACGAAATAGTCTATTTTCAAGGTAGGATTCTAATATCTTATTTAGGTGTTCCGGCAGGACCTGTCTTAGTTTGTATTTCAAGCCATCGTGCCAAACCTTGTCAAAAGCCTGGGAGACGTCAAGAAAAGCGCTAGAGCAGATCTTTCGTCCTTCTAGGGCTTTTTCAATTTCATCGGTTATTCTGTAAACCTGGTCGATTGTGGAATGCTTGATTCTAAACCCAAATTGATGATCAGGTATGAGTCGTCTTTCTTCAATAACTGGTTGCATGCGTTTCAATAGGAGCCTTTCAAATACCTTCGATATTATTGGAAGGAGCGATATTGGTCTGTACGATTTTTTGTCATTAGGAGATTTTCCCGGTTTCGGAACCATTATCACTTCTGCTACCTTCCACGCATCTGGAACGTGTAGCAATCTAAGCGAAGCGTTTATTAAATGCAGCAGTATTTCCTTAGTGCGGTGATGTGTGTTATGTTTTCTAAACCAAAGTTCAGTACAGTACCGTGCAACTGGCATTAAAGTGGCTTACAACAATGGCAAAATGTCCCCATCACCTTCTAGATTAGTCCTCTGCGGATGTCCAGAAATTGCAAATCTGTAATGAAAATCGGAAAACCGGTGGTCTGCTCCTACGTTTAAGAATTTTAAATTTATAACTGAAATCAAACTAAAGATGTCTTCCAAACTTCCGCATGAAATATGCACTAACCAAAGGTTTGAACCATTTGACGATGGAACGAGGAAAAGTTTCATCCCAAATGGTTAACTTAACGAATGGCGCATTCGCTTCGGTTGTAGTCTTTGGTTTGAACAACTTATATCACAACCTATATCTTATCTCAAAACCATCATTAGTTTTGTGTAAAGGCGGATATGCGATCTTAATTTTGAGTAAAAAAATCAGGATACAACATTAAGTTCCAGTGAGCAGCGACTTACGTTACAAGACACCAACAGCCATCCTTCGGAAGGAGTGTAGGACACAAGGATAGCTCAAATAGAAATTTGTATGTGTCCCACAAAATGAACACGCTATTCGAGAGAATCAAGTTATGCATGCCTCGACTTTATGTTTATATTTATCCCCCGGTGTGGGATACCGAATAAGAGAGACCGAGGGTTAAGTATCTACTTCCGTTTGGTTCCGAGTCTGTTCTAACTAGCTCATTGGCCCTTTACTTTCGTTGAAAACCGAGGGTTTTTTTTTCAGGATATCAGCTTTTTAGGGGTGAGGAAGGAGAAAAGTTTATAGGGAGTAGAAGTAAGGCTGCTATGTATATACTAGCAGTTAATTCTGCTCCTGATTTACTAGAAATAGAAATTAAAATTGAAAAATTTTATTTGGTGTGGTATTCCGTCTAGTCCAGTAGCCTTTTTAGTGTAAATATTTAAGAATATGACGAATCTTCCGCCAGTTGGTGATTCCACGTGTTCGTTTGGCCAAAAGCTTGTATTCTGAGAGAAAGAGCTGCGTATCACTGGGGATTTTATTCGTGATGCTCCATGAATTTCTTTGAAAATTTAATGGCAAGATGGGATTAATTTCTCAAGCTCATCAAACCTACTCATGCTTTTCCTAACACCACTAGTTTGGCTTGCTTCTGCAGGTCAGCTGCAATGGTGAAATGGTGATTCTTCAACTTTTTCATTCCTAGAACTATGGCAGCAGTCGTTGGCAGGAATTACAAATTTAATGGCATGTTTATGTATTAAGCGCACAGTAGGTACCTAACCTACGCGTAGTCTGCTAATGAGTAGCAAACTGGTTGTCTTGGGTCTGTGTGATTATACCAAGATTACGCCATCTTACATTGGGTTGATGCAGAGCTTATGTAGATATATTGTATCTTGGCGTGTCAATGAGTAGATGAAACTCGCTTTCCCTGTCGAGAGCTCCTTTTTTGTTCCACTTCTGGCTGGTTCAAAGAATAAGATCCTAGGTCTCTCGATGTCAATGTCTACAGCAAGCAGGTGGCCATATTATCCGGGCAATGATTTAAATAGTGAGGTTACAAAATTAGAGGACAGTCTCACTTGATTTTTGAAGTAACCAGGAACTTCCTCCTACCTAAACCCAGTTGGAAATTTCTGGGAGCTACACAAACCTAGAACTGCGCTGGTTGATGTGAAGTAATTTCTTCTACTAAGCAGGAACCTGTGTAGTTGAACTCAAGGATGATGTTTTTACCATATTACACCAGTTGCCATGACCTTGAAGCAGTAGACTTGGTTGGCTATTCGCCGTATTTAAGTCAACTAATCAAAAGATTAAGTGGATTTGGTCACGTCTATGAAGTTGCATTAGCCCTCTAAGACATTTGATGGTTGTACAAGGTGTGATATGCGATAGCTTAGTACGGTCAATGCGCTCGTCGCTCATATCGAAGAATAGTTCATATGGAATCCTTATAGAGCTACACAGATTGAACTCAAACACCTCGACTACGCCGACGACGTATGCCTGCTGTCACACAGAATTATGGACCTTCACCAAATGACAGCAAACGTTGAAAGGGAGGCAGATGTCGTTGGGCTGAAAATTAACAAAAATGATCAGCCTAGGACCGAGCTCATCAACTCATGTACGCATTGCTGTACAAAAGTTTGAAAGAGTAGAGAGTTTCCAATACCTTGAGAGTATTGTCTCAACCCATGGCGGAACCGAACTGGATGCAGCCAGCCGAATAGGCAAAGCAAAATCTGCGTTTGGGATGCTATCCACAATTTGGCGTAGCAATGCGATTAGCTCAACCACCAAGCTATGACTGTTCCGTTCCAATGTTGAATCCGTGCCGTGGAAGCTGCAAACGTTCGTCAATAGGTACCTGCGTTATATCTTTAGGATTTTCTGGCCGAACAACTCTATCAGAGAACGGGCCATGAACCTATAGGCACAACAAACCGACAACGAAAGTGGTAGTGGATTGGACATACTCTCCGAAATGGTTACAGGTCCATAGCTAACCACGCGATGCAATGGAACCTACTTACTCAGGATGGCAGGTCGAACTGAGATATATTTCCAGAAACCGCACACAATGTCGCGTAGGCATTGTCGAGGCCCTAGGACCCACAAGGGGATAAAGGACTTAAGTAAAGTAAAGTAAGTTCACAGATTGTGTTTCCTCTGTTGGTTTGGATCGGCTTGGTATACAAACTGGTATACTAAACCAAGGTTCGCCAGAGACAGCGATATTCTAAACAAAGGAAAATTAAAATTACCATTTCCAAATGAGCCACACAGAGTTCACAATTTATATGAATTATATTTCCTTTTCAATTGTACAATGAAAAATATTGATGTGATTGTTCTAAGGTACAGTTCAAAACGTGCAACATATTTTCTTCTTTTTTTTTTGTTTTGTTTTGTTTAATAAGTTCTATTGTTGTTGCATACATATACTCTCTCAATCAATAATATGAAATTCATTTATGGTTTTTATTTATAAACTTAAGTCTCTACACATATTCATGTTCAGTTTCGTTTTATATAAATAAAATAATGATTGTGCGTAAATGCAATTATTTTTTGTTTCATTTCAGACTACAACAACTGTATATGTACGAATATAAGGTAGACACTTGGGGGATGAATAAGAAAATATTATTATTTACCATTTTAAGTACAAAAGAAGGATTGGAAAAAAAAAAAAACACTACACAGCTTAGTAACTAATTTTTAATTTAAAAAAAAAATCAAAAGAGAAAAACACTGCTGAAGGGGTGTTTCGTTTTGAACGAATTTTCGGTTTAGTATCTTAAGAAGAAAGTCATTAAAAAAGTCCGTCACTGTATAAAAATTCAAAAATCGAGTTTAAAATATTCGAGCTTAAGTCTGTGTTTCAGTGTTCAGTGTTCAGTGTTCATTAAGTGTGATTAACTTTAAATGCTTTTGAGTTTTAAGTCCATAAATTGTTTGCTCTTAATTTTGTGAGTATAACTTATAAAAATAATTCTTAATCTAACAATTAACTACACGTAGTATGGTATATTTTATGTATTTACAATCTAATACGTTAATTTATGCAGTTAGGGTGTGTACGTGAGTGCGCATGAGTTTGCGTGGTGCAGGCACGACCCTCACAACAGCTCTCTTAGGGTCTCTCTTTATGTTGTTTTTCTTTTCTTTTGTTAATAACAATACTTTTGTTTATCGATAAAATATAAATTACAAAAAATAGTCAGTATTTATGCTTAGTTTTTTTTTCTTTGTATATAAAAAAAAACAATATAAAGTGGGCGTGCCAATCTCTCCTGCAGTTGGGGTTAGCTGCAAAATATTGGGTAACATATTCATTTCTTTGTCAAAGGCAATATCCTAGTGGTTAAACTAAATTCATAATACTCGGCACACGCGTTGCGATATTCAGTTCTCGTAAGTGGTTATGACTGATTGCACTACTTATTGGAAGCCTTGAGAGTTCTCTTTTCTTTTTTTTTTTCTTTTTTTGAGTGTAATTAGCACTTGCACGCTGCGTTCTAAGGTCTGCCAATCTAGATGTATGTTATGGAAAGATGTATGTTGCTAAGTTGTTTGTTTGCAATTGGGATTTATCAGCATGCCTGAAAATAAAAAGGAAAAAGTTGATTAGCATTCGTTTGTAAGTAATTTAAATGATACTGCACAATAGTCCTTTGATTAAATACTAGAACAACATGAATGAGAAACCAATACCTTAGCTGACTTAGTAGCTTCTTAAGTAGTTTGAAGATCTCAGGACGAAATAAGAGTCCCGACAGACTGATTGAATACTTTATCAAATTATATTTAGCAAGCAATAGAAACAACTGCTGAAACTATTTTAGTCTAATATTAGAGAGTGTCGAACCAATATACCTAAGAATTCGCTTTGCTGCTACTCGACCAATATGAGAACTTGCAACGTACCGAGCGATCTGGAAAACCATTCTGCAGAACAGTCTACAAAGTTACCAAGGAACTGATACGTAGGTAAGTATAGTAGCGTTTCTATGAAGAAAGAACCCAATTACGCCTAGAGTGACCCTTTTCAAGATATCAATAACAAGAACTCGTGTAAAAAAAATCGAAGTGATATAGTTCAGATACAATCCTTTTTTCAGCTATCTCGACAAGATCCACGAAGAAGGGTTTCCTAAGGTGTTCACCCTGGTCGTCGCTAAGACCGAACGTCGTTGAAGTGGATGTAGACACTTTTTCTTGGAAGTAAAATGCAACTTCTACAAAAGTGTGAGGGATGCCAAGCTTGCCCACATGGTCCCCGATTTGTCAGTGGCCTGTGATAATGGCTACAATTCTGGCAATATTTAGTCTTGATCTAACAAGTAGCTAGTTTGACTTAAGTTTGTTAGAACCAGGCCATGCATTTGATCTGCCAACACTACTTAGGCTGTTTCACCCGTGATGAAGAAAGTGAAGAGGTACCTCATAATTACTGTGCCCTGAACGCAGAGTGGGGTCTTCGGGCTTCTCGACAAAACATACGAGCTATGTCGTAAATAGAACATTTAAACCTTTAAAATCAAAAATTAACCCAGGTTCATAAAATTAGTTGTCGGCTGAATCTTGATATCCTAATCAACAGGACCCCATCCAAACCTAATGGAATTCATATGATTCAGAAAGCCAACCAATTTTTCAATCCAATGTTTCAGGAGCTAACGAGAAAGAATACATTTTTCTTCACCGACGAATCAAGGAACATATCGCTAACGGACAATGGATTGATAGTACTGATTCTGCCCCCGTTTGCTTGGAATGAATAAAACTGAGACAACAATTGACAATCAAGGTGATTCAGCGTCTTTGAACTTCTTACGAGACTACGTTAAATTGGAACATCTTACAAACAAATCTGTCTGAGTGCTTCTGTGTAACATATGCCCTGAAACGCAAAGGGAACATTAAACAGAATTTTTATATTCTGGAAACATTAAGGTGACTATCTCTTGTATACCATTTCTCTCAGAGATTTGAAGCTATAAACGAACAAGGTGACCAAAAACATCATCCACTTCTACGTAGCTTTTCGAGAAACCATTAAGTTTAAGCATTCCATACCTTCCATACAAAGTGTCAGAGATGATATGCTTCTCGTTTCATTTGCAAATGTCCTGTTCTCTCCCATTTCAAACGAACATTCATTAATACGATCTGAACTATCTTATATAAAGTAACCACCTTGGTAGTACCTTTAAGTCAAGTTCTGTACGTAACTAGAGGTAAAGGTATTGGATAGGTAGAGGATAGCATAATAAGAGAATTCCAAATTTTTCAACAGCCTGCGCTGGTGGCCAAGATCATGTCTATGTTTCCTGATCATTGAGTTCTTGACACACTAAATCACAATTATGTGCATCAACTACGTCAGCCAACTGAGCAAATTGGGGAACTAAATCCTTCAGAAAAGACGTAGACTCATTCGGTTTCATGTTCTGTTTTTGCACAACGATTGCTACGTTCAAGTACCCATTGTCCAAACCTGAATCGAGAAGTCCCAGGTAATGGACATTTTTGGAAAATTTATGGAATTTTTTGTTTGAATGCATTGAAAATGTTGGAGAAAACCTACAAACGGGCAATATCGAGAGCAAAAGCATGGGAGTGGTATAAAGCGTTCAAAGAAGGCTGTAAAGTAGTTGAAAAGTTGTTTCATCCAAGGCGGCAGTTACCAAAAAAACCATCAACCAAGAAATTGGTACTTGAAACTATACATCTTTCACAAATCAGTTCGTCACATTTCAGTTGATATTTTGTGCATGAGACGAGTCCCAGCACGCTTGCTCAAGGAGGGGTAAATTCTTTAACCAAAAACGCTACCAATATGATCGAGGAAGCAGAGTATTCTCCAAATATGGCATCCTGTGACTGTTTTCCTGTTTCCGAAACTAAAATCACCACTTTGTGGGACCTTGTTTGGGTCGATTGAAGGGATAAAAGAAAATTCGCTGAGAGTACTAAAGAGTTTTACGTTGGAGTAAATAAACCACTTCAAATGAAGCCTATTTAGAAGGAGACAAAAATAATTTTGATGACTAACTGATTTGTGTGGTTTTTACTGATTCAGTCTCGCCCATAATTTGGTGACCTTCAGGACAACGAAGTTGACGATAAGATACCAAACCAACTCGCAACTAAACAGCAGTTTGCAATCATATTTATTGATTCAATTCGTCATCTACCCGGACCGACGACCTTACATCAACAATACTCGTTGCTCCATAAAACCGTAGCCGAAATACCAAATCAAGATAAGACTTGTTTAATAAGCAGATTTACCACCGGCAATTAATGCCGGTGACAACCAACCCCAAACGTTTAATTCACACATCACACGGACTGCTGCAATGTTTCAGGGTTATCTTGGCGAATTTTCTTCTCAAAACCTGCTCATCTTCAACACCTCTCAAGGTTTTCACGTTAAGCTGCTAATTTTGAGAATACATTCGATTAAACTGGCGCTGATTGAAAATCTCCAAAAAAAATCATCTTACCTGCACTCGAATAGAACTCATTTCGTAGCCCCCTTTGCTTTGCATCTGTGTTTGTATGGCATTCAGGTGATTCGTTGATAGTTCCACATCGGCGGAACCAATATGACCGGTATGTTGGAAATTCGTCGGATTGCCGATCATTGATCTGTCGATACGTAATCGCTGATGTCGCCGCCGCGATGGTGATTGTGGTTGATGGAAACAGCAGGAGAACCATTGCAGCCAAATGTCACCTGTGCTAGCCATTTTATTAGAAAGCCTGCTTGTTTGTTGGTGCGCCACGATTTCGGCTGTTTCTTTTTTTTTTTAATGAGTTTAAGTCAACGACGTCGACGTACCACTAGTAATGGGACAGTTTATTAATTTAGTTTTAAGATTCGTATACTGGTGCTGCTGGTGATAGTGGTCTATCAACTTCCAAGCGATTACTTTCTAAGGAGATTGTCGACAGTCATCCACAAAAGCTCTACGGGATTGCCACTATAGTATAATGAGTATCTGCAAAGAGAAAGAAAAAAAAAAGGTAAACGATCTGTTGGATAAACAAAATACTAGAGGGATACCCTCTCCCAAATATGACACTGTGCCACAAACGTATGAGTTGTGTTGCCACTGTGTCAGTCACTCAGAGATGTGTGATTGCAGAATACCAAGTGAGAAACTCAATATGACTCAGCGAGGATACAAGCAAGCATAAATCCACTTGCTGCCACTGCTGCTGTTGTCTTTTTTTTTTTTTTTTTGATTTTTGTTCGAGTCGGCATTATTCCTCCACTAAACTTATTAAAGTGATGTGCGGTTAATAACCGCAGAATGGCATTAGCGATATTTATAGCGAAAGGGAATACGAATAGCATTTAACGATTTACGCAAAAATCTCTGCTGCTGCTGCTGCTGCTGATGTCTGATGCAAGCACTTTTAACCAATAAAACAAATAAAAGATACAAAAACCCGATTGAGAAGCCAGCCACTGAGTCATCTCTTATCAAAATTCGATTTTGCCTTCTTTCTTTGTTTCTGTTGTATTCGTGGCAGTGGCAGTGGCAAAGGCAGAGTCACAGACAGACAAAGTGGATAATATAGGTCTGAGATTCTTTTTAAAATTCAAAGCGAGTTGCATGCGAAACAGACATTGAATTTGATATATTTTTATGGCCCAGCGCCGGAAACAGCTGGACGCAGCTCTCTCTTCCTCTCCCTAATAATTTAAACAACAGAGAAACTACATTACATACATATGTACATACAATATGGTCAATTTTAAATCGGAAACGTTTTACACATCGAATAATGAATTCAGTTAAAGATAAAACGAGTACAGAGTTGTATCGTAAGTCAACCAGAGACTCTCTAATGATTCACCATACGGACAGATGACTGAAATGGTCTTTGCCCTTCCGTTTCATTTCGGCTGCAAGACTCTGTAATAAACTGTAGTACAAGCACATGGATTGGCAAAGACATGAGATGGTGATACTTTTATGGTAACAATTTGGGGAAATGCCATGTCTATAAACTTCCTCGACACAACACCTTAATTTTTGTATAAACAATTGAATTCTTGTTCTGAGTACATTCTAGTGTAATGGGTGAGTTGTTGACAAAAGGCGTTGTTTCAGTCGAATATCAGTACCATGCATGACACCTAAAACCCATGTCGAGTTATTCCGATGAAATGTTTCCATGAATCATGTCTCGGTGGTGAGAAAAAAATATCCACAATCACTGGCTTTGATCGTTCGGTTTTGAGTGGTTTCGATTTTCCAGTTTTGCTAGAATTTATTCGCCAAATATTGATCGTATCTCTGTAACCGCATTAAAGAAAGTGGACACGATTGATAAGCGATTCAATTACTGTTGTGCATTTTGTAATAAGATGCATGTACGAGTATACTTGAGTACAAATATTTGACGCGAAAGTAGCGATTCTTTTCATAGAGCCAGCCTTTGATGAATGGTTTTGTTGCGGTTTTGCGTTAACCCGAATGGGATGACATCGAACAAAATTTTATCGCAACAAGTACATACTTTCTGAGTCAAGTTGGGAATTTAATAGTGAATATAGCTTGTAGAGCACGGGAGGTAAGTAGACCAAGGTGGCCGCATGTGCAGTCAACACTCGGATCACTGGTGCAGCCATTGTGAGCCCTTGTCGTGGGTGTACCTGAAAACAAAGACAAAAGTTATTTTTTAGTATTCACCGAGAGCCACTTTCATAGTCCTGGATAGGCTTGGGCATCCGCAAAGAAAGTGAAATGTGCACACCTCTGCATCCGTCTTGCCACAGTTTCGGCAGAAGTTATCAGTTTCTAATCGTATTCGATACGGTGGCCCGCCATGAGGCTGTGGGCGGTAATGATCGCCGTGGAGAGTGATAAGTTGGGTTTGCTAAGCGCCAGTTTTGGCTTTATCATATTTTGTCCACAGTTTTCTGGAGACACGACAAGATAGGAGAGCACTCAATGTCGTAAATCAGTCGCACAAAGGTTTCATCTATATTGTGTTCAACAAAAGCTAGGAGCGGTAGAACACAGGCGTCGACCATTGTACTGTTTGAACCCCTTTCTTGCTGATTTGTCCGCCAGTTTATTCCCTTGGATACCGCTGTATCCTGGGACTCAAAGGAGTTGCCGTGAGTGTCGTTTCACCAGTTTTGATTATGACGACTGTGAATGAGATGGCCTTCAGGGCCGCTTGACTGTCAATATAGATCACTCGATCATCTTTCTAGAGTGCAGTTTCGTGGATAGTTCTCGTGCCACTTCTGCCACCGCCAGTGCTTCCACTTGGAACACGCTCCCGTGCTTTGAAAGTTTGAGAGAGCAGGCAGTTTCGGTTTTTTTTTTCAGTTGTTGACCCGTCCGTGAAGCTCGAAATATTATTTGGGTTGATGGCCCGAGCTTAAAGTCGTGAGATGGTGTTATGTATATAATTCGTCTCTGTGGCAAAGTGTGCCCATCTCGCAATGGTACGGTAGGTTGCTTTAAGTGTAGGGTACTCTTCGCAGCTGTTTCCTTCAGCTGTAGGTCTAGCGAGCTTAGTGCGATCATTTGTTTAAAGGTTTGCAGTCGTCGTGGTCCTCATAGCGCTGGTAATCCCCATACTTGCTAATCTTGGTATCTTGGTCAGTACTCTGAGGTACGTGGTCTTGTCTGCTGAGGAGCACCAGACTAGGCACCCATGGCATAGAATTAGTTTGACGATGGTGGTGCACATCCTGTAAATGATGGCGGGCTTGGGTTTACATGTGTAGAAGGCTATGACTGCTTTCTTTATCCTTTCTGTGGTGTTTTCGTTCCAAGTCAGCTTTTGGTCGGGTACACAGCCAAGTATCTCGCCTCATCTGAGATGTGTAAAGGGTGTACCGTTGAGTCGCAGGGGCCCAATCTGGAGGGATTGATCTCTTATTTGGGAAGAGGAACACCTCTGCCTTTAGGGAATTAATGCTTTATCATCGTTCTATTGCCCATTTGTGTATGTATGTAGGGTATTAAGAGCGGATTGGAGTAGTTTGGTGGTGGTGGCTGAGAATTAACCTGTCGCCATTATGACAACATCACCTGCGTATGCGACAACTTTGGCCCCCCTTCGTTCTAATTCCTTTAAGATTCTGTTTATGGGGAAATAGAGCACACTCTGTGCGAAAGCTGAAAATGACAAATAGATCAGAACGAAGCCACACAACACGAATGGTTGTGCGTCCCGTACGGACCTGTAGCAGCAAATTTTTGTACTTTCTGTCTGAAGCCATTTTAGACGTCGATACAACTGGTAGTGCTCTCCAATGCTGGTTCTCCATAGCTTTTCTCAGCCTTGTGAGTGCGGGTGATGGACATTGATTTGAAAACAACGAGCTTATTTTAAGAAGGGTGAAACAGCAATGTGCACAACAAGGACATATCATTAAGGGCTTGACCATACCTAGATGGAAGGGTTATAAACTGTTTCTCCTTAAGCGTTCTCCCCAGATCGTCTCTAACTATATTAGTTTCTTCAAATTCGCACATAAAACCGAAGCTCTTATTTCAATACCAGGCTATCTCTTGCTCATCAGTCTATTTTAAATAACACTCACAATCATGTGCAATTCCCATTATGGAAGTTCATTAATTTTTATTCATAGTTCGTTAAGCCGCAGAGTATCTCATAATAGTTTGAAGTTTATTGTTGTATTAAATACGTGCGTGTTGTGAATTCAAAAAAGCACATGCGGTCTTGAATTGTAAGGAAGTACGAAATATTGCCGATTTAGAGCTCAGCAATAAATGAGTTATTGGCTCTAATTTGCTTACTAGGAGGTTCGCTACTGTATCAGCGGAACACTTACAGGGGTTTTTATTTCCCCGGTTTTAATGTTTGCATAAGCAAATCATTTATTCCGGAAGAAATAAAGATATTTTAACCCATTTAAGGGATTGGCTGGAAGTACAAGTTGGTTAACCTTATGCAGTACCTGGAACTTAAAACGAATAACAAGATTCATATATCTTGAGATTCACTGTCAACTGTCACTTGTCACCTGTCAGCTGTCAATAGCAATTATGCATAACAAATAAAAGTAAAACTATAACCTTTAAGCCTCTCAGGGACCACAACGCTGGCTTACATTTATTTTTTTGGGTTTTAGTGCGCTCATCATACAAATTTTATGGTCCACCAATGGCGACCAACAGCGACAAACCAAACTGAGTATCTGTAAACTGGAAAGTGTTAGATAATCAGTATAATGAATCGATTACAATGAAGTTTGTTTAAATTAGTTTCCATATTGTTCTCAACAGAAACTGAGTTTCAGTACAGGTTTCTTGTATTGTCAGGTCGACCACCTGTGAAGATGAACTTGGATCGCTTTCTAACTACATAATTGCGTTTCATTTCACTGAATTGTGTGTAACCTGATGCTTATGACGTTGTTCGGGTTTGGTACAATAATTTTCGGAAAAACGATACCAACTGTTCCTCTTGGCTCAGCAAATTAAGAAAGTAAGCACGTTCTTCCGAAGTGAAGGCTAACTATACTTTAAATGGAGAGCATATGTCAACGTGATTGCGATGTCACAATGGAAATCTTCTGAAGAATTATCGCCAGGGTTCTACTACTTGTATTTGGAAATAGTTCTACAAAAAAGTGTCTTCTATTGTCAGACCTAGTTGCTAAGGGATTTAATACAATTCAGTCAAGTCAAAGTCATTTAGCGTATGAACCAAAGCGTATGAACCAAAGTAGTTAAACCTTTACCTATGAGCTGTAGACACGGCTCCGCTTAAAGTGGTAGCGAAAATCAAAAGTTTACTCTTTCACAAGAAAAACCTTTCTAGGTAAAGAAGGTCATCAATATGAATCCTTAAGACTAGCACTAGACCAGCTTAGTATAGATTCAGTAATATCAGATGCTCAAGATGAGACAAACCAACTCAGAACTGGAAGACAGCCAAGTACATCCACAGGTTTCAATGAGCATTCCACGATGAAAGTCCAATCTCCTCGACTATGGATACAAAATTAAAAAAAAAAAAAAAATAGGACAAAGTATATACTCGTTTGAAAGCTGGTTGGGAAGGAGAACACGTCAAGAAGAATAAGAAAGGCTCCTAGAGGGTTCTATAAAAGCGGGCAAATCTTTGCTAAAAATGGGGTTCAAGCCCGGTCATTATTCATTGTATGTACAAAGCCATCGTTAGACCCATTCTATTCTATGGATGGTTAGTCTGTAGTCGGTGGTCCGCAGATCAATCACCTTAGCAAACTGAGTAAGATCCAAAGGTTACTAGTATACATAGACACTACTAGCGGCATTAGATCCACACCAACTGGAAATTGCATATCCTGGCACTGATGCCATTCGACTTGCACCTAAAGGAAACAGATGCAAAGAGTGTAATACAGTTGAAACAATCTAACCTTGGAAAGAGGGCAACATGGGGCACAGCACTATCGGGAGATGTGCACACTCGGATTCCGAGTCAGATTATATAGACTATATGTCACCGTGTCATGATTTTAACCAAAAACTTCAAAACAATCTCCACTCAAGGGAGCCATGAACGAACGATAAAACCATTAATACGAATGGAATGTCGATTTTCACTGATGCTGAAAACTGATGAACGAGTGGCCTCTGGTGATACATATGCTCACGTAAAGCCGAATTCTAGGACACTCCAGAAAAGTGATCGACAGCCAAGCCGCTATAAAGACCATCCCATCCACAGTCATTAAATCCAAACTTGTGAAACGATGACGTAGAGCACACAACTAATAAAGCAAATCAAAATATTATACTATTTTGGGTTCCAGGACACACCGCTATCCAAGGGAACCAGTTGTCGGGACGAATAAGCACGGAAAGGGTTCGAACAGGATCTGACCTCTGTTCTTCCACCCCTACCACTTGTTAAACTGAGGAGACTCTTTGGAAGTTTATTTTATTTATTTTCAACAACGACGAAGTATAAACAAATAATTTTCATTATAAAAAATACTGGCAGCACTGGCCTCTGCTACCTTTGCCTTTCCTCAACTTCTGACAGCCTTTTGGTGGAGTAAAACAAGATTTTATTTGGTTGTCCTTGCAAATATCAGAAAAAGTATTTTACACAACCGCAAAGGATTAGAAGACTTTTAAGACCAAACTGAGGTAGCACAGCATTGCACATTTTATTAACACTGTTATTTACAATGGTAGTCAGGGATGTTAGGAGTACTTGTCACACTAGATGAAACCCGAGAATAACACTGGACAATGACATCCAATGCATTACTGTCACATAGAATCTTAGACTTCGACAGATAGCTCACAATCAGCAAACCAATGAAGAATAGGCCGCAAGACAATTAAACCAAAAATAAATTACCAAGTCGAGGAAGTCGATACACCAACGGAATGGTATCTAAAATCTTAGGTAGTACGCTTCAGTACAAAACGCTTTCGTCTAGATATGTAGATTTTAAAATGTAACCAATGCTGACACTCCTAAGCTGCCAGTCTTCAGAGGAGTTTTGGTTTTTCGTGGACAGTACACGCGAGTAGGTGGAATCGAACAGATCTTGCAGAGGTGACACTTGCTTTGTCCCTGCACCAGCTTCCATCAAGTAACAAAGCTTTGACAGGTTAATACTCCCGAATGTGATCGAAAATGTTTGATTTCGAGTCTTGCTATTATGAACTCCCGGCAAACTTACAGCTCTTGTGCAATGAGCATACATATTCATAACAAAATTGTTTACTTACCACCAAAAGAAAACTCAACTCGGACCACAAAGCTTTACTACTCGAGAGTTTCATCAAACTACAACTGGTCTACTTTCAGCACACTTTATTGTTCTTCACTGATAATCCGATCACATACTGAACTCACTTGGGACCATCAGATCCCAACGAGAGTCTGGATTCAATCACAGCTGCCTCTATTGCAATCGATTGCGAACTCATTTGAATACACCTCTGTCTAGGTGTTGGGCTTGAGCCTCGAAAAAGATTATTTAACACGAACCAACTGTTATCGGTGAAAAGGTATAAAAATTTAAATCAATAACGGCATCAAGCCAGTGACAACTCGTTCGATGCGAAACTCCGTTACCCTGTATGCTAAACCGATGATCTCATACCGCTAAATGACACTCCACTCCGGCCGAATAGGTTGCAAATATATTCGAGTGAACGAAATAAACATTTTTGAGTTATCTAATTTATTTGAAGTTCTCATTTGCCCTTGTTTTGTAATACCTTGTGTTTATCAGTTCGGAGCCCCTTCCCCGACGGACAGAATCAGTTCTGTCAGAGTGTCATTGACACTATCTACGTTGAGACAATAACAAAGCATATCGGCGCGCGGTGTTACCTTTTGATTGATCATCTAGAACTACGAGGAATCCAATTTATTGTTTTTATTATTATTTTTTTGAAATGTCGATCGAAGACGAATTGCGCTTTTGTTGCGCAAGAAGATTCCGTTTGTACGTCACGGTTAGCTCATCTCTTGTTACCGACTGTAACAATGGTTTGGTTTCAGTTTCTGTTGTACTGAATGTTTCCTCTCACACTTTGTTTTGGTTTGGTTTTCTTGGTTACAGCAGACGTGAGGATCACGGCTGTTGAACTTATGCAGATAGATACAAAGATAGAAAATGGGTCAGTGGGATTCTTGTTATGGCAGCTAGCGATTAATTACGTATTCTGGCTTACAAGACGGTAATTAAGTTTACTCGTAAATGTAACTCGACTTTTGTTAAGTTGGGTTTGACTGATCACTGATCACTGAGCTCATGAATATCAGTAGCTTCTTGTCATGAATACGCATTGAACGATTGGTGGGCGAAATGGTATTCCTTACCGATGTACATATGTCTGATATATACGATAGACAAGCATGTAAACTGTGTATTGATTCCAACAACAATCGTAAAGAATATGGATAAATATACCTTGAAGTCAAGTTTATGAATCCAGCCCAATACTCTTGAGCTGAAGACTTCACATACCGAGATAAAGCCTAGCCTAGCAAATATGTTCCCTTCTCTCAAGACATAGTCTAAGCACGTCTTGGAGACCTAATACAGAGTCATCCAATTCGTTGTCCGAATTTGACATCCCTGCTTCAATCAAATACGTCAAACCGAACTGTCATCCGAGACTGTATACGGTTATTTTAAGGTCTGCCGTTTTACAATATGGATCGTTTAACAATCGCTGAACGTGTTAAGGTTGTGAAAACTTCTACAGAAGTAGTGATTCTGTAGTAGGTATGCACGTTTCGCCGATTACGTGCAGATTATGGTCGACAAAATCATCCATCTGAACGTACTATAGGCAAAACTGTAAAAAAAAAAAAAAACTAAGAGACTAGCTCAATGTCATGTATAGATGTCATCATCGAAATGGACGCTCTAAAGAAAATATGGCCGCCGTTAATAAAAGTGTTGACGAAGATCCAAATCTATCGGTTTCCGGGCGAGCACAGAATTTGGGCTTGTTTCACGGCACATTATGGTGTAATTTGCGTTTGGATTTGGATCTGTAGCCTTATAAAGTTCAACTTACTCAAGAATTGAAGCCAGCTGACCATGGAACACGTAGAACATATGTCTATTGGAGGCTTGACATCGGAAATGTCAAACCGTCGAGAGACCACTTCTTCCACAAGACGGCCTGTATTGTGTCCAGTTTGGTCTGGTTTTGTCATTGGGTCATACTTCTTCGAAAAAAAGGAAGAATTGACCCTCAACGTCAATTTTTATCGTTATAGCCGAATGCTAACTGATTTTTTTTTGCGGAAGACATGTGGTTTCAACAAGATGGCGCCACATCTTCCGCACACAATCCGCAAACGTTTGACGCTTTGAAACCATTTTATCCTCAAGTTATGGCTGAGTTATTGCCTGATATATGTCGAAAAGTCATCGAAAACTACCTTGACTTGACAGGACTAAGTCTTGCAATAATGCCCGTGAAAGACAATTAAATGATGTTCACAAAATTCAAAACTTTATATTAAAATAACCATTTGACCGAAATCTAAATTTACTTTCAGAACAACTACACGAATGACCCTATGGTGCCTCTATAAAACTGGCTGCAGCCCCTCGTCTAAATGATTGCGCAGCTGCCTACTCGTGTAGTCATTGCTCACCAAACCAGAGATTGATAAATCATGATTGGAGTAAGGATAGTGAGGTGAATCATTTGGTTTAAGTCCTTTAGAAAAGTCGACCCAGTTTATAGACTCAGTATCCGATGTGCTCAATTCCGAAAGGTCATCGGGCAACCGGAGGAGTATGAAGTGCACGACACTTCATCCTTTCATAGAGTTAAAGCTGAACAGCTGGCTCGTTTTATGGCGGGGCTGTCTTTGAGGGGGCTGTCTTTGACGGAGCAGCAGGCATGAATTTAGCTATGTTTCTTATAAAAGGCATCCAAATGGACGTCCAAAATATGCAAGAGCAGTACTACGCACAAGGTCCCACAACAACACAGACATGTCCAGCACCAGCAGTCTCCTATCCTAAGGAAATTATAGCCCCCCGATAAGAACAACAATGAAAGCAAGGACACCCCTGTCACCGACGCAGGTGTAATGGAACTATCCTCAACCGACATGAGTCAAGACCACAGAAAGTTCATCCTGCCTGTGGCTTTCACGGACAACCTAGAGTAGACATCATCGAAGGTACGTAATACCAAAAACAATAGCGACTTCTGTTCATCGCCTACAACTTCGAGGTAACCAAGGAGCTTACCTACCTCGTAGTGAGGATCCAACGAAGCCGATTATGAAAAATCGTTCTTACCTCAGTTTGCGGAATCAAATGATGCTTGAACGACAAAATGTACACTGCCTTGGGCAGAGATACCTCACCAACCCGAAGACCGTTATGCAAGTAATATCAGCACTCGTGCACTTGGCATGAATACAAATATGTAACATACTAGCCGGAGCACCACACGACTCGCATGATTCATTCTACAGCGAAACGTAGCTGAAGTCATTGCCGACTAACAGTCTACAGAAAGATTTAAAGTACCATCTGTGATTCTATTCACTCACTGTTCAGTTGACATACCGTAAACTTTGAAACTTTCAAACTTCCGGCAGTTTCTCCTCGAAAACCCCATCAGTGTCGCTCCATCACTTTCTGCGACAAAATGGTAGAATATATGTCTCCAGGGTCAAACGTGCAACTTAATTAAAACTTTCTTAAATCGATCTACGTCAGCTCTACTTGTACACGTCCCCCGAAGGATAGAAACAGAAAAGAAAACTAAAAAAAAAAAATATAATCTCAAATGCGGTCAGATTCGTGGAATCATTAACAACAGCATTGAGATCGAATCAAAACAAAACACAGAAAACCGGTTGCCCACATCATTGACTAGAGGAGATGTTGTGCGGACATGGCGATGGAGACTGGAAACGAGGTACACGTTCCAGCGATATATGCAAGACAAGAATTGCCTATAGGTGTCTACCTATACCGTAACATTCATTCTTTCTTTTTATCTGCATCATGACATGACACAACTCCCCGAAACAGAAACGTGAATCATTGGTGGACTTTACAAAGGTCGTTCGTTTGCGCTCAGCCTCAGTCTCCTTCACTTTGATGCGGTTTCTGGTTTTTTTTTTTAGCCAGGAATGACGAACAATTGCTGCACTCTCCTGGGGAGTGAAGGATTTGTTTACGTTTCTACTGCAGCAACGCAGACCTTTTTGCCTCTATTCCCGTGTCGTGTCGTCGATAACAGTTACAAAAGTGTGCAGTGTGCGCCTGACTGGAGCAAAGAGAAAAAACAAAAACCGGATACAACCGTGTACCGAGAGAAGTGTTCCGCTTATTTTTTTATTACCTTGTTAATTGGGTTAAAACCTAAAAATTCCCCAAAAAGTAGGTCTACCCAAGAGATTCACCTTCGTCGCAGCCCATGTATGTCGTCCGAATCAAGAACAATTGAGTTCATGATTTAGTTTCATTGTCCGACTTGAAAAGGTTGGAGAAAATGTAAGATAAGCGCTGGAGACAGTCTTTGAATGGGTAACGTGATACGCGAAACACTTTTCCTTTCCGCGATACAGACGCATAAATATTCCAATTGATATGTATAACATGGCCAAGCCTGAGATTATTTTATAATTCAAGGAAAGACGCCTTATTTGTATTATCACTGCGCTATGGAAGCGAAGAATGATTGAGTGCCTGGTAGTGGCCAACCGACGAATGCCAATTTTGAAGTTGTGACACTTTTTTCTTGGACAGCTTAAGTAGATGCTGTAATTATTTTTGAATTGTGGGCAATTTGTAGTCTGTGTCATGACCAGGCATTAGGTGGGATTAGGAAAAATATCAAACTGTTTGTCTATTACATAAGTTTCGGCGAATACCACGTCGGCAAGAAACTTCCAAAATGAATCACTTGAGCTGCAGCAACATTCGTGTACTTCCGGTCGATTTATTTCAATTAACTGCAATTGAACGCAAGCAACCTTCACTTAAACGCAGTGGAGCTTCTGCTTCTCACATTTGTATTCAAATTTAAGGCCGATTTCCCTTTAGGGAGAGCTACAATGGCAAGCAAACGCAAGGCCACTCCGAAGACTTTCCTACGAACTTCCATATCGTGTTCGTTCAATGCTTCGATGCTTGGTACACTCATGTCGATCATTATTTTGGTTTCAGCATTCAGAATCAGCGTCATGTACCCCTTCGGTCGCCTTATCGCTTTCCGAAGACACAAAATAGTTGCTATTGGCCACTTACTGCGACCAAAACCATGCGTTGTCAGACAAAAAGGCCCGCTCCACGTCTCCTTTGAAGGATGATGTCTTGCCTGTCATCCATCATGGTATTCTGCGTCAAGTAATCCATTAATAACAAATCCTATGCATACCAGCAAACGCAGACCATGATTTTGCCGGCACTCTCTTGAACTTCACTTGGTCATGGTTCCGCGTGTCTGCGTGTCTCCTAGTTTTGTTGAATCAAGTTTTATCACATATCACATGCAACATTCGCAGCTGCCAGTTGTAGACACTTTGTGTCAGTATTCTCTGAAACTAGCCCCAACCACCTTGATTTTGTCCAACTAACTGTTCTTTGCGCAAAGTTACTACCAACGGGAGTCCAACTTTGGATTGAAATGTTCAAACTTTCACAGTTGAGTACGAACCTATGTACTCAGGTAAATTTAACTCAGGTAGAGTGTCAATGAAGAAGCCATCCTTCCTGCTATCCAGAAACTAAAGACAAAGCCGTAGACTCTTATGCCCTACCATCTGAGCTTTTCCGATCACTATCAGCTCTAAATGTCCCAGGAAATGGAATCCTACGTCTTGTAAGAACTATTGAGGCATATCGCTGCTGAATGACGCATATCCATGTCCAACATACTGAGCAAACGCTTGAAACTTTTCTGCAACACAAATCGGCGCATACTAGTGTGGCTTCCGGCCAACGACGATTGACCAAATTTTGATCGAAAAGTCGAGACTCATCATCTCTTTATCGACTTCAAAGACGCATGTGACAGCATTCATCGTCTTAAGCTCTAGAAGGCGATGACCAAATTTGGAAAAAAATGATGAACACGCTGTGCAGTGTGCAATGCGGGAACAATTGCTCCGAATTATTCCAAACATGCACCGGATATCGCCAAGGAAGTCCCCTCTCATGTGATTCCTTCAATCTTGTGCTGGAACGAATAATCCGCAGGGCAGGTGTGAGCACTATTTTCAACAAATCTATCCAATTCCTGGGATAGCCGGACGATATCGACATCATCGGCCGCTCACAACGCGTCGCCATACAAGCTTTTTTTTTTACTACCAGGCAAAACGAGTTGATCTTGAACTAAATGGGGGCACGAGCAAGCACCCGTTGTCACCAAACAAAGAAGCATCGGTCCACCGCCTAGCACAAAACGTCACTGTTGGCAACAGTCACTTCGAAATGGTTAAAGAGTACACCTTCCTTAGATTCGGCATAGACTTACCGTCTACTTTGGGCGAATGAGCTGCACTACTGACTACACTGGCTCGGTCACATCGAGCGAATGCATAATATTGCGAAGGTTCGGTCAAGCGGAGGATCTTAGAATCACAGGTGGTTTGAGACGACAAGAAAGACCGAACCTCCATTTTAAGGATCAAGCTTGGCTTTGACAACTTGAAGCAGCGTTGAAGGCTACCGTGTCTCAGACAGAGTCCCGTCAGAAGGTAGAATTCATTAACAACATCGTAGAAGGACGAGTAAGGCTTGAAGGGTGGCTTGACTATCGCTAGAGATACATTTATTTGAAATATAAAGCTCCAGACTCATCTACGTTATGACATCTCTGGTCTTGTATGTCTATCACCGCAACCAACACTGAAAAGGCCATCGTTTTGGATGACACATTACGTAACAAAGAGTTCGTAGAAGCAACATATAAACCGATAGAAGGCAACCCCAAAGAACCAATGCATCCGATCATGAAGCTATGTTTGTAAGACCTACTTGCACCTTCTCGTAGTGCCATCTGGGAATTTCTTCGAAAATTGCGAACTAGAGGAGAAGAATGGCAAGTCCCCGGAGCCATAAAACAGGCGACTCGGCTCCAATAATTTGTTTTTCGTTTAAAAACACTTGGCTGTCGACAATGGGAAACTGGTGAATTCTGGAAGACGTCCGATTCAATCAGTGTAACCTTATTCTTGTCTTCTTGCTTCCAAATTTCAAAGTAACATCAACTTTCCGACAATGTCCAGTTAACCAACTATGCGAAGGGGACATGATTCACAAAACTACTGAGTGCATCCTTGAAACCAAAACAAAGTCGATGACGAACGCCCTTTATATCAACAATCTCTCACCATCTTGCCATAACGCTTGACACCTCGGTTGGTCAAGCGAAAACCACTTTACCCATCAATCGCCGAGACCACTTAATTCCCAATAAAAACTGTAAACGTTCCCGAAGCCCGATTGAAAAAGAATTACGACAAAACTTTGACAATATAATGACTGCGGATCGATGATTGTTGATTGTTCTTCCTAAAGATAATAAATACTCATGTACCCAACGGTAAATAGCCCTCCTCCCAGGCAGCCACCTCACGTGCAACCGCCGCACATCACCCACAACAATAAACAACAATGAATTTACAGCTTAAATCAAGTTTGGTTCTCTTTATTGGTAACACGCTGACCCATTTCTTGGTCCATCCATCATCATCTCGTTAAAACTATAACTAATGAGCACTCGGTGCATTCGATCAGCACCTCCTCGTTGGCCGTGGGTATCTCAGTCTCATCATCGACAATGTACTGGCCACCGCATCGACACCGGTATGTTCTTATTGTTTTCACTTCGCCATCACCACCACCATCATCATCATCATCATCGTCGTCCGTATCGTGGCTGCAACTCTCCTCAGTGTCCAGATCGGCCAGACGCAGGCGATCGAAGACGTTGCTGTGCAATTGAAATCTGTTCTGACACAATTCGGCGTCGTACAGTTTACGTTTAATGGGATCTTTAAGCGTATTCCACGCCGCGTTAATCTGTATGAAGCATTGCTCATCGTTCGCAGACGACAACGATGGTGACACCGATACACCGGGGTCAGTCAATTTATCGGGATGACACTGCAGAATGAGTTGCTTGTACTTGCACTTTAGCTGCTCGAAGGTGGCAGTCTCACTACACTGAAGAATTTCATAGAAATTCGCAGCACCAGCAGCAGCAGTGGTGGACATTCTGTCTGCACTCGTGTTGGCCTGGCCCTTATCACTCATTTTTATTTTTTTTTTTTTATAATTTTATCGTGTGCACCACACACTGCACTGTGTGCCTCCGCCACAGAGGCAGCCCTGAAAGGAGATAATTGAGGAAGAACATGATAGAGTGCAAGGAAATGGGTTGGGCTATACAATTCTCTTTTTTTTTTCTTAATTTAAAGGGTTAGGGCGATATGCTGGATGGTAAACGCTAACGCTAAGCTGAAGACGAGTATTCCGGCCCATATTCAGTCCGGGTGGCGAGTGGGGAGGGGGAGAAAATGAATGTCAAGCAGACTCTCGTGATAAAACCCCTGCGATAGTCAGTGCAGCAGCAGTTCGCCCTTTCCATTGTTTTTAATCGAACAAAAGGGAGCAAGTCGTTGGGGGGATCGATGAATTTGATTTCAGGAAATAAATAATATCGAGTGAGCAGTGTGTGGCTTACCTTAAAAGGAAGTTTCGGCAGGCGACGTTCTCTTGATGCGGGAGGAAGAGGAGGAGGTATCCAAAAATGGTATCGACGTGAAGTGCGCACGGATATGAGCCGCGATTTGGTGTTGACACTCGAAAGAATTCACGGAAGTTGTGGTTTCTATGGGAAGTTCACATTTAATTCGCGGGGAATCGACACATTTTTTTATTTTATTTTTCTCTGTGAAAGGAAGAAAAGGATTTTTATTTTCAATTTATTTTTTGATGGAGTTTAAGCACCGACGACACCACACCAGAGTTCACAGTATGAAGTTTCGAAAACAACTGGAATTGGACTGCACTGAAAAAGGGGAATGCGAGCTGAATTTGATAAGCGGAAATTGAAATGGATTCTCTTGGAATGCTGAACAGTGGAATTGGTGTTAAGATGCTTAGGTGGGAGCACAAGTGCTGAACTGTATTATCGACGGAACAAGTTCTTGGTAAAAACACGGTAACCGGCTCCGTATGTGAAACTATCGATTGCGATAGTTCCGACAGCTTAATGAAAAAATTGGAGACACAATCTGTAAAGTAAGCACCTTAGCATCCGAATCGATTGAACCAAAGTTTTAGTCTATCTTGCCACCTGACACCTAGAAGCTGAGTAATGCTGTCTACTGGAGCATTTACTCGATAACCGTCTTGTTACTGCTTCGCGGTTGTACCTTGTGTATTCGGTAAAGATCAGCGTGCTTACATGGCCAAGTCATTGTTGCTCAGATGCCAAATCCACCCATCACGTCCATAAAACTGTAGGCTGACCAGACAGCAATGGTACTTTTTCCAATTGTTATGTTTCAGCAGCTGTCAAAGCTACCAACGACATTTAGCTGTCAAAATATTCAGTAAGATTTGCCATTCCATTATACATCGTTTCATGCTTGCCGATCACATGGAAATTATCAAAATTCCTGTTCAATTGTAAATACGCAACGTGCATCGTGAGACCCGTCGTCATCATGCCTTCAGCGTGCAGACAATTCGTCACACTGTGGAAAAGTTTGAGCATAAGTCCACTCCTTTCGTCCACAAAGATTGACTGTTTGATGGCATGACGGCATCCTCGGACCAGATTTCTTTCGCAATGAGGAGGGAGACACCTGTTACCGTCAATGGTCTCAGATATAGAGCGATCTTAATCGACTTTCTGTGGCCAAACCTCGACAACATCGATATATTCGAGCTGTGTTTCCAACAAGACGGCGCTACATGCTATACAAGCAACGCAACGCCTGAAGTTGTGAAGGAAAGATTTCGCGAGTGGGTCATCTCACGGCATTTGGTCACCGCGATCATGCGACTTGACACCACTCCATTATTTTTTTTAGGGCTACGTCAAGTCTGAAGTCTACGCTAAGAACCTAATCACTTTGGACGACCTCGTGGTCAACATTCGAGACGCTATTGCCAGAATAAGGCCGCATATGTTGAACCGAGTCATGATAAATTAGACCGACCGCTTGAAGCCTTTGCCAGCCAAACCGACCCAGCCATTTGAATGATGTGCTATTTCGCATATAATGGCATGAATGTAGCTTCAAAATAAAGCCAGAATCAGATTTATATCTCAGGACGTTGTTGTTTAATTTAAACTTTTTTTCCTATCATTCTTATCTGGTCACCCTGTGTTATATGAATCTCATTGGTTCCAATCAGTGCGATTTCAAATCAGAAAGACGATACTTACGATCTTAGTTTTCAGGCAATTTCGAACCTGACAGCCTTCATTTCTCAGTACTCCTTGATCTCATATATTCGGCAAAAATTAGTAACCACGTTATGTTCCAAGGATACCATCCGTTAAAGTGCACCCCATGCCACTCCTAAGTGTCTGTAGTCTTCTTAATTGGTTCAATGCTGCATACTTTAACAAATAAAGTCATATTTGCAGTTTTTAACATTTCGTCTTCGATTCTCTTAACATTCCCACGAACCATCGACCAACTACCCAACCGACAACAGTCTTCACATGCAGTCTCGCCTTCATTTGTTTCCAAGAAACAAATTTTCCAATAAACTTCTAAACGTCAACAAACGCAGCTGACCGTCGCTTTTGACAACTAGAATAATTAATAAATTTTTTTTTCCACCCTAACTTCTGTATTTTTACGATTGCCTTCTGCAAATAAAACTTTTCTCAGGTATTTCTGCGTGAATTATAAGAAATGCCTTCATAGTAAAAGTGTACGAGTTCTATCGAAGATAAGTTTTGTTGCACAATATCATTCCAAAAAGTAGATAAGAAGCGACGTAAAGATAATGGCTGGCGAGATGACACAAATCGAATTCTCCGATATGGTCAAGGACAACAACTGCACCTTCACCGATTGGCCAGACGAGGACGAGGACGAAGATGATCATATTGCTGGTGTACTGCTTACGGAAGATATGATTAAGCAGGAGCCAGAGTTTATAATTGGATCGAACGATGCGCATGAGGAGCAGAAAATTCGTGCTTTTCTCAAGAAGGCCAACGTAGACGAGGAGGAGAGACAACAGCTTAACTGGTACACATGTATGCTGTGCGATGAACGCTTTTTATCGACCAAAGAACTTTCCTTACACGTGCAGGATCACGCCAAAATGGCGTTGAAAGAGGAAAAGGATCCAATGATACCGCCGAAGGAGCTTACAAATCGGCAGGCGCCAAAAACACCTTACACTGGATTCTCAAGGCAAGAACTATTCCAGGACTACATAAATATTAGCGTTGAGTTAGACGGTAAGGCCACGTATACCTGCAAGTTGTGCCCGAACAAGATATACGCTCGGCAGGTGTCGATCCGGAATCATATGCGCATTCACGAGAATCCAACGTATAAGGAACGTTCGTGTCATGTTTGCAACAAAACATTCCTGCGGCGCGATACACTGCTAGTGCACCTGCGCACTCATAGCAACGAACGGAACTACAAGTGCGATATTTGCGAGGCAGCCTTCACACATTCCAGTTCGCTGGTGTCGCACAAGCGCATCCACACCGGCGAGAAGCCGTATGAATGTTCGATTTGTCAGAAGGCTTTTCGCGAGTCTGGCCAACTGACGGCCCACAAGAAGATTCACTTTGACAAGCTCTTGCAATGTCCCAAGTGCGAGAAGAAGTTCACATCCAACAAGACCCTCCGCGTACACTGCCGGACGCACACCGATGAGCGTCCTTATTCCTGCTCCTACTGCGGTAAGATGTTCCGCTGCACCACCAGCTTGACGACTCACCTGCGCGTGCACACCGGCGAAAAACCATACAAATGCGAGATATGCTCATATGCCACCAAGCAGTCTGGGTACCTGCGCACGCACATGCGGACCCATACTGGCGAGAGGCCATACAAGTGCATCTATTGCGAGAAGGCCTTTTCGGAGAAGAAGCGACTGGTGACCCATACCCGGAGCCATACGGGTGAGCGCCCCTACAAATGTATCTACTGCGATGCCGCCTTCGCGCGAAACGATAACCTAAAGTATCATCTGCGAACGCATACCGGGGAAAAGCCGTACGAGTGTGGCGATTGTGGAAAGCGTTTCGCACAGGGTACGGCACTCAGCATTCACCAGAAAATTCACACCGGTGTTAAGCCATATTCTTGCCCACATTGCGCTATGAAGTTCCGGCAAAGCGGCACTCTGGTCACTCACTTGCTGATGCACACAAACGAGCGACCGTTCAAATGCGATCTCTGTGAGAGAGGCTTCAGACAGAGGGCTTTGCTAAAAAGACATGTTGCCAGCGCCCATGGGAATATGATGATGAATCAGTAGAGCAGTAGTAACACACAATGGGATGCTGCAATAGAGGAGCGTTTAGGTAGAGTAATCAGTAGTGTGTCGTGTCTAGTCTTGGTTTAGATTTTGTGTTTATTTGAGTGGGATAAAAATAAAGTATAATATTATCAAACAGAAGTCTAACTTTGTATGTTTCAGAGCTGAAGGTTGAAGTAATAGAGTACGTGTACCCATTCCTTTTACTGAACCTAACCTAACGTCCCCAGGGCAATATCCATTCCTATTCAGTCATTTCTTAAATACTAAATATATTTTAGCAGGTTTCCTAGCTCCATGAATTCTGATTGGAACAGACAGGGGGCGTTTTTATCTAATTTTTTTTCCAATTGGAACCTCAGGCTTGTGGATAAAATTGTAAGTGCACTGCGATTTTTATAAACTATGTCATAATGTACCTATTCTCTCTCCTGAGGTGAAGCTCTGAATGAATTGATGACTGAAGTACCTTCTTAGAATATGCTCCGAGGTGATGGATTTAAATTTTTTCCGACAAACATTCGAGATGCGCTTCGAAGACGACATTAAGCAGTAGGCTCCTTCCATTTGTGTAAAGAATATAACAAAACCTAGGCCCTGGATCCCATAGACCTGTCCCGGCAAATACTTATTTTTATTTATTTTAATAGAAAGTTGCTGTTAAAAAACTGAAGCCTTGTGTATCTGACTAGGCTAGGTTGTTAATCATTAGTAGTGAAGGCAGGAAAAACAAATTACGCTTCCACTGAAAGTGGCGCTTAGCTGAACAGCTGAACCAATAAATCCGCGGTATGCTTAAAAAAGTCCGGTGGGCGTAGTGCAAGCTTTCTGTTAGAGTTCGCTAAGTTGGAGCGTAGTTACTAAAGCCATGTAAGCCTAGAATCCAACGAGCTAAGACCATCGAAAAGATGTCTTCTCCGATTGATGTCAAAATTGGACTTCCGCAGGGTACCAGACTAAGTGTAATTCTGTTTCTTGTTTATGTGAGTGGTAGGTTAAATATTGTGCGGTATTCGGAAGTAGTTTTTGCCGTATGTAGTGACTTAGGGCCAGGTTAGTTTAATGGGTTGATGGAACAAGAGAGACTTTTGAAACGTTTGCGAATATATTAAAATCTTTTAGAGGCTCGTTCGAAAGTTCTCCAAAAATTTGATTCCTAATGTGACAGAGTGGTGGGAAGAAACAGAAAAAGTGTGGACTATGCTTATATACATCCTCGTCGCCAATGCTAACTTTTATCTTGTTTGGGTGATATTTCAGCATGTTATATCCGGTAATGAGTCTCACAAGACTCAAGCATAAGGATTTGCTTACCTACATATTTGTAAGAATCGCTCGGTTTGTTGTAGAGTGGCCATGTTTTCCTCGATGAACACAGGATTCGCACCTGCTCCATTGCTCGTTTTCTGCTACTGTTTGCTGCTTTGTTCCCAATCGCTTGTCTAAGATTACAGGGTGTGTTGGTCATTGTAGTGACTCCTTGCCAGTTTATCGACTCTTTCATTTCCCGGCAGACCTCTGTGTTTGGAACACACAGCAAAGTCTTACTTTCTGTTGCGCACTAAGAACCCGTAGCCCTTCGATTTTATTGCAAAATACTGGGTGTTACTAAAGAAGGTAATATCAGCGCGTGGTAATGCCCATTTAGGAGCTGTTGTCATTCCTAGAACGTTTGCTCGGGAAATACTGCTATAGTCCGGGGTAGTCTGATCGAACTGGATATTCCGAGAATTTCGGGAAAGAAACCTGCGTCAATGCCCGTATTCACCTTGGAGCCATAAGTAACAAATGGTCTTGTAAAGTCTAGACGGTGAGTAATGTATTTAGTCTGTGCATACAACATTAGCTGCATATTTTTGTAGAATCTGCGCGTGCTCTGTCAGACTGGGTTTCAAGCTTCCAGTTTGGCTTATTCGAACAGCGGCGGATTATTGTACAACGAGGTCTAGGAGTTTTAGATTGAGTATTGTTTCCAGTCCCATTGCAATGGTTGTTCTCACAGCCCCACTGATACCAATGGAGGTCTTTCTTTAAATTTTGATCATAGTCTTACGGTCAGTATCGGTCTTACTACCGCTGTGCGAAGCTACCGGAAGATTTTATGGTTTTTAGGAATTCATGCGTTCAAGTCATTAACAAACTAGGATGAGGAACTGATTACTTTGTCCTGTACAACTCAAGTTGACCGCGATTTGGTTGGGATTTGGTGGCATTTAACTCCGGATTCGACTTTATCTCCATTCTGATGTGGACACAAAGTCAAAATGGCCTTATTTTGTTTCATTTAAATTGAACTGTTCACTAAAATTCTCTATTATCCACTATCCTGCAGCTTCTCTCTGAGGTTTGTCACTTTGTTGCGTCACTCATCTTATTTAGAAGATACCATTTACATTAGTATTTGGTCTAGATCAGAACATCAGGATAATGGAGCAGCGAAGTGGTGCAGTACTATTGTTGCCGCAGTACTCATGGTCCAATATGCTGTGAGGCGTGTTAATTCCATAAAATTAGTTTAAAATCTTTCAGATCAGATACTGAACGTGAGTAAATCAGGAAGAAAACGAGTGGCAAAGCTTTAGTGCGAAATCAGCACTGCTAAGCCCTAGCCGCACAGATGTGCAACTCTTAAAGGGTCTTTTCAAAAATACGTTTTTAGAAGCTGCTGAGAAGAAGAAGAAATATAAAGTGCTTTATCACTGAAACACTCGCCTTCGTCTACCTGAAATATCCTCAATATTTAGTGTCTATTTCTATCTATATTTAGATTCACAATTTTGAATATTCGTAAATAGATTGTGTAGATCCACCTCACACACAGGTGAACAGAATAGGCTACAGCATTTGCTTAATTATTTCTGTACGCAAATTCTTCAACCAACTTCGTTAGCAAGATCCATGACACAGTGGAACAGGCATACGTATATGTACATATATTGCTAAATCATCTTCCCTTTGCGCTTCTCATACTAAAACTTTGCACGGCATTACCCACATGCTAACTGGCATGAGTAACATAATATACCTACATACCTACTTATTAGTGAAGTTCAAGTTTCGCTTTAGGATTTATTGTATTTACTATCCGGCGAGAGCTTCTCAAATTCATCGGTGTGTTGCTTACCTATTTATTGCATATTCGCTTTACTATGTAGTCGTTCACAGTATTTGCTTGCATTTCAACTGTGTAGGCGATTTATAATGATATAATCATTTCTATTTAAAATAAACAGACAAACTATAGTGGGAGGCTAATAATCATGCTGAGATAATTCTATACCACACGCAAAAGTTTATAGCTAACAAAACCTTTCGCATGATTAAGTAACGACATTTTATTCGCACTTGTTTTGGTCATAAAAAAAATGTTTTACAATACGATAGTTGCTGGTGAAGTAGGTATTTTAAGGAAACACACTGTAGTAAATCTTATACCAATGGGAATGCCAATGATTTGAACCACTTAGGTATAATGGTTAACCTGGTAATTAACCTACTTACATATTTAAGTACCTACGTTCCATTTAATTCAGGAAGGCAGTTGGATAAGGGTGCTTTCCTTCGCTCACTGTACATTTTTTTCCAATAATTGCTTTATAATCCAAGGATATACCTTCTTAGAACTTATAGGCATAAAGGCATTGATTAAAAAATAAGGTAAGAGCGCCCGCAGTTGGCCAGTAGGTTAGTCATAATATAGTTGAACTAGTTATGGTAGTTTTGGTTCAGCTTTAAGAATTTCCAAATAAATGAATGCATCGTGTTTCATGATGACGAGACCATTGCGTGGATTATTACAAAATTTTGTATAAAAAACTGGTTGAAACACAGAGCCAAAAACCGTAAGTAACAGAGAAGTGGAAGAAGTCAAACATCTCTTACACCAGAATGATGCAACTCCTAGGAGTACCATTCTAATAGTCACAGGATTTCTTACTGAACATGCCAAGCTCATGGCTAATAGCATATCTCAAGGCAGCTCATGTTAGATGATGTATGACTGTCTTAAAACAGTATTTGGGTGCTAATTCTACTTTTATGCAAAGAACATGCAGATATTGCAGCTCACCCTGAACATATATTTCAATTTATCCCGACTTCAGGTATAGTCGGTGGTCGCACTGATAAAGCGACATGTCTCCACACCTACTTACAATCTGAAAGTGGAGAAGAGGATACAACCACGAACTGTACGAGTTGCATTGTCAGAATTTAGTCAGAATAGTTTAATGCAACGTCTCAGCCATCAAGGCTGGGTCATGTTAAGCAAGACCTTGGCTAATGTGGCGCGCTCAAGTGGTTCCTCAACCAATTTGGTGCGTGAAACTGGAAGCAACTAACTAAATATCGGATTAGCTGGAGAGGCATGTTGGTTGTGGCCCAGGTTCATCTGAAGTAAGTATTTAGAACTTCGCTGTGCCCTTTCCCAAAGAATGTTCGCAGGGTGTCACGAGGATTAAAAGAACAGACTCCCTTTTGAATTGCCTTTTTGCTATTGAATAGTTTTTTGTTTGAACCTAGAGAAGTTTAGATATTGCGTGGACCATACTCGGTTTTCCAGTCTAATGGCACGGACCACCAAGAACGGTTGAGATTCAAAATATACGTGTTCTCTTCGGTACGTAACTTACCCATAACCGTCTATAGGTGACCTTTCTAGCTTTTAATTTAAGGAAAAAGCATTGCATCCATTTTTATTTTTATCAGTGTACTAAAGCCGTTTGCAAAGTGCCAGATTAACATTATCTTGCTAGCTTTCCAGGACATCACATTCAACGTTCTTCTTCGTTTATATGTTGCACGCTCCCTGTTTATAAGTTGGACATCCTGCCTTCGGGAGATACAATTTATAAATATTATTTCCTTGGTATGCACTTGTACTCAAACCAACCCAGAGAGTATGTCCTCCAATTCACCACAACCCACCTCATATGGCACCATCTGTCGAGGTCGACACCACTGTGTTGATTCGGTAACAGATACCTATTCGAAACCATCTACGATCAGCGTACGTAAGGAATAAATAATTCTCCGAAATATATGAAGTAAAAAGCAACTAATTTAGTGATAAATAATATGATACAGATAACGTTTTACCGAGAACTCCCATGTTAGTTAGATATAGTTTGTGGAAAGATAATGCCAACGTTTAGTTGTACTCATCATTGTGTATATTGATGAAACGGTTAATTTGTTTCGTGAGGATTACATCTATTGATGAAATTTAATAATGCATTGTAATATATTATGTGTGGGGTAGGTGATCGATTAGGTATACATGGCTTATTAAGGCCCTATTCTTCGCTATGCTTTTATTTTCATTTCATCATATGTACCTAGTTCAAGAAAGGTTTGCCTTTTTTGAACAGATTTGCCTGATCTCCCTTAAATTTAAACTTGTAAGTACTTACTGCGCTTGAAACCGTATTCTTCGGGTTGGCCTCGTTCACACCATGGGTCTAAATAGACAAACGTTGTTTACTTAACGTAAACAAACGAGGGGCAGGCATTTTGTAAATTTTGTGTTTTTCCCACTAAATGCAAGTCCCCACGGAATCCGGGCAGTGTCTCTTAGTAATGTCCATGTACACATATATGTACATATTTGGCCTTCGTTGGTGGCTTTCGCCGATTGTTATGGGTCATGTATGAATAAAAACAAATCTTTAGAACTGTCGCTATTTCAAAATAAATGAGTAATCCGTAGATACTCCTTAGATTTCTGATCCGTTTTAGCAGGATTAACCCCTCATTGCGTTTCGGAGTCTTTGATAAATTCTATTACTACTTTGGGAATATTCTTTTCTTGAACGTCTTATGTTCTTATGACTATTAATTTTCAACACACTGTTAAGTAGCTACTTGCAGAGTGTCGAAGTTCCCGATACTGAATGATGTCAGCATTGCTACAAGGTATTACAATCGAACTCCGGACGACATATATAATTTAGTGGGGCGGAAAGAGATATTCATTGCCAAGTACAGTGCTAAGAACACCATTCAACTGTTCTCATATTAATCCATCCGTTTTCTTCTTACCTGTTAACTTGATAGCACACTTATTGCTCTTCTACCGGAAAAGTCGATATCCTTTCCCTGCCTAGTTTAATCATAAAGCAGCTTTCTACGTCTTTTGTTTTGTCTTGCACGTTACACCCATCGATTACCCACCGCCGTCTGGTAGGTATCATCCCCATTTTAAAGAGACTCTCTAAAGAATATTACGTCGTTTTCTATATCTAAATATTACCAACATTTTAGAGTGCACATTACTGGGTTTGGCTTTCTCGTCTGAGTTGTGGAATTACAGTCATGTTTGATGAATACAAATTGCTGTAGTCTTCTCAAAGAACGACAAGCGGTATGTACCAGATCGTCGCTACTGTGGCTAAATATTTAATGCAACTAATCAAACTGTTTAGGCATACAAAAAGTTCCGATCAACTTTCTTAAGAAAAATAGTCTGCCTAATCATCTCGGAACCTGCTGGCTCTCTTCAAAATGCAAAATGGAAACTATACGTTAATATAACATTTATTGTTCAAAAGTTGTTTTTTTTTTATCTCTCTCTCTTTAGATAACAATAATAGAAGTTGTTTGTCTTTTGTTAAATGGCCTTTCCCATTCATACTTCGCACAAGCAAAGAACCAACGACAATTGGCAGGCAAGTGTGTTCCATTCTTTTCCTTTTTCTATCCAAAGTCAGCCCGCCTCTCATTATCGTTGTAAGTTGCATGTTTAGAGATTTTAATCAACATTGCATGCGTACCATAAATAAAAAAACAAAGAAAACAATAGTAAAATTAACTTATAATTAAAGAGAGGTCACCACCATGAATTGAAATGAAATGAAAACGTATTCAAACTTGTGTAGTGTTGTTCAGCATCAGTTTTTTTTTCTTTTTTTGTTTTTAATTTTTAATAAATATTAATTCCATATATATTGTATGTCATTTTTTTTTTTAAATGTTTCTTGTTTGCATTTTCCCGCTCCGAAAATTGTTTAATTCAATTACAATTTGTTTCTTACTATCATTATTATTATTATTATTACAAATTAATACAATTAGCCTTAGCAATTAAGTAAAACGGGTTCTTTTTGTTTGTTTCATTCATCCCTATTCCCATAGTCAGGTCAAACGATTAGTGGAATACAAATTTGACAGATGAGGAGTCGTCTGATCTGTCACTGTGGTGACTACGGGAATAAGGATGATTGTCATTTCGCAGTATTTCTGTGTTTTTTTTTTTGTTTTCTTATATATATCGCAGTTTTAAGTAGTCCCCCTGCAAAAGGAATATTCATACGTATTTGTTTGTTTGTTTTTTTTTTTTCTTTAACAAAATATAAGAGGACATAAGGATAATATTTTCTTAATAAATAAATGTACGTTTCGTTTCTCCCCCTTGTTTCTTCTTCTTACACAATATTCACGAAAATAAAAATGAAACTCTCTTTTCTTTTCTCTGAATCACACGCCAATTGTTTGTTATTAATTCGATTACGTTGTTACAATTTGTTTTAGAAAAATAAAGAAAAAAAAAAAAAAAAGAGATACAAATAAAAATAATAAGGCAAACAAATTAATAATAAATTTATAAACTTAGCATTATATAGTCCACGTAAGGATGGCAATTTGAATTTGAATTCAAGAGAAAAATGTAATTAAAATTTGTTTAGCGTAACCGCGGCGGTTACCTCTGGAAATTTAACCAAAATAATGCGTTTGGGAATCATCAGTTGGGTCAGTGGTGGTTAATTTAGTGTTTCCCCCCTTCCCCAAGCGCACACCCACACACATTACATTGCTTAAAACTTAATTAATATTACAGTTACTGTTACTTAGAGAATAAACGCTAAATGTATCTCTCTCGCGCGCGATGATTACAATTATTTGCTATTTTGTGGTATGATAAGGTTTTTGTTTTTTTTTTTTATTTTTTTATTATTATTTTTCCCGTTTATAGCTACATATAATATTATTATTTTTATTTTTTTTATATATTTTTTTTTTTCTTTTGTTAAGTTGACTTGTGGGCTGTTTTGTATAAATGACTCATCCTTCTCTGTCGCAACACAACAGTCTCTTCGCGTGTCTGGATTAGCGTATTTAGTTTGATATCGAAGAGAGACTCTGTGCAACACCATTCACAGTCTTTGATTTAAGGACATCGTTTTCGTAGCTGAAAACGGTTTCTTTGCCATTCTCGAAGACCCTTTTGGTCATCATCTTCTTGCCATTTACAAAGGTGGTCGATGTTGAGGTTCGTTTTATGGCACCATTCGGTGAAACTCCGCTGCCGTTGCCAGCCATTTGTGTGTTGAATGACGAGAATGCGGTGAAGCTGTTGGATGGCATCAGGAAGTCCATCATTGAATAGCCGACCATGGGGCTCATGAATGAGGTCATCATGTTGTTCTGATTTGGATGAGAATGACGATGACCACCGCCGGCCGTACGATGATGGTGTCCCCCATTGGTGGCATGTCGACGATTCGGTTGTGTGCTATGGACTTCGCGAAATAGATCGGCAAAGGGAGAATTTACACCGAAGAACTCACGGAATACTTCGTCCGGTGGCCGAAACACGAATGGAAAGCCGCCCATTATGTCGAATTGTTCATAGTCATGCAAACCACCGCCGTGATGTCTGCGTGATGGTCTACCGCGTTGACCCTCGCCAATCAAACCCTCCTTACCATACTGATCGTAGACGCGACGCTTCTTCTCATCGGACAGCACCTCATACGCCTCGGAGATCTCCTTGAAGCGGTGATTCGCCTCCTCTAGGTTGTCGGGATTCTTGTCAGGGTGCCACTTGAGCGCCAACTTTCTGTAGGCTTTCTTTATTTCCGCATCGGTGGCTGTACGTGAAACATCTAGTGTCTTATAGTAATCGACCATGTTTGGGTATGTGCTCTTGCCTCTGTGATTTTTGTGGCTTCTGTAATTACATGATTAGATATAAGAGACGAAACACGAGAGTGAAAAAAAAAAGGAGGAAAGAAAGAAAAATCTCGCTCGCAATCCATACCACACAATACGTACACGAATATTGAACTGACAGCAGTCTATTGACGACCTTGCACCGTTTTGTGGTCTCGAGAGTCGCACAGGAATTTTGTGATGGGATGCCTAATTTTTTCTTCGTTCAAAGAACCACGAGAACACCTTTTTTTTTTTTAATAAAATTTTGTTTGGATGGGAAATATGTAAGAAAAAAAAAATTATGAAGTGAAACACTCACACAACGCACACACTCTGTTGGATTTGGATTTCTCCCTTCGATTCTCAATCGAACTTCACTTCTTTTCTTTCTATCGCGCACGCAAATGTCAAACGGAAGGGGAGACAACAAGCTTTTTTTTCTGACAAGTTGTTGTGTATACACAGCGGATGGATTGATGCACGGTACTGTGTGTTAGTGTGGTGATGTGCTGGTGCAATTAAAGTTGGGGAGTTTTGTTTGAATTTTGTTTTGCTAGAATTTTTCCCTCAGAAGCTTATTTCGATGACAATTTGATTGTTTATAATTTTGATTGTACACATTGAGAAGGCGAATGTGGAATGTTGAAATTGAATGTGTTGTTTTAATTACTTTTCCTCTTTAGAACAGAAAGAGAATTTTTTTTTCTATTGAGGACAATAGTGGTTCCGCTGGTGAACTCTATGACTGTTTTTTGCTGTAGTTTGGTTTGTTTGATTATTTGGTGATCGTTGTGTCGAGAGGAATAGTTCGGAGTAGAAGCAGAGGGGATTTTTTGATGGACGGTTGGCGGTCAGGGATGTTATTTGGACGGGTTTTCGGGGACAGGTACGTTGAGTGTTTCTAGGCGATGCGATGTGAGAAACATTGGTTTTGATATCATAAAGTGTGTATATTTTTCTTTTTAGAAAAGCAAAGTAACCCAGCGTTCCCATAGGCAATATTTGTGGCAATTGACATGTCAAACAAATTTGGGTAAGAATTTCATTTTAATTGTCAAATGTTAGAATGTTGTTGAACAATAAATATTTGCGTGTTATTTGTACTGAATCACTTTAATTGAAATTCAGCAATTTTGGAAAGAGTGAAATGCCAAATTCATTGCCATTGCCATTGCCATTTCTATGGCGTCTCCATTAACAGAAGTTGGGTAATAGCAATGAAAGCGGCAATAAATTGCCTTACATATTGCCAGTGGAGTGTTCTGTCAAACAAGAAAGTTAGAATTTATCGTCAAAAGAAAACGAAAGTTTCGGAAAACAATTTTGAAAAACTTTTGGAGCGACAATTGATTAGGAGCTAAATATTTTCCGTAAAACAAATTGACAATTTTATATTTTACATCATGAACACAATGAATGCTACAGTGATGGTCACATACTTACATAAATGGCAATCTTGATTCGAGTCTGCTTTCAATCAAAGTAGCAATTAATGGGAATTGCACCACTATACTTAGGTCTAAAAAGGTCCAACAAAGAAGACCGTGTGGTACTTGTTTGTTTGCCGATCATTGTTGTAGACTGTCATTGCGAGGTAAGTATTCAAATAAATAGTACACCTGTGGGTTTAGGGATATATTCTCCTATTAAACTTTATTTTAAGGCAATTGAGTAGTAGTGCCCTATCCCGAAGAACTAAGGAGACTCTATATAAGACTCTGATCATCCCAGTCATGCTTTATGGCGCTGAAGCGTGGACTCTGTCTTAAGCGGATATCCTCAGCCGCTTCGAGAGAAAGATTCTTCGCTTGAGATGGATAGGACATGTAGAGTGAATGGACAGCAATGCTCCGGCCCACAGAGTCTTCGACTCAAACCCGGAGTAGAGGACGAGTGCGGATACAAGTAGAATGCAACCTCAACCGACTTGGAGTACGCAACTGGAGGCAGTTAGCTAAGGACTGGGCTAACTGGAGAGGCTTGTTGGTTAAGGCCCAGGTACATCGAGTTTCATCGTGGTTTTGGATGGGATGTAAGCCAGTTCGCTGCTGTTCCCAAGGGCTAGGTATCTAACTCTGCTGAGGCATGCGCATTCGCAAAGGAAATACTTTGTATCTTCATATAACTCTATGTCCCCATATCTGCTGGTGATTTCCATTCTTCTGAGATGGGTTGCAATAGGGTTGAGCCCTGAGACGCCACGTTAGTATAGGCTATCTGACGGATGCACAAAACCAGTATGTAAATCGTGACTTCCTCATTCACTTCCTATTGCATTGAGGATCGCTTTGAAAAATATCTCTGTACTGAGTTGTTTGGCTATAACAATTTCGTCGTGATAAGCAATTACATTAAAACTTTTCATTCCAACATTAGAAGCAATTAATGCGCCGCTGGAATCCATAGAGGGTAGGGGATCATTCTGAACTACTTCGTTGCCTGGTTTAGAGTTGATAACCCTATTTATCGGTGGTAGCATGGGTTTACAGAAATTCTGTCACAGGTTGTTCATAAAAATGTGTTGAATGTCAGTTTGGACCCTTGAGTTTTTTGTAGGATTTGGTGAAATATCACTAAGGCTTTCAGGTGTGAACAGAAAGTTTAAAAAACGGATACCTTACTTGTATTATTATCATTTTTGAGGATAGGCAAGCGTTGTTGAGTTTCCGTTCGTCTGATCTGATCGTGATATTCTTATATGTCTAGATTGCGTTTTGTCTTATTAATAGAGTCATCCGTAGAATCTGTGTGACCAGATCCTGGCTAAAACCCTGATGGGACTAAATGAACTGACCCCAGTACCCTTTTTTGTTTTTTTTAAACACTGGCATTGTCATCAGATCCCTTTTTGTAGATGTATCACATATTTGGTCTGTTCGCGTACTCTCTGCACCAAAATTCGTAGATTATGAAATTTCAAAGAGTGGGGGTAAAATTCTCAGGAAGTGGTAAAATCACAAAGAAGTAAACGAACGCGAAAGCTACGAAATTCGTCACACTAAATACACAAACAACAAAAATTACGCACAGGGATCTGACAGATTTGACAGCTTTCATAAATCAGTGCGAAGAAATTTCCTGCTGTAAATTTCGTTGCATGGGGAAATCGTTTACTTTCTCGTAAGCGGTTTCTTCTACGAAAAACTAGGAAACTTTTGCGTACTTTCGTTGTTAAAATTAAAATTAAAATTCGTTGTTTTGGAAGAGTACGCGAACAGGCCTATTAATTCATTACTTCCAGCTTTCTTTCGCAGGCAATTCGAAGAGGTGCATTCATATTAAACAATATTCTCAATCCTCTTCCCTTAAGAAACCTTCTACTTATACTGTACATAAGTAAATCTTGCAACCAATGTCAGTTCTTGTCGACAGTTGGCTGAAACGAATTGAAAGGCGCTGAACTAGACTAAGTGGAATAAGTGTGAAATATAATTAAAGCATCAAAACAAAACAAAACAGCCGGTCATTCTCTAAGAAAGTAAACAAACTGAATCCGGACCTGTAGAATGTTCGAGAAATCAGCTCTGGATTGCTGGTGTGAGGAGGCAAAAGATCGACCAATAATAACTTTGTGTAAAACCCTCGACAAATGTCTTGGAGGTGGAGTTCCGCCAAAAGTGATTGCAGAGTTTTGCGGAGCCCCAGGGACTGGCAAAACCCAAATGTGGTAAGAATTCTTCGCATATTCTCTTCTGAATTGTTTTGTATTTCCTACTTTCAGCTTGCAACTCTGTGTTAATGTGCAATTTCCCCAGGAAGTTGGAGGAATCGGTGGCAGAGCGTTGTTCATCGACACAAATCAGGGATTTAGTCCGCATCGGTTGGAAGGTTGGTATTAAATACTTTCATGTTGTCAGTTGGGACGACATCAAATATGTGCCCGGGTAGCTCAGTCGGTAGAGCGTTGGACTTTTAATCCAACGGTCCAGGGTTCAAGTCCCTGCTCGGGCGACCCAATTTTTTTTTCCTTCTTCATGTAATGTTCCTGGTTGGTTTTCATAGAGATTTCGAATCACTGTGCGGACCGATATAAGCAGACATACAAGAAGTTTTATAAGAAGCAAATAGTTCCGACAGACTTCAACAGCAACAGCATCCTGAATAATGTTTCCTACGTTTACTGCAAGGATTACATAGAACTTTTGACTGCCATCGAGACAGTTAAGTGCACTTTGGCCTCAACAGAGAATGTATGACTCAAGACGTTTAACTGATTCTGCTTCTCATGAGGGTGTTCTTACAGATTAAACTCATCGTCATCGATTCGTTTTCGTTTCTCTTCCGAAACTTCGAAGATACCACGAATAGGACAAGAGTGATTTATGAGATTCTTACCGATTTACAGGAACTAGCCGATCGACATGAGCTAGCTGTAAGGGAGTAATTGTATGTGCAGTTTCAGTTTGTTTTAATTCAAATTAATTGGCAGGTGGTGATAACCAATGAGTTAACCACAAGGATAAACAATGAGGAGGCAACCGTGTGCCCTGCCCTTGGCGATAGTCTGGCGCATAAGGTTGGACAACGCATAATACTTAGCAAGAAAGACGGCGAGCATCATGTAGCATTCTTAGCTAAGGCCTACCACACTGGAAAAGTTGGTATTCCCTTCAGGGTAAGTGGTAACTTGCTGTTTGCATTCAATTTTATCAAAATCTTTTTTTTTGGTTTTAGATTAAGGAGAGTGGTGTAAGGGGATTAGATTAAGCGATGACATTATCGTGGAAACACTTGAGTTATTAAAGCGAAATATTTACCTAAAATGGACAGTCAATTGTAAAATTAGTCGTAGTGACGGTGGCGATGTATCGGGCTTGTGAGAGCGGGTGAAACATTAGCCGAGAAGAACGAGCCGAACGTTTTCTGGTTATGTTAGCATGTGTAGTGTACGTAATGTGGACCTTAACCGCTCAAACGGATAATTTGGACTTCCAGCGGTATCGAATTCCATGATCTCTCCATGATCATGAAGCGATGTTAAGTTCTTGATTTGCACGCACATTCAAATGGAGCCATAACTTTGGGCGGAATATTATATTTTTATAGCAAAGCAAGCATATCCGCATTAATAGAGCTCTCCGACCATGTTAAGGTAGAAAAGCTGACGAGTAAATAATATGCTATCACCAAGTACCTTGTACAGAGCTTATATTGCTAGCTCATTCAAATATACTTAGGATTTTCTGGCTAATCGTATTTCGAATGCGCAGTTCCATGAGAGAGCAGCTTAGAAACTTCTTGATATAATCATTCGATGTCGAAAAATACACAGAACTCGCTACTCGATCCTGGCTGGGATGACTGGATGCTGTAGGAATAGGGTAGATACAGATTGGTGTCAACTTGGTGATGTCCAGTGCTGTAACTGTTACTACACATCAATTGTGCTTATTTTATCTCCAAGTGGCAGCCATCGGATACTGATTGATATCTATTCGGACGCTGAACTTATAAGCACGAGTGTTGAACAAGAAAAAATTACAGCGCTGTAAATACGACAGCGGACGAACTCTCTCAATGGGCTCAACAATGGCGTTTGAGCGGCAGATAGAAGCAGAAAGCACACTTTACTCGGGTTACTTCGGCATCTTCGGACCCCAAGTCGGTAAGGATCTCCAAGAATAAGTCAGGTTTTTGGAAAAGACGGACGAGCTTTTACTGACAGCGGGTTACTGACATCGGTTTCTCAACCGGCCCAGCGTTTAGGCAGCATTACGAGGTTTTTGATAAAAAGTGAGGATTTAAAGTGATTGACTTATTAGTTTATAAAAGAATGGATAAAAAGCTTGTCGTTCGATTTGATTATGGAATTTGAAAAGAACAGATCACTAAATTGGGTAAACCTTGCTAAACAAAGAATATGAAAGAATTCTTTCCGCTTTTAATCTTTTGACTGCTTTTATGTCTGCTTGGTTTTCGCAATGGATTTCGAGTTAAAAGTCCAAATGGAAATTAACAGAATCCAAGGCTCAAAAGCCTTAGGAAACGGTGGAGGTGTTTCTGAAACGATCGTTAAAGACTTATTAAATACAAAGATGTCTACCAAACTTTGACTGGTTTTTAAAAATTCAAACAAAATGCGCATTGTGTCCGATGGGACGCCAGGTGTCAGGAATCTTAGATACAAAATGTTGTCAATATGATACGGAAAGACAAGTGCTAAAGCACCCTAAGGGGCAACAACTATCGACCAATCCAATGCTTAAGACAATTGCGTATTGCAAAATGCATTCAGTAAGTTGTTGGATAAAAAAAGTCGTCGCCCGAGCAGGGACTTGAACCCTGGACCGTTGGATTAAAAGTCCAACGCTCTACCGACTGAGCTACCCGGGCATATGGTACATGCCAGCCAAACAACTCTTAGATTATACATACCTAGATTCCTTAAATAACTATGACACCAGATCTATTTCCATTGAACACCAGTGATCTTGTACGAGATCAAATGTGAGTGTTCCTCCGTGACGTCGTAATGCAAACAAATGCTCCATGACTCACGTGAATAATTCAACAGTATCATCTGATTAATAATGCACTTGTCTATGCGTGTGAACATTACTTATTCTTCGGATATGAATCAACTTTCAAATCAATCTAATCTCAAAATGCGGTTTATCTGCAGATGTTGATCTATAATTAGCAATATTGAATCAATTTAAACTATGTACTGTCTGGGATCGGGACGTTCAATGCCCTTGAAAAGTATATTTATCTGTACCATATAAAAAGGGGTTTAAAACACACATGAAGTGGATTCTTATTGGAAGGGATTTGTGTTGCTTAAGCGCATTATGTCTCTTGTTTTTTTCTTATTTGAATTTTTTGATTACGTTCTGTTTACTCTCAGTGCTCAGCAGCAACAACAAATATCTCACTCAAATATGTATTCTCGTTGTCGTCAGGCAGAGAGATGATGCTTGAGACATCAAGCATCAGTTGCAGTCGATCGAAAACTTAAGGAGATTCGAAGAGGTGCAAGAAATCACATTCCAATGTTCATGACATTGTCTTCTAATTAATTGGAAACATAGGTAGGTAACAAAAATATTGTAACAAAGAATGATAACATAACATTGAAATCATTTTCTGAACATTAGAGGTAATTTAAAAAAAATATCATTGGAGTCTTGAATACCATATTTTGATGGAGTTTTCATGAAAATATTGGTAAAATTTCCCAAATAACGCGAAAGTTAGGTACATTTTTCAACTCCTTGAGCTTCAAACTTTGCTTAGGACAGGCAACAACGTGCATTTTACCTTAAACTCCTTAAATAAATCTTTAACGCCTAATAGTTCTGAAAAGACAATCCCGATCATAAGTTTACCTACATTTTAAACAAGGCCACCCCAGTTTAAATATTAAAGTTAGTGTAACAGAGCAGCCCTGAGTCGATTATGACTAAAAAGGGCTATATCCAGTGGCAATAAACTAACACTGGGACCAAATTGATTAAGCCGAAGAAGGCATGAAGGTTTCATATTATTGTCAGGGGACTTGGTCCCTTTAATGTCAGAAAATGGATGTTATATAGAGAAACAGTGGGTCAATAGAGAATTATCGACTGTCAGCGTGTAAGTAAGAAATTTGCATTGAACTCCCTTAAGGGGATAAGCCTCTGTACATGATTAGTTACTTTTGCCAATCGCTGTTCCTTTGGCCTAAATATGCAATTGAGTAGGAAGTCGTCCTTGTCCAGAAATATGTTCATAGGAGACTCTATTTAAGAACCACATCATCCCAGTTCTGGTTTATGGCGCCTAAGTATGGACGAAGACGGATGAAGATATATGTACTTGGGTGCTTCGAGTCCAAAATTCTTCGGTTGATTTCGCAGTCCTGTTTGAATTGACAGGATTTGGAGGAGAAGATTTAACAGCGAACTGTACGACCTGTACAGCGACATGGTCAGAATGCGTACTTTTCGCCTAAAATGGCTAGGACTTGTAGAGCGAATGGATACCAATGCTCCACCTTGAGGAGTCTTCGATTCCAATTCGAAAGGACAACACAATAGAGAAGGGCCATGCCTTAGGTGGTGCGCTCAAGTGAAAAAGGAACTCAATCAACTTATAGTGAGCAACTGGAGGCAGTTATCCAAAACTCGCGCTAACTAGAGAGACTTATTGGTTGATGGCCAGGTTCACCTCGGACTGTGGCGTCATCCAAGGAATGGTAAGAAGACTACGTTATTTAGTGTAACATGAAGTAAGAGTGGATTTTAAAAGTTTTTACAAAATCTGGTCGCTTCAAAAGAATCGGAAAGATACGCTTACCTTAAAAATAAGGGAAAGGATTAAGCTCCAACCGCTATTTCTTTGATCTAAAAGGCAATTTAGGAGCAAAGATTTCTTACTCCTGTCGTAAGGAGCGGAGCGATGATTGTTATAAAAGAAACAAGGAAAACGAAATCGATTCGAGAGATGGAAATAGTTTTAAAGGTTCGACTTGAACACAGGGAACTTCGCCGTAAAAGACTTCCTAACATACATCACGATACGATATAGCAGAAGAATGAGTCACCCAGTTAATTCTGGTCGAAATTACATTACTAGCTAAGACTCTACAAGAGCGTTCATATGATTCACGGTTTTGTAACCCTCTCTTATGACTGTGCTCATGGTACTCCTTCTAGAACTGGTTGTTATAAGTACCTTGCTCCTCTGTACTAAGGTAGACCCTTACAAACCTTGATTGCAACCATAAAACACATTCAAAATTGAAGTCGTCTACAAACAACTATAACATCTCAGCCACACTCAAAACACCGCTCAAACTAAAAAAGCTCTCTCGTTCGAAACTTGCTCTCTCTCTCTCTGAGAGTATAATGACGTCACCGCAGAGAAATTAATGCGATTTGTGAGTGTTTTCTATGCTTTTATAAAAGCCAACTACACAGAGTGAAAAAGTACCAGTTTTCAAAAAGTGTTCAACCAGAGTGGAAGTAAGTAGCGGTGCGGCGTTGTTTTTTTTTTTTTTAACAGTTTAAAGTAACATATTTTTGTTTTTGTTTTCGATGAAATTATATTTTTATCATCTGTGTATTTGTGTTTATTAGTCGCCGCAGTAGAATAATTGTCTATAAGGAGGGTTTTTGTATTTTTTTTTATGTGGTATCTACTTTTTTTTGTACAGTGGGTGCGGTTAGGGTTATCACTCTTTGAGTTTTGTACGGAATTTACGGTTTGACTGCACTAAGCCAATTTGGATGACATTTGCAATCTAGAAATGTTAATTTGTTTTAAATTTACTTAGCACTCCCAGTTTAATTCTGTTCGCCAAGAAGAAAACCAAAGTAAAATAAAAAAAGATGACATCATCGTAATACTGTGCGGTTGGTGGAATTTTTTTTTTGTTGTTTCTTTCGTCGTGCTAGTTCGTTTGGTTATTCAGCCTCTACGTCTAGATTGAGTGGATTTTATTTTGCATTTATCTCATCTACACACGGCTTTCTATTTGCCGCCTCTGTTTGGAATCTTGTGTGTGGAAACAATTTTGTTTTTGGTTCTATCAAACATAAGCGAAACGCAGAATTAAGCTTTTTACAACTACAAATTGTTTAACAATTGTTCATCTTTCATCTGTGTGGTACGTTTGTGTGGAATTTTACGATTTATCTGTGTTCTGCTGGAGTACAGTCGTGCATCTGATGTGGAAGCTCAAGCGTCGGGTTAGTTGGTGGAGGTTATTTCTAGAAGTGGCATTGAATTCGCCCAACTAACAGTGATATAATGCTAGAACTGTAGACTAGTTGTGATGCTTGTTTGCTAGTTTGGTTAGTCACCAGCATCACGAGTTCTAGCTATAGTGATAATTTGTCATAAAACCAATGAAGCTGTGAGGTGTTTTCCTGAGAAGAGGAAAAATCTATTTAGATTGCCATACCGGTTTCAAGCCACGTCAGTGAATTTGAGTTGATTTTCATGCCATGGTGTGGTGGCTGCCCTCTTTTTGGTTTTGCTTTCCTTTTGGTTATTCTTGTGCCTTCCATTCCCATTTCAGATCTGCTGGTTGCGGTTCAGACGCAATTGCTGCGAAATAATAAAACAAGTTTTAACAACTTTTTTTGGGAAGTTAAATTGTAAAAAAAAAAAATAGACTGGAAGGCTATGAAGTAATAAACAAAATTTGGTAGTCTTTCGAGCGTGACACGACTATTAACTTGACGCAGATAAATACGCAAGCGACTCTGTTGATGGTTGATTTATTAACGCCTGAACGCCAAAGTAATGCCATCATCGTAGACTTTTTGACTCAGCGACAAGTGTTGTAAATAGCGGTAATGGTTGCTTTCAGACTCAGGAAATCGTTTGAAAATAGGTGCCATTGTGAGCATAGAGGGATTTAACCGTCTAGTTTTTCACTTCTTGACCTACATACGTACTTATGTATGTCTACCCTAAGTGTTTCTCCAACTATTTCGAACCTCCTGATATGACGGTGAAGTCCGAAATTGATAAATGAAGATGGTTACACTTTTAGACTAATTCTATGAGTCGATGAGTCCATCGCAAGGCCGTTCGGCTCAAAGGTTGTACTATAGTCCCTGAGTTCCAGAGTTCCACGCTAGCATGAATGAAGTCGTTCGTAGCAATGTCAGAAGGATGTTGGGTTATAGAGACATGGCTTGACATCCCTGGATGAGCTCGTAGTAGAACCGGTGAACTGCTAGCTTATTAGAAACCTTTTGACACCCAATTGTTAAGGTACGCACTAGAGTTTCACATTGTTGTTAGATAAGTCTTACAGTTTATCAAGAGGATAAACTGAATAGAGGTCTTCTCTATCTCAGAGGTTTGTGGTTTCGAGACTGTGGTTAGGCCCTTGGGTTCCGACATCCACGATATAGTCAATTTTTTATCTATTCGCATTCAAGCGATTCTTTGCGGAATTAGAAGTGATGTCAACTCAATAGCCCTGATTCCACCATCAAAAGTATCTAATAGCCATTTTCATTTTTCGAATTTGGTCACTTTGTTGGCGCCACTCAAAGTAAGCGATCAATAAATGGTAACCAACGTCGTATTGCAGGTATGACACATGCATGCTATCTACCATGTCTGACCAGACTTTTTTCATTAATTCAAATCAAGAGTTCCAATCGATAGTACTAATCCCACTCAGCAACTACCAATTTCCTAATATGTACACCAAATATATTTCACCTTAAATGACCATAATCGTCGTATTAACCTACTTAGCCCTAAACCTTTCAAATTTTCTTTATTTTTTTTTTGGTTTCACGTAAAATAAAATCCTCTGTGCCATTTAAACTAACTACCGCAACGCATTAGGTCTTTGACATCCAGCTATGACCATGAATAAGTAATCGCTAGCCATTTCTCCTGGGAGGATATGTACATATGTAACCACGCTGGTACCTAATATGTGTCCAAACTTCCAGTCGATATCGATTCAAAACTAATTGTTATTTTATATGCTAGCAGATATTTTTGTGTTCTTTTACCCACCTTTGGCTAAATCGATTGAGAACAGGAATGTCTTTCCAAAAAAAGAATAACACCCAAGCAGAGCATGAGGAAATTCCATGTGGGAGATTTTTTTTTATTTCATTAATGGTATGATGTCATGGAGGTGGTGGCTCCTCGTTTGTCGGCATATATCTGGGATGATGTAACACATTACAGCTTGTGATTTCTCTGTGAGTGGCGTGCCTTCCGCAAATATGCTCCTAAATTAATGGGTTGGGGATAAGGAAACGCAATTTTCGAAATAGTATTTTATTGTAGGGTCACTAATTTTTTGTATAGACTCTGACGAGGGTATGAGCTGCGTAATTTCAAAATTACTCATCACTGTGTAGTGAATTATAAGCGCAGAGTAAATGGTAATTATAATTACTTTTTGTTTTCATTCTTTTCAGATATAACATTTGAATAAAAAAATAAAACACAATGAGTTCAGCTGAATACTACCCATTCAAGGTGAGTGATTAATTTTTTGATTGTAATCTATAATACCTTGTACTTACGAAAGATGCTAACGTTGTTATGTAGATCTACTTCCGGTAGAGTCATTAGGGTATCCTTGACATGACAGTAATGAGTGCACCTCTTTAAAAGTCCCAAGTCAAGTGTAATTTTCCAAATCAATCGCACTCTCCGAATCCCTTAAACCCTAAAGGAGAAAAAACAAAACAAACTCCATTACAAGGGAACAAAAGTCATATGACGACAGTCATTTAATTGTGACTTCCGTCTTAAGGTTGTTTTTTTTTTTATTGGCTATTGTTGAGCAATGATTGGTAGGTAATGACTGGATTCAGACTTACACCTTTATAGCGCTGAAGTTCATTATTACGATAATTTTATTAATAAAGAGTATGCTGTTGCTTAGTCAAGGTTTACTTATTTAAAGCTGTTACACACCATACTCTGGGAATACACTAATTTGTTTTTTGTTGAAATGCTGCGTCAACCATTCCTTCCGGTTTGTGGATGAGTAATCAGCTCATTGCAAATGTTTGTTGTCAAATGATTATTCATATGAGACGCCTTGATGTCAAAACTACTATCTTCTCGTGATCTCTATTGCTGTTGATGATATGCCAGAATGTCTGATATGTTCGCTGAAACATCAGCGATTACTTTGTGTCTATATGTCCAAGTGGCTTTGAATTAAACAGAAACTCTTGCTTTCATATAAGTCTGGGCGGGTTGAAGAATTTAAACATACAAACTTTCTTTCATTTGCTCTGTTGCCTAAAGTAATGGGTTTTGTTATCACTGTACACTATCACCAATAAAAGCAAGTGAGTCTATCGATTGGCATTGAAAAACATCGATGTTTCATTATGCAAGAAGCACCGTGACCTTGTAGAGATCTTTTGTGCTATCCCTATTCAGATGTTGAGTGGATTTGCCTTCTAGCTGAAATTAAGTTCATTAATGAATCTTAGGGTTCTAACAGGCAAGGTAAAGCCTTCGTGAAAGTGTTTTAGTCTAGTCCGAGCATTGACGGAACATTGGCATAGAATATGTTCGACAGTTTCAGTGTCCTCGAGGCATAGTCGACACGTGTCCGATAGGGTAATGCTAATTTTCTTGAGGTGACAGTTGAGAGGGCAATGACCAGATAAAAAGTACGTCAGGATCTTAGCGTTATATTTGGTCATTCCTAGAATTTCTTTCTTGGCATGTCTCAAGCCTGTTAGTGAATCCCAGAGAAGAGAACTTTTCGTTTTCCCACTGATTTAGCTCCATCTTAATCTGGCTGACAGGTTTGAGAAGACTGATGAGATAGCCAACTTGCAAACCCTTTCCAAATGTTTTCCCAAATTCGACCTTGTGAATTAGAATTATGGCAACAGTGCATTTCCTATAAATATTTACTGACACGACATGAAAGACGATAATCTATGCTTGTAGCTTGACCAGGGTAAGATTACTGTCCGCCAAACATACACCAAATGTAGCTACAAAGTCGAAAGTGTACATTTGTATAACACGAGTATGGACGAAACAACTTTGTCATCGTCTTTGAAGAAAAAAGTATATTTTATCGGAAGTGTGTGGTTAAAATGTTTAACAAAATTTACAAGCTTGTGTTTATATGACTTTGCTACAAGATAAGCTAGCTGTGGACATTTATGTACTTGTTTTTGTTTGTATTACTTTTTAGATTAACTTTTATTTTGTTTTGAATTGAATGTTCATATCTTGATGGGAAATATGTTCTTGATACATTCATACGTAAACTGATTACCATTTAGATTAAGTGACCATTTGAAGTACCTAAGGAGTATCCTTAGCTCTGTCGATAAAAATTCTCTTCATGACTAGGCTCTGGTTTGGAATTTTGAAATATATTTCCAGATGGGGTGTGTATGCATTATGCCAACTAAAATGTATTGAAATAGTATATTACTAAGTCCTTTTTAATTTGTCATCACACTCTCTTGACATTGAATTCCTTAGACTTTTCAGAATATATCCAACATTAAATTTGTTTTGTACATCTGTCGTGTACTGAATATGTGCCAACAGTTTCGAGATAATTTTATCGTATGTATGCACGTACAAGTATGTGTATTCGAAATAAATGTTTTTTTTTTTGAATAAGACATTCTGTAAATGGCTGGCTTTTTAAGCTAGAGCTACTTGGGGTTTTTTTTTCCGTATTTTGGATATGACCTTGTTCTTTAAATAAGATAAACAGATGCTGGAATGGCGTTTCTATGGTCTTGAAGGGTGATATCATCTGTTTCTGGTTAAAGAATAGAACATGTAGCTATGTTCAGTATTCGAGAAGTAGTACCAAGGCAGAATAGAAGGCATTCGTTCTGAAACATTTTTGTTTGTCATGTTTTGCAATTGATTTTCTATTTTAAGGCAGCAACATATTCTAACTGATTGCGACTATTTCATTTCAATTTACTTATGTACATATGTATGTACGTAGGAATAGAATTTGATTTTTCGCAAATAAGTAAATAATTGGGAAACACAGCTGATTTTTACAGTTTTTGACGTACGTCTTGTACGTCAAGAGTAGATTCGAAAAATCACTCCGACTTCAAAACGTTCAGAATTTTGAGCACAAGTGTCTAGCTACGCCTAAGTATGCAACTTTCTGACTACTAGGGAACAGTTTATTGCATCGACAACTGATTCATTTCTATTAATTTGGTTGTGAGGTTTAGTTTATGAAAATAGATGGCTAAGACGAATTACCTAATTCAAAACATATTGACAGGCGATCAATGCCATAGAAATTACACTTCATCCCAAAACTTACATTCGTTGTCGTTCGGAAAACAAGGAAAAACCTAACCTAACCTAACCTAAAGCGTGCAATGGCTTGCGTACTTTCTCCACCAAAGCTCTTATATTGTAAAATTTCAAAGATTGCGGGTACGATACTCCCAGAGAGGGAAAGCCTACAAGTAAACGAGCACGGAAGGTGCTAAATTTGGTCAATTTTTAAACTTCAAACACAAAAGGATACAAAAACACAAACAACAAAGAATTACGTTCATGGATTTGACACATTTGACATATTTCACAAATAAGTGCAAATGAATTTCTTGCACTAAAATTTGTAGCATGCGGAAATTTCTTACTCTCTCGTGAGCATTATCTTTTACGAAAAACTACGAAACTTCTGCGCACTTCAACATGATTCCGTAGAAATTCGTGCAAATTCGCTGTTTTGAGAGCGTACGCGAACAAATTTATTCACAAAAATAAAGAAGTGTCAACCAAATGTACCAATTTTGTTCAATTTGTTCAAATAAATGATATTCAAGTACTGATTCAAGTTTAATTATACATTTATGGGATTATTTACACAACGACATGTCCAATATGGGAATGGCATCTTTTAATTGGCGCTTATAATGCACTCATTACAGATCACTTCCACGGAGACCTTTTAACACCTTGTGCAACTTTTTAATCTGTAAACAAGAGATGCATACACTGGGTCTGCTCGGATTCCAAGTTTAAATTAAGTAAATGCATTTCAAGCGCTGTCTGGTAAAAATAACAAGAAAATATGTAAATTGTATTCTTGTTATGATGACTGAGCAAAAGATGTAGGTCTTGTCTGTCAATTTACCTGAAACGTCATAATTTCCATACAACAGTCGGGATTTGACGTTTTTCATTTTTTCACCAGAAAAGTAAAGTAAATCCAAGTAAAGCATTTTTTTCTTCGAAAAACTTCGACAGATTATAAATTTTTCTTGTGATTTCTTTGTCATTTCCTCATTAAGTTTTTGATTCGTGAATAATTTGGTAATCGATTTTTTACGACTCACGCGTTATTTATAATAGCTGCATTGTTATGTACACCTACCCATCGAAAGAATGTAATTGACATTGTCGGTCTCGATTTAAAGTATCATCACGTAATTTCGAATTCGTTGAGTTACCGTGACGGAGTACATGTTTTCATTGACTAGCTAGTTGCATATAAATAGAATTTTTAAACTATGATGTCATCCATCCAACAATTGTTGAGGAAATATTTTTTTATTATTTCTTATATTTTTTGTTTACAACAAATGAACTATTGTTTAAGCTAAATCTGCTGGAAATTCATTTGAAATCCACATACTAGGTCTAGGTCCGAACACTTTTATTTTCGAAAATGAATCTCCTAAATATAGAATGGTGGATGTTCTGTGTATCTATGCAGTTGGAAGTCTATTTAAGAATTGATTTGTTTCAAGATTTATATCCTCTCATCAGCATGTATCCATCACTCAGACATATTTTCATAGGTCGTCACGGAATAATTTTTCTTCCTAAAATGTCATGACAGCGACGTTGTCACACATTCGTGATGACTGAGTTGACAAAGTGTCCCAAAATACTACTTAAGGTAATTGGCCTCATCTTCAATCTTGTTGAGTTCAATTATTATTAGCCGTAGGGCTTTTTTCCGTTTGACTGTGAAAGGCAAAAGGCATTTCCGCTTTCTCTTTCGAATGATGTCGGATAGATAGAGATGTTCTATTGCAACAGTCATAATCATTTTTTTTATGACTTGATTTGCATTTGAAATTGCTTGCCATTGTACTGAAACTTCAACAGATTCGTCACAGTTCAGGGTAGGTCGTATAAATTGCATATAAAATTAGAAGATTTGACGCAGTTCATGGAAGTTTTAGCAATATTCAATTGTTCGTTCTTCTTCAATAAAAAATATGAATGTTGTTTCCGATTGTTAAATCAAATGGGATATTGTTGATGCTTGCGCTTGGCTGTGATGACTGGCTTATCCATTGAAATATGTATGCACCTTCTCAAGCACTAATTGGAGATCGTTGGACACTGCAACTAAGGTTTCCAAATAAGGAAGAAATCGGGTTTTTAATTCCTCATTTTTTAACGGATTGGACTTTAATGTACCCTGTCGACAGTCTGAGAGAAATTGACATCGATTTGACGTATGAAGTAGTCTCAGTAGGGATAGGTTTTGAACAAGGTGTAGAAACTTACTTTACTGTTTTCGGACGAATGGAAGACATCTACCTTACATTTCGAAAGTTCTCACACATTAGAGTGACGTGAGTTTCTGAAAAACTTGAGTTTCTGCATAGTTATTCTGAACAGCGGAACAGTCTGTGAAAGTCATTGCAAGAGCTATGTATAATGCCGACACAACCAACAGTGGTGCTGTAGCATACACCAATCAAGAAGCAATCCAACAGAAATGCGAAGATTTTGATTTTTTTGACTTAACTTCACTGAGTATAGTCTCCAGGTGTGATGAGAAAATCTCTTGCTTTTTAACAGCCCGCTTTTCTTCATCAAGCTATGTACATGTGTGTATCATTTATCAAGTTCCTTGACATGTAATACGTATTTAATTTGTTATTATTTAATCTGACAGCCACTCGAAAGGCGAGCAGCACATCTAGATAAGTTCAGTTGACATACATAATACGAATTAAATTGTTCGAATATTTTGCTCTTTTCCCTAAGGCAACCAAAATTTTGCGAAAAATTATGCATTCCTGTAGTAGAGAAGTTGTTTTTATTTTTTATCAATAATCAACAATTAGTGTTATCATATTGCGAAAACGTGTTTTGAGTTATTTTTATCTTTTTTTTTTGCCCGAAAATGTAAACAATGTTTAAAGTGTGATTACTACATTTCATGAAGTGGTTTTAATGTGATCTTAAATTTCCATGGAACACTAGGTGAATATGTAATTAAATTTCGTACGTATTTTAAGTGAGTAGTTTTAATCTTAAACTACATGTTGGTGACGAATTTTTCTTCATAAATATTCTAAGAAATGTGGTAATAAAGTAAAGAACGCTTAAGTATTGAAAACTGCTTCAGTATCATCTTACCTATTCCGTATCTGTATGTAGCAATTAATGCGTCCTTCATCCAACAAAAAAAAAATAAAGTGCACGACTGGGTCGTACGTACTTGCACCGTAATGCTATAAGTGCATAATTTTATCAGGATTAAAGTCCAAGTCTTGCTTATCCCAGTAAAGTAGGCGTGGCATTCCGCGTTTCGATGGAATAATAGTCATAACATTGTAGGAGTTTACTCAATGTTTTGTTTTTAAAAAAACGCCTTTAAAAAGTGGGCGTGGCCAGATAAGGTGTTTGAGTGAATTATAGAAAATTTTAACGCCTATTACTTTGCTTAAATAATTTTTTCTCAATTTCTAGTAAAAAAGCTTGTTATTCTTTATGGGGATGTGTGTTGTTGACACAGGAATGCGTCACATAGTCGTTCTTACGTAATAGATATGTGCAAGAGCTACAGCACAGGTAGCAATAGAGTTTTGTTGATTATAGGTACTTACATACATACGTGATCAAAAAATAAATACCCAGGCTCTGCGATTCTGGGAAATATTTTTTTTTTAAGTTGGTAGTACTGTCACTGACATCTGTGTCAAGTTTCATGTCAAAATATGCATTTTTTCAAAACTTACGCACGTGTTTTGTGAAATCGTTGCTTTGTTGAGCAAGGAAAATGCAGACATACAGCCATCAACATCAAGCAAAACGTCAAGGAAATCAAAGATTTTGCGCTCAAAAATCGTCGATTGACACCTCGCTGATAATGTTAACATTTTATTTGGATCAGGGAAGAGCATTTTGAATGTTTGATGTTTTTGCCCTTGGTTCCAAAAACACTAATTTTTTCGAAAAAGAGCGTCGCATTTCGAGAGACCATTTTGCCAAAATTCAACCCCTATGTTCGTCTAATTTAGCACCGAGTGACTTCTGGCTATTCCCTATTCCGTTTCGACACGATTGAGGAGACATTCCGGAATTCGAATTTAACAATTGTTTCGAGGATTTGAAAACCCGTTGGCATAATGGTTTTGTATCGGGAGGAGAGTACTTCCGAGCCCATGAAATAGATTTAGAAGAATAAATAAAGATTCTTATGGTTATAAACCAATTAACCTTATTTTTTGATCAAGTGCAAGCAAATAAAGAAGCTGATTTCACTCACTTTTCTACCAGAATCTTAAGTTACTACGAAAACCATACTATTGTTGATCAGAAAACCCAGCTGGTTTTAAGAGCTATCAACATCAAAGAGATGCAAGTTTTCCTGATAATTTTAAATAACAAAGGAAATCTGTTTAAATCCTGAATAAATCACTTTAGCTTTGCAGTGGGTTTTGATTCACTCTACAATGGGTGTGACGGAGTCAAGTTACAGAAAGGTAATTGGTGTCAATTCTATGGTCAAACACTAACGAAGAAGCCATATGTGAACAATTCTTACTGGAGCTACAATAGGGGATAAACTTAATCTTAAGTGTTATCCGCTGGTTGAATACTCCTATCAGTTCGTTTTCTGGGATTTATGTACCTTGTTTTGGTTGCATTCATCGTATCATATGTACTTGTAATCCTTGTTAAAAGTACTGATGGTATGTGTACATGGTACCTGTTGGAACTTCCTTGCGTAATGCCATGCTTTGACTGGCTGTAGTGTACGTGCAGTACGTGGATCACATGTGTACATGACAAGAACGTAAAAGCATCTTTCAAACAATCAAAATAAACTCCTTTCGAAACAATGTATAATAATATTTTTTTTAAATTTATAGTGCACCCCAACTGTCTACCCAGCTGATCCCTTCGATCCAGTTGAGGATGCTGCCACTCTTCGTAAAGCGATGAAAGGTTTCGGTACCGATGAGAAGGCTATCATCGAGGTACTCGCTCGTCGTGGAATTGTACAACGTTTGGAAATTGCCGAATCCTTCAAGACCTCTTATGGTAAGGATTTGATTTCGGACTTGAAATCTGAATTGGGTGGCAAATTCGAAGATGTCATCATTGCCTTAATGACACCCCTGCCACAATACTATGCACAAGAGTTGCACGATGCTGTCTCTGGTATTGGTACCGATGAAGAGGCTATCATTGAAATTCTCTGCACACTGTCAAATTATGGTATTAAGACAATTGCTCAATTCTATGAGCAGAGTTTCGGTACATCCTTGGAATCGGACCTAAAAGGTGACACCAGTGGTCATTTTAAGCGTTTGTGCGTCTCTTTGGTGCAGGGCAACCGTGATGAAAATCAGGTAAGGGTTTCATTATTATTTTTAAAGAAATAAATTATTAAATTTGATAAAAAAAATTCAGGGAGTTGATGAGGCAGCTGCTGTTGCTGATGCCACCGCATTGTTTGAAGCCGGTGAAGGCCAATGGGGCACTGATGAATCTGTATTCAATTCCATCCTTATCACAAGGTCATACCAACAGTTGAGACAAATTTTCCTTGAATACGAGAGCATTGCTGGTCACGAAATTGAGAAGGCTATTAAGCGCGAATTCAGTGGACCCGTTGAGAAGGGATTCTTGGCTATTGGTAAGTAAATCTTGAAATAGGCCAAAAGAAGAACGCTTTATTAATGAGTGCTTGTTTTCCGTAGTCAAGTGCTGCAAGTCAAAGGTAGACTATTTCGCTGAGCGACTCTACGATTCAATGCATGGCATTGGTACCAAGGATAAGACTCTCATTCGTATTGTTGTAAGCCGATCTGAGATCGACTTGGGTGACATCAAAGAAGCATTCCAAAACAAATACGGAAAGAGTCTGGAGTCGTGGATTAAGGTAAATTTCTTCATTTTATTTTAGTTTTTTTTTTTTGTTTTATTATGTAGTGTTGGTGTTTGGGTTTTTCTTTGTTTTGTTTTCAAAATTTATTTTCCGCATGTAACAAATAATTTGAAATTTTTCTTTCAAAATTTACCATCAACAAAATTAAATTCGATTGGATGAGGTTTAAAAAAAAAGCAAATAAAGGGTGCATGAGGATCTTTCCTAATTCGATTTCATATGGCTTAGTTTACAAACATGGCATCATACATTTGGCTTACAAATCTTTTCCATCGAAAATGGAACATACTTGCTTGTAGCTCTGCATTAGACGAATTACATAGAAGTTTACACAAATGTATGTTACCCTTGAACCAAGCCAATGAAGTCTGTAAATTGAAAATAACTTTTGAAGGACATATTCGTTTAAACTACTAAACACCCACTGGGTTCGTTATTAACTTAGAGTCTGTAGAAAAAAACATGGTAGTGCTAACAAAGCTAGATTATAGTTCATGTTGAATCCCCTTTTTTTTTAAATTTAAGTGCAAAGACATTATGCTAAGGCAAACAATATTGGTTTTGTTGAGTTTGCAAGTCATGAAGACTGATTGAAGTTGCTTTATTGTTTACAGAGATGTTTCATAATTTTATCCTTTCAACTACCTTGGATTGAATAAATAGTTAGACGTAGAGTCCATGCTTGTATACTTATTCCCTAGCCCAAGTTGCATATCATTCTGAAGTTAAAGAAGAATTCACTTATCTGTGTGATAGATATGTTCTTTCATGCTTTCTTTCCGCGGTAAGTCACAGGTTGATTCATTTAATCTGGGACATACCCACTAGCTACAACGTGCTACTATTTTTCGCTTTTCTACTGTGAATTGATAGCATGCTGACCGTTTCCAATTTTCTAAGACATTTATACTAAATATGAAACTTTTGGTAATCGATGTTCTTTACTGGAAATATTAGAAGAAACATTTTAAAGTTAAATAATAGGAGCTATAGTCGTCATTTCTTTCACTCATTCCCTACAAGCTAAGCCAAGCCCCAGTGGGGTTGTCGCACTTGGTGAAACACATTTTTACAAAACGTAGAAAGTTTAGTTCAATCAATAATGGCGTTATCTGATGACACTTTAATGACCTCATTAAAAAAATTTTCAATTTTTCTTAATTGGTCTTCAATCATGTCGCCTTGAAACTGTCACGGGCTTCTGGGCTTCGTCATTTATAAGTGAGCGGCGATTAGCAAATGTGCATACCCATAATTTAATTGCGGCGAGTACGATCCGAAAATGGAATCAGTCGTAATAGTTCAGGGCCCAAGTTATTTCTTTCTGTAGTAGCAAAAAAGTTATCGTGCATGATTTGCTTAGTTAAATGAATTCAGATTTCGAAAGTACCATTGGAGTGCTATTGAGTTGCTTGGTGTTCCCATTAGATAAACTCAATAAGAACTGAATGTTATGTGAAAGAATAGTACCATTATGTCTGTCCAGAGATGCTGTTCTTATTGTTGTAGTTTCTTTCTTCGCAGCGAGAAATGTATGAAAAGCATACGTCTTTCAAATTATGTCTTTTCTTTGAACATGATCCATTCAATGAGACAGGCAGGAGAAAAGGATTGTAATCTCTATTATTCTTGGGAGGCAAACGTCTTCTATTAGAATCAATGTTTTTAACTCATTTCTTGTGAACCTTTTCTACCTGTTAGCAGTTGTGGCACTTAGTCACTTTGAAGTGATACTCCTTAGTTTAGACTGTTGATGTCAGAGCTTTTGCTTTATCATTTATTTTTTGTGATCTTTGAGTTTTGTTTATGGCTGTTTTCTTTTGCTGTTTTATATTTTTGTTTTGTTTTTAGAGAAGTTTATATTGTAATTCAAATGTATAGCACAGTGTACCTGAATATGTATAATTTTAAATAACGAGACAAAAGGTGAACCAAATATGTGTAATCGTAGAAAATATTTTGAATTTTGAAGCTAAGAATGTAACTTTGTTTCAAGATCAAATTTTTAAATGAGATAGGCAGACAAATTGGACAAAGCTATCAAAGGATGTTAAGAGTTTTTGTTATCCGCCAGTCGCATCACAATGGGTCTTTACTGACCTGAGTGTGGAGATGTGAATTTTTTTTTAACTCGCCTACCAACGAACCTATTCGCCAATCGTGCTGACACATATGTTATTAAAGTACCAGTATCCCACACAGCGTTTAGGATGCATTTTGTTTAGTTTTTGGAAAACACCACATAACGTATAGAACTAGAGCAAATAAAATATCAATAACACGTAGTATTTCTTGCACAAAACCTACAAAGTTTACACTAAACTTCTACAGCTGAAGCGGAACTATCAAGTGGTTCAATTAGAATTGCCATAGATAAGAAGTTTAGGATCATTCATTTCTACGTGAAGTGTAATATTTAGATTATGTAGACAAGACTCACAAGGTTCGGCTCAAACAATAAGATAAAACATATAATTTTTTTAGGGAAAATACAAATATTCTTGGGTATTCTTCTGCCAATCATTCGCGTGCGTATTATATTTTTCATATGAATAGAAGAGGCCAACTGTTTAATACCGTGTCCAGACAGTTTTACTCTGTCTTTCCATCTCAGAAGTACGATGCTCTAAAGACTGATTCATGGGATCATATTTCAGCAATTGTACATAAATCTTCGGAAATTGTTTACTCTGCTGAACCTATGGAAGCTGTAGAGTCAAGAGGAGGATACTATAATTCCTTCTATTTTCCATATGCCTGTGCTTCATGAGGGTTATTCTTTACTTTAGCTTTAAAAATTATAGAAATAACCAGAAATTACGTATCCGTACTTAGCTAATTTAAGAAGGTAACATAGAAGATTACTTTTTATCCATCTGTCTATCGGAATGGATCGATTTAATTTGATTCTTAGGATAATTAGAAGCAACACTAACACGGTGTCTAGTATATTCTAAAAGATATTTCCTAAACACTTTAACTGGGATAATAATCGTTCACTTCTACCACTACCTTGAGGTAGCACACTAATTTTTTTTTGAAGAACATAGTGTTATAGTTTTTTCACGAACATATGTACATTTATACTAAGCCCGGCGATAGAAAGGCAATTGTCTCGTTATTTAATCAAAATTTAATGAAAAAATTCAACCTACTATTAAACAAAAACACAATAAATGGTCGCTGTTTTCATTTTCAGTTATTATTTTGAAATTATTATTTTTCGAAACCTTTCCAAAGGATTAGTTTTAATGTACCCCATAGAATGATAAATCTTAGAATGTGTATACCTCGTGGTATCCCCTTTCCTGGTGTATCTCCCGCCCTTCGTCCACACCGCCATATCGAATGTGTTCTAACATTCCCATTTTTCACGCACACCTTATTCTTGAAAGCCCCTCCTCAAAATCGAATATAAAAATTGCCTTAAAAATGGTGTCTTTGCCATAATAAATAAATAATAAAACTTGTAATGGAATATTGTGGAAATAAATCTTAACTTTAAAAAAAAAAATCAATCAAAACGAATATAAACAAAAAAAGTATAATAACATTCGATTTTTCAGGGCGATACTTCTGGAGATTACAAACGATCCCTATTGGCAATTGTTGGATACTAAACAAATCGAACAACACAAACGTTGCCATTACAAAAATATACCCCAAATCACAAAGAAAAAAGCTCCTCTTCTTTCGCCTCAATTTTACAATTAAATCACAATAATGTTAACTACTATAACTGATCCTAGATAGACAGATAAACAAAAAAGGAATTGCAAGTTGTTTTTTTTTCCTCACATGGTATTCAGTAGAAGTATTTTATTGCGCGCGCGCGTATTTTTAGCTAAGCTAAGCAAGTTTTAACACAAAATCCATTGGATTTGGTTTTTTTTACATAAATTTAAAGAAAATGAAAAAAAAAAATAACTTGTACAACTTTTTGTCCAGTTCTCGCTCTTACTATTGTCTGTATTCAGATTTTATTGTAATATTTTTATAAATGTACAATTTAAAGATTTAAATATATTATATATGAAAAAAAAAGTACCAACTGAAAAGATCGCCTCAAGTTTTACTTTTTGTATATTCGCTGCTTCCCCATTGCACTATCTGAAATCTATTTTCTTTTCTTATCTTATCCTAATCTTATATTTACTAATTTCTCATCACCGTTTTCTAAAACACAAGCCTATTACTTATCCGATGGTGATCAGTGATCAGTGATCTGGTTGGCATTGTGCCACCAACCGATGAATGGTGGTGAGACGTATTTTACCATCGGGCACACCTGATTCTTTTGCTTCATCGATATACTTATACTGATATAGGGCTGTATGTAATTAAATTCGGTTGTAAATAAAATGCACGTAACCCATTCACCATTGGCACCATTTCACTGAAAAAGAAATATTTTATTTTAATTTGCTTACAAGGAATATTCAAAATTGCTGGGCGCTTAATGTTCTTGTCCTTTTATTTGCTAAAACAAAACACTGTTCTGTTACTTCTACACTTTACTAAATCTTTCGGCAAAACACCACTCAAAAATTAAAAAAAAAATAAAATATCTTTCAAGACATTGTACTCTATAACCAAAAAGCAAACAAACAAACAAAAAAAACAATAAATAATCTTTTCAGGATGATTCCGAAAGTGAAAATGGATATTTACTTTCCATGGTTGTGGCTTGGTAGACAGAACACACAATCTTCCTCTTCACTTAAAAACAGCTTTAATGTCTCCGAAATGTTCTACATTTAAATGCAAATAATAATTAAAAGGAATACTAATTTATATAGCGAACAATGCGCAAACAATTTATTCATTGTTTTAAACACTTTTATATATTTAATATATTTTTTTTTGCGATGAATTCGCTTTGCAATTGTAATTGTTGGAAAAGATTTTGAAAAAAAGAAAAAACAAAAATTTAATAAATGTCTAAAGTTAAAACAATGAGTTTTTTAGCATCGAATTTGTGTGAGAAGATACAATAATCGGAGGCAGCACCAGCCCAGTCAATAAACCAGATAAGTACTTTTAGAGAAAGTAGGTGAATCCTACTCATGTTTGGGTTTCGTTACAATGGTCGCAGCCTACGCAAAGTGTAATCGAAAACATGGTTGCATTACTTTGGAAAATGTTCAGTGAACTAGTGCCTCAGCAACTCCTCTACACCGTTTTGATCGGCCTTTGATTTCTACGTAGGTATACGATATGAGTATATCGCGCAATTTACTATGTACCACCTAAGCGTGACAGGAGATTTCCTATTCTGCATATTATTCAATGTGCATGCTTCCATTTCTGCGTCAGGTTTTTGTCAAAGCACTAGCTATTCAGAAGGAGACGATTTTAATTTCATTTTTTTGGCCAAAAACTAGTCAGTTGTGGGTTACGACTTCAGTGATACTTTGGTATTCCAATAGTCACTTTTATTCGACAAAGTTAAATGACTTTAGTCACATGTTTGAAACACGTAATTTAGATAGATTTGGAAGGGATTACAACCCTCATTGCTACCTTTAAGCAAAACACGTTAAAGAATATTTAGGATCGTCACGATTGCAATGAACTTTTGCATGGAGGAAATACATAACACCTAACACGACTATTGGAATACCTAAACAAAATAAGGTAATGACCTGTACTTTTACAATATGAAGAATAAATATAAATGAAAATATGTAAAATGTAGTTTAAGGCTTAAATCCTTCGCATTTCTTTTCATGCAAATTCGCTTATTTCGATCAATGTTGTAACTAATTCACTCAATTAAATAATCGCTTTATTTGTTCACAAGTTAAACCATGTTACAAGGATTCTCAACCGCATTTACTAACAATTAAAAAAATATATCTGTATCTTGATAGTAAATTGTGAGAGATTCATAGTGGAATTCGAAAAATTTCACAAAGAATATTCGTGAATCCATATAGAGTCTATTAATATTTAAAGCCTTGTGTCAAGCCTATGTTGTCAGTACCATTCCAAGCAGTTACGAGTACATACTGTATATTAGCTGTTCATGTAGCTTGCTATAAGCCAAGTTGCGATGCACCTTGCTTTGGTTTGCTAAGTCACTTAGAAGTGTTACAATGGTATATTTATGTACGTAAAGATAAAACGAATTGGGGAAGTGGAGATCAGTCCAGTCCTTGAATGTTTAAAGTAGACCGATCGCAGGTTAAATATCGACAGAACTTTATTGAACAGATTAGACAACTTTGTTTATTTTAACTCTTTTTTTTTTCAATTCAATACGCATCGCTACTTATTCTATAAACCAAGCTTCGTCTACTTCAAAGCCTTGAGGTTTTGAAACTACAATATTCTATACACACTTCAACACATTCGGATGTACCTTAAGAGTTTGTTACACTTCTTGTTATTGCTATCCTTTGTAGATCCTATTTAGTGTAAGCGCCTTAAGCTCGCCGCCACCTCTGCCTTAAGTGTGTTTAGCTTGAGCCCTTAGAAATCCATACTTATTTGTTTTATATCACTCATACGCAACACTTGTACATTTGTAATTCGCCTTAAATGCACTGTATGTTCTAAAAAAAAAACAACCATCAACAAAATACCAATCTTTTTCAGGATGATTGCGATTCCGATGTAGGAAATTTGCTCGCAACGGTTGCCTCCTGGTAAACAGAGCTCACTCGTCCAGTTGTTGTGCCTCAAAAGCTCTAGATGAACCCATTATTAACTTTAACAACTAAGTGAAACAAAGAACAAATCATATATTTATTGTATTTATTTATGTTTATTTTTTTTTTATAAAACGAATTCAATAAATGCAATCTGCTTTGGAAGTTCTATAACGATTTTACCAAATATTATACTACATCTTGGGGACAGCAATCATCAGTTGTAAAAGCTCAGGATATTAGTTAACGCAATACGTATACTCAAAGAAGTGCCTAATAGCAATCCAATGTGCATTTGGTAGTTAGTAATTGTTGGTGTTTGTTATTTTGAGTTTTTTGTTTTAATATAAACACACAGTAATATCTTGTGAATTGAATAATAGTATTAATAAAGATTTGTTCTTATTAAAAAGTAAAAATGGTAAATTTTGTTTTATTTCTAAAATATTTTTTCTCCATTCTCTTTCAGGACGATATATCCGGAGATTATGAGAAGGTTTTAGTTGCCTTAGCCTCATATTGAGAAATCATTTAAGAGGAGAAAGAAAAATCTTGTTGGTGTAATACGTTTATGTATTTTGTTTAGAAATAAATATTTGTTTGCTGTTAGAAACAGAAAGAAAAAAATTGTTTTATTGATTAGAAAACTCGAATAGTTTCAGCAGTGTAATTTAAAATATTTTTCTTACACAATGTGTGAATAATTTAAGATAAAACATGAGACACGTTGGATAAGATTCAGGTAAGTGACTGTTTAGCAATTTTCTCACGACCGCCTAGTTTTTAAATTAATCTTTCCCAAGTCGATACAAAAATAAGCAATTCTTTGGCATTGTAACTATTCTGAATCATTGATGGTTAGAACTTAGAGTGGAATCCTGTCCGGATTTCATCACTGGAACACTCAGACCCAACTGGTTCACTGTAATACGAGAAAGTAAAATCCAAGAGTGGGACCATCTAAGGTGATATTTGATAGTCACACTTTTGATAGTCGGAATCGATGATCCTACTGTGTTACCTCTCCGTAAATGGATCAGAAATGTAACCCCCCCTACTTACAACAAAAGCACCAAATTCTCGTAGAAAGCATGTGATCTTGGATAAAAAAAAGTCGTCCAGGCACCAGTATATCAATGTATGCACTTTGGAGCTACATAGCTAGACAAGCTTTTCTATTTACAAAAAAAGAGAAACTTGGAACTAGAAGCAGCTTCATCTTCATTGTAGTCTCTCTACCCAACTCTTTTGCCTTCCGTATTGGATTCAGTACATCATTGCGTTGTTGATATTTCTCTAAGCTTTATCCGGCGGGGTATGATCGAAAAAGCTCATTACCCCTGCATAGATCCGTTTTCGTACAGAAATTAGGTCTGTTCGCGTGCTTTCTGCACCAAAATTCGTAGATTGTGAAATTTCAAGTAGTGGGGGTAAAATTCTCTCAGAGAGTGGTAAAATCACAAAAAAAGTAAACGAACGCGAAAGCTACGTCAAAAGCAAATGTATGCAAATACACAAAACAACAAAAAATTTCCTACAGGTATCTGACAGATTTGACAGATTTCGTAAAACAGTGCAAAGAAATTTCCTACACTAAAATTCGTAGCATGGGAAAGTTTTTTACTCTCTCGTCAGTGCTATTTTCTACGAAAAACTACGAAACTTTTGCGTACTCGTACAGGATTTGGTGACTTTTCGTAGATTTTCGTGAAAATTCGGTATTTTGGGAGAGTACGCGAACAGACCTAATTCCTGCACTAAAATTTGTAGCATAGGGAAATTTTTTACTTTCTCGTGAGCGCTCACTTTTACATTTTTGTGAAAATCCGTTGTACGCGAACAGACCTATTTGTGTACCACGTAACATCAAAAATGTCAAACCCTATCGATGGCTGTCGTTTAGAATATGAACGTCTTGAAAGTTACATGATGAGGCCCCAGGATTAGGGCGCATTCTCCTACCTAACGGATTATAATTTGTAGGGCGTTCTTGCTGTTGTCGTGGCTGATCGCCGATTGGCGTATTATTTTGCTGTTGATCCATATTTTTTTCGACTACTATTCTGCGGCGTAGTGCTTTTGTCGTTTTTTGACTCATCTCAAAAGAAAATAAAAAACCTCTTCGTCAAAAGAGGAACCGAATTGAATAATTAAAACGAATGCTGAATAAAAAGTATCAATCAAATCTAAGTGCTTTCAACCATTTAAATATTAAATACAATAGATTGCGTGCTTTAGATCATAAACCAAAGAATGCCAGAGCTTTCCTAGAACTGAATAGAGAAAATCTAAAGGTGTGTCCACACCAAAGAAACATTTCAGGAAAAATTGTTTAAAAAACGTTTCTGAGATGTTTCACATTTGTTTAAAAACTTTTAAGAAACGCCAGTGGACGCTTTGAGAAACATTTCTGAAATATTTCTTTGTTTCCCATTTTATCTATACAGTTTTGTACTTGAAGATGGATTGGAGAGAAGTAACACTGATAGCGTTGTGTTTTACTCAAAGAGACGTACCATCTCCGTAATGAAGGAAAGCACGTCCTTAGTCGGAGAGTTTCTAATATCTGCTGGCGAGAATGTTACCTTGCCGGGCATTCACAGAGAATGTGCTCAGATGATTTGTCATCTTCTGAGCAGAGCGTACATTATACATATGTCACAGATTAAGTTTGTCGAGGTGGTATTTCAGTCCACAGTGACCTGTTAGAAAATTTACCAGCTTTCTAATACTGTCTTTGTCTAAACTAAGAATTTCCTCATAGGAATAAGGCTTGATTAATCTTTAGAACTGTCGTAACCGTGGAAGATTTTCCAATGGGTTAGACGAAAATTATGTTCCCATGCGTTAATCAGCGCTGTGGCGGCAGCCCAGTTGACACCACAGAACGGTTCAGGCCCATAGTGTCGGGTACAGTTCAGAACATGTCTCTTTGTGGGATTGAGTCAAGAATTTTCAAGTGTCCCACGTGGCCAACTGCCTTAAACTTGTATTCTAGTTGCAACTTGATAGCGCATCTAGCAGCCGTCTTCCTAATGAAGATTTGAAGGAATGTGAGCCCAACGGTGGCTTCCGGCTATCCTTTGCAACATCTGAAGTTTAGTTCCCGTTGTGCATAGAAGAACTTTCGACGATCTTACGATAGTCATAACTTTGTATACATCCAATGTATCATTTTTGGATTGAGACCCCAAGCTCTGCCATAAAAGCGTCTACTGGCCCATATGGCCATGGTGGGGCGATCTATGGCGGACTTGATATAAGAGTTCCAGTTAAGCCGTTTGTCAAGGATGACACCAATATGTTTGACTTCACTGGAATAAGCTAATGCGGCGCCTTTTATGGTGATTGATCCCAGATTGGCCAACCTTCAATCAATTCAAACTTTTTTCGTTTCAGAAAGTTTTATTAACTGGATAACATCCTCGTCAATACTTAAACATTTGAAAAGTGTTTCGCGAAGCGTCTAGATCTAAATTAACTTTTTGAAACATTTCAAAAACTTTTCAGAAATTTTTCTTTATTTATGAAACGTTTCTGATATTTTTTTAAATGTTTTTGAAATGTTTTAAAGATGTTTCAAAAATGTTTCTTTGGTGTGGACGCACCTTAAGGGAGATTGCTCTAATGTTGCCTGTATACTACATTTTAAAGTCAGAGGAGTGGTAGTACTTATTCGTAATGGAGTATTATTTCAGCTATTTACTTCCTATCATGTTATACTAATCAAGTATTGGGAAGAATTAGCTAGCCTTCTCGTCAGAAATTAAAGTACTTATCAGGCAGTTTAAAACATTTTTATGCCTTGAGAACTTGTATGTTATTTGACAACGCATCAACATGTGCCCGGGTAGCTCAGTCGGTAGAGCGTTGGACTTTTAATCCAACGGTCCAGGGTTCAAGTCCCTGCTCGGGCGAGCCAATTTTTTTATTTTTATTTGCAGCTTTCGACTATTATTTTATTTTCTGGAATTGTTTCACAACGCCTAAGACAATATGTACTCAAAACCATGTCACATTATGCGGGTTCCCTGGACACTGAAATATAGAGGCGAATAATGCAAGAGCCAACGAATTGGCCAAAAGACGACCAGATGTATAACATGTCGTTAGACGTTTAAAACCACCAATATGTGTGGCTAAAATTATTTTTCTAGAGATGTTCATCAATATGGCTGACCTTAAATGGTCTAACTTAGAAGAGCAAAGAGTGTTCAAGGATTTGTAGCGTACAAGTATGTTAGATAGGAGTCAATCTGAAGAATAAAAGTTGAGTAATGATTTTGATATTAGATTTAGGAATTCGAGGTTTTCCAACTAAACCCGCGGGGGCTGTAGGACGACTCGCATTGGAGAAGTCATCGGACATAATCATGTCGACGCTTGGAACCATTTTAAAAAGTTGTCTAGATCTCGTTTATATCATAAAGGCATGGAGGAAACTCCCATTCTCATACAAATCCAAAATATTTCAGACATATTAGTCTATCATAATTCCTCTTAAAAATATTGGAACGACTGATTGAGATCCATTTACGCAACAGTTCCAGGCTAAGCGATTAAGGAAGTAGAATTAGGCGGGAGATATTCGTATCTTTTCAGGCACCAAAGCGGCTATCGAATTCTTTGATTCACAACTATATATAAATATTTTAATAGCTCTACACTGTCGATCGTCTCTCAAGAAGATGGCTGAGTAGTTATTACTTGTGTTGGGTGGCGGCGTTTGGTTAGATTCCAGTGAATTGTTCGGCATACGAACTTTCCAGAAAGGAACCCATCCTCTCAGACAAAGACACCTTAGATATGTCAGTCGCTATTTACGAACTAAAATTCAAGCTATATACATAGATGGTTTCGAGGGTACAAAGCTTTTTTTTAGACATCTATTTGAAGCGGCCATGGATGGAATTATAATCAATAATTTACGGACAATTCGAAAATGTTTTCCATGCAATTAAGGTCCTCCGCCTGGATGACCATAGCCAAGGAACACATAAAGCACAGGCCTATTCAGTTTACGCCAAGTTGGTTAAGTGCAGATTTAGAGAAACTAAGTAATTGAATTCTGTTTATTTGCTTTGAAAAGAATATGATTCCTTAAAGAACCGAATAATAATTATTTCAGGAGGATTTGTGGTACTTACACTTGAAGTAATAAGCCCCAAGCTGAACTAAAACGCTAATGTCTGTTGATCGAAAAACAAATCTGCTTACTAACATAATCCGGGTTTAATAACGTTTCTAGAAATACGTACTTTATTTGTATTACAGTATAATAATACGATAGGTTCCACTGTTGTTCCGCATAAGTCCTAGACTAGCACAAAATAAAGCGACTCATAACTTTTATATCTTCAAATTGATTGGACGCTGATTAAGAATAAACTTAGCTGATTGCGATAAGAAATTACTATTTCTTTTAATTCGAATTCAACAACAGTTCACTTATCTATGCATATTTGTATTGCGGTAGGTAAATGTATCATTTCTAAATACAGAACAGTGCAAACGGTTATTACTTACTTAAGTGCCTCTACAATACTGGGCTTTCATTAACAAGCTGTTCAAGTTAGTCCGGCATTTAGCTAACTGCCTTAAGTTGCGCACTTCAAGTCGGTTTATGACCCCATCCACTCGTGCGCTCACCTAAGGCGGGGTCTCTCTCTACTGCGTTGTCCCTCCGGATTGCATTCGGATACTCTACGAGCCGGAGCATTTGTATCCATCTGCTCTACATGTCCTAGTCATGTTAATGAAGTGATGCGGAACTTTTTGAGTTGGTCGATGTCACAGTACAACTGCACAGCTCGTATAGTTCGTCAGTGAATTTCCTCCTCCAAAGCCAGTCAACGTAAACAGGACCTACAATTTTACGAAGAATCTCTTCCTCGAAACAACCGAGGATGTCTTAAACTGCTTTAGTGCCATAAAGCATGGCTGGGACGATCGGGGTTTTATGCAGAATCCTCTTAGTTGTTTGGGAAAAGCCTGAGATGTCATTGTCAGAGTTTATAGCAGAGTTCCTTACTACCTCGAAGTTCAAACGATTGACAGAAAACACAAATCCCAAATCAGTTGGATAAAATTTTATATTTTTACAACAAAAGGTTACACATTTATCTTACACACTTAGGAAGGTAGTGGAAAAAATAAAAAAAAAAAATATGTCTCATAGTAATTTCAATGATTGTTCGGCTACTTAGCAATACGATCACAGTAAGCTGCCCAAAGTCTGTCTCTGTACAATACGGCAGCTTTTTCAATGCATTTTGCCTCCAAAATGCCTCTTCCAACCACGCCGATATCGGCACCTTTCTCTTGTACAATAAACTCTGGCGTTTTGTACTCTTGTCCAAGTTTATCTCCAGACTCGTCAATTTTAACACCCGGTGTGAGTTGAATTAAACCAGGGAATGAAAAGCATTCGGTATTCTGACAAACTATTCCTGCAACGAAGTCGACATCTGCATTATCGGTTGCGAGTTTTGCTGTGGCTTCTTTGTATTGATCGGTGATTAGGTTGCCTGCTGATGACATCTCGGCCAGAAGGAAGACGGCTCGTTTTTGTGGTGTATCGACTAGGCCTGCCTTCAGACCCTGTAATATGCTTTGACCAGAGATTGAATGTGCTGTTACCAGATCAGCCCATTCAGAGATTTTGTAGACACCCTTCGAATATTGCATTGATACGGTGTTGCCTATATCGGCGAATTTTCTGTCCTCCATAAGTAGGAAATTGTGCTTCTTTGACAGCAGTACAAGGTTCTTGATAAAGTCTTCGTTGAAGTTTTCGACAATATCTATGTGCGTCTTCAGGATACAGATGTATGGGCCACATGCGTCGGCAACGTTGAGAATACTCTCGGAATCTGTTGAATCAGCGGCTAGACAGAGATTTGTTTTCTTAATCGCCATTAGGTTGAAAAGCTTCTTGGCAACATCACATTTCGCCAAGTTTGAGCGATTTTCGAAAGTCATCCTTGTGCGTGAGAATTCATTTACTGAAAAGAGAAAAAAATAAATTACTGGGTTTAGTGATATTTCAATAAGGTTAGGCTATAGCATTGGAGAGAATATTGTTACGTCCACTCTATACAGATTCGTTGGAAATAAAACCAAGGCCGTAGACAATATTAAAGTTGCCTACAGACAGGAACAGAATACGTTCATCGACACATTAGTGCTGAATGAGGAGCTGTCCGAATGCAATTTTAATTGGCGACACAGAGGATTGTGCCAATGTCACACAAGAGTATACTCTTGAATCGGATGCTATCAGAACCTGGGAAGCGGAGAATTTTCGGCAGGAGTGGAAAAAAGAGTCAACCTAATGCAGTGCAGTGGATATTGCCAGCCGAATAGGTAAAACAAAATCTATATTTGGGATGCTATCCACAATTTGACGAAGTAATATCATTAGCACAAGCAATTCGTTTCGTTTCAACGTTGAATCTGTGGTAGCACCACATGGATGTGGTACTTGAAGCGTGACTGTTACTATCACGGGAAGTCTGGAAACGTGCCTATGGAACATTTTAAGGTCATGAACCTATAGGCACAACCATACTACGACGAAAGTGGTAGTGGATTGGTCATACTTTCCGTAGAGGTGACAGGTTCATAGCTAACCACGCGATGCAAGGAATACGTCTACTCAGGATTGCAGCATTCCATGGCAGCATCTAGGACCATGGTGATTCTAGGACTACATGGACCAAAAACAGACGAGAAGAAATCACGGCAAATGGGAAAGAGTTGGGCTGAGCATATTGTCAGAAACATACGATGGCGGCTAGGCAGGTAGAGGACCTAGAACCCACAAAGGTATATGAATCATAAGTTAGAGGATTCTACTCCTGAAAAGTTTATGCATCAGATATAGCACTTATGTAAGTACGTGAGAGCTAAAATTCAGAGCTATGTATGCAAATAAGAATGGTAGGTTTGTATGAGGGAAGTGGTGTTGTTTTCTACCAGTCAGGTAATACTTTCTTCTAAAGGTTGACCAGATAACAACGATGCTTTGTTCAATTGTTATGGTTCAGCAGCTGTTAAAGTTACCAAGGACATCTGGCTAACAAAATATTCAGTAAGATTTGTCATTTTATCATTCATCGTTTCACGCTTCCCGAACGTCCGAAAATTAGTAAAAAAATATTCTCGAGATTCCGGCTCAGTTGTAAACGTGAATTTCGTTGAGGCCGGTCGTCATCATGGCTTCAGTGTGCAGGAAATTTGCCGCACCGTGGAAAAGTTTGAGCGTGAGTACAGTATATTGAACCTTAAAGCACCAACCAGACAGAGATTAGTAAAGAAAACAAAGCCGCCGTAGCATATAGTTATGAAAAAGACCCAGAAATGACGACTCGACGCCGATCAGCTGAATCAGGCATCGCCAGAGTCAACCCAGCTTATTTTGCGGTTGGGTTTGTGCATACATTCGTGTAAGATTGAATTGAAGCCGGACACTCTGACACTGGTGGAAATGTTGTTCGGAGATCCGGATGTTGGTCAAAATATCATCTTCTCGGACTAGGCTCATCTGCTATGTCAACAAACAGAATTGCCGCTTTGAACCGTATACAATCCACAAGTATTCGACCAAACATCAATGCATCCGTTACCGTCAATGGTCTGAGTTATAGAGCGGTATTAACTAACTTTCTGTGGCCAGAGATGTACAATATCGATATATTCAAGCTGTGGTTCCAACAAGACTGCATTACCTGGAATACCAGCGACTCAACGCTTGAAATTGTGAAGGAGAAATTTTGCGACTGGGTCATCAATTGGCGACCGCGATCATGCGACTTGACATCTGTGGGGCTACGTCAAGTCGTTAGTCAACGCTAACAAGCCAACCTATTGCCGGAATAACGCCGCACATATTGGACCGAGTCATCAAAAATTTGGCAGATCACTTGAAGCACTGCCAGCGAAGCCGAGGCGACTATTTGAATAATGTGGTATTCCATACATAATGGCATGAATGTAGCTTCAAAATAAAGCCAAAATCAGATTTATATCTCACAGCGTTGTTGTTTTATTTAAATTGTTGTCTTATCGTTCTTATCTGGTCACACTGTTTCTCTGATATCTAGACCCTAACCTAGTGTGAGAAGTGTCGAATACATTATTAAGAATAGGATTACAAGCGCTCCTGACTGCTGGCACGTTGTAAAAACCTGTAATTAAATTCTACTAAAGTCTCACCCTATACTGTTTATGAGAGTTGAACTACAAACAAATGAATGATCGACCTTGCACCACTGAATGTATTTCTACAATTGGAATTAGCTTCCGATATCTAATTAAGTGAGTTTTATTCATTCGGCGGTTAGTTTTACGACCACACTATCGGAGCTGACTCTACAGACGCAATTCAATAGTTGCAATCATTTATGGCGCAGTGCAGCAATCTATGCGAGCAGAATTTCAATTTAGTTTCCCTACGTCCGACATGGTGCCAATCAATTTGTATTATCTAATCTACTCCTTCACACTTTGCTTCATTAAATTGATAAAGAACTCGGTGTTTTTTCAATTAAGCCCAAAATTCACGGCACTCACATTGGGCCTTAATTGTTTCTAATAGCTTGTCTAGCTATGAAATGTCCAACATCAAAGAAAATATAAATAAACACACGTTCGCTCGCTTGCGATGCTCGCATTTCTCGTGTGATTTTCCTTATGTCGTCAATTTATTTTTATTATTATACTCAAGGTCTTGAAATTCCCGCTATAGTGCGCAGAATTTCACTGTATTTGGCGCTCATTTCACGAAACATGAGTTCAACGCACCAGGGGTGGATGGTTTTCCTTTTGGTTTCGATACGTTTAGGAATAATCATATGTTTAGCGTTAATTACTTTGGGAAGACTGCCAAAAGCATTGATTACTTACCGACTTTTTTAGTACTATCAACGAACGAGCCATCGCCGTTGATTTGTGTGCCACTGATGTACTTGGCCACCGAATCTACAGTTTCCTGTGTGATTTTTCCCTCCTCCTTCAGCACGTTCATCAGGTATGATAGGGTGAATAGGGAATGCATTCGTACGGAATGTTTAGCAATGTTGGCGACACCACCTTGTTCACGATCAACTACCACCACGGCATCGCTGACTACAACGCCAACGTTTTGGAGATCTTTAAACGTGTCCAGGACACTTGAACCAGAGGTGACCACGTCTTCGACAATTAGACATGTATCGCCGGCATTGTACTTGCCTTCGATTAACTTCTTGGTGCCATAGTCTTTGGCCTCTTTTCGCCGCACTAACATGGGAAGTTTCTCGCGAACTGAGATGATTGTAGCAATGGGAAGCGCTGTGTATGGCACACCACATACATGCTTGCATTGAAGATTCTGCTTCCGGATGTACTCCAGAAGGAGGTTCGACACTTGGTCCTGGCGAAATACTAACATTTGAACAATGTTTCTTTTATTAGAAGTGCTCATGACTTACCATGACCTCGGGGAAGCTAACAATGACACGTAGATCAAAGTACACAGGTGAGTTGATTCCGACTTTCATTTTGAAGTCACCGAACTTAAACGCATTGATTTCGTATAGCTTGAGGGCGAGTGCCCGCATTTCACTCTCGTTTTTTGCAAACATTTTTTTTTTGTTTGTTGTTCTATTGCCAAGAAGTTTTCCGGAAAATTTACGATTTGTTTACTGTGCTACGCAGCGACACCTCCGTACACTATGCAAGGAAATTCGAAAATGTGCTGCTCTATGTGAAACCAGCGCACGTGTTTTCCTGGCTAGTGTCAGTTGAACTAGTTAAACTTGAAAGTTGTCAGTGGAATGTCATTAGTGCTTTCTAATGGTCTAATCGAAGATGTAGATGGGCGTCGTTATGAAGCGCTATGAGGGCATTGCGTTGAAGTAAATGCAGCATTTCATGGAATAATTCATTTTAAATAGTTTTTTACGTAGGAATTCACATAAAAAGGGGAATTAAGCAAGTCCAGCAGTCATTTATCTTTGATGAAATTATTGTTTAACGAAGGAGAGACATTTGCTTGTATGTTAACTAAAGGTAAATGTAATATCTATTGCAACGTCTTAAGATTAAGATTATAGCAACTGTGAGTTTATGTCTCTAGCTAAAGGATAAATGTACATATTCAACTCTTGAAAATGTATACTGTCATCCGTCTAAAACTCTGTTGAGGTTACCACATTCATATTAGGAAACCGACAAGGATTTGGGTAGGTTCTAGAATATTAAAACAAAGAGGAACATTGTTCTTAAAATGAATTTTTGAACAAAATAACCGGATTTGAGGCACAGAAGACCATTAATGACGATGCCACTGTTGTATGCAGAATAATTTAGACTTATTTTCTCGAAGATGACTTTAGAATAAGCTAACTTGTTTGTTGCTGCTACAATTTCTAATCCACATTGTCGTGCGAAGAACTGGAAACGGAATCAAAGTATTGCTATGCCAGTATCTTCTCACTAAAATAAATTGCGTTTATCTTCTTCTCACAACAGTTTCATGGCGTTTGCTAGAGTCTCAATTCAAGAGCTACCAGTGAGAGTGTGTCTAAGTGTTGACAAAAGAACTCACATCCAGCAACCCTAGTTTTGAAGAGGTTGGCTCAGTTCTAATGACAAACTAGCCGAGCTTTTCGAATTAAATTAAATCGACGCCGGCTCTACCAGCCCTTTATTAGCTTAAACATTCTAAGCTTAAAAACTATCATAAGAACTAGGTGGCGTAGGGAAAGGTTGTGACAAGGGGGTTCAGGGAAGACAGGGCTAGGAAGAGAAACAGCGGTGCTGAAGCAATTTGCGAAGGGATATTCTGCTAAGGTGAAAGTCAAAAGTAAGTAGTTTTCCGTACTACATTCTGGCCATTGCTGAATTATGGCCGTTATTAGTCCAATGAGGATTGGTACGGAAGAGAGGAATGTACCTTAGGTTGCGGGGATTCGTGCTAAAGGATTCAAAAAGCGCGGGACAATCAATGTGACCGATAATTAGCTGATGAAGGAAAAGTAGATCAGCGATTTTGCGACGGTTTTCGGGGGACTGCAGACGGATAAGTTTTAGACGATCAGTATAAAGAGGCAAACTGGTTCTAACGATCCAGGCGAAGTCGCGGAGAGCAAAGCGTAGAAATCTGCGCTGGACAGCTTCAATATGGACGGCGTAGTAGAGGACCAAACCGGACTTGCATATTCAAGGATTGGTCGAACGAAGGTGATATATAGTGTTTTGGTAACGTAGGGATTCGAGAATTCTTAAGACCAACGTTTTATAAAGCCATGCGCAGAGTCGGCTCTACTTATAATGGCGTCGATGTGGGAAAGAAAGTTAAGCTCTCTATCACAAATAACACCTAAGTCGCATAAAGAAGAGACTAGAGGGAAGAGTTCATTTAAGAGAAAGTAGTTCCTGTGGGGTTGTGGGTCACGCTTCCTGGAGTAAGTAATGAATTGACATTTACTGATTTTCAAGGCGCGTATGACAGCATTCATCACTTGGATCACTACAAGGCGATGGCCGAATTCGTCGTCTCTGCAAAACTGATTCAGCTATGCCTCGTTACGCTGGAAAACACATAGTAAAAGATACGATTTGGGCACAGTTCCTCTGAACTATTCCAAAAAAAAACTGATTTTCGGAAATGGGATGAGCTGCTGTGTGATTTGTCTCAATCTTATCAATCTTATCAATCTTACAGATGTAGCGCAACGCAGGTGTAAACACATAAGGAACTATCTTCAACAAATCTGTCCAGCTGCTGGAATACAGAGACGACATCGAGATCATAAGTAGCTATAAGCACGTTGGACCTTCAGAGAGAGAGGCAGACGTCGTTGGACTCGATAAAAACAAAAATGATCAGCCTAGGACCGAGCTCATAAGCTCATGTATGCATTTTTCTGACTTTCTGACCAAACGACGACGAAAGTGGCAGTGAATTGGACATACTCTCCGAAAGGGTGACAGGTCCATAGCTAACCACGCGATGCAATGGAACCCGCTTACTCAGGATGGCAGGATACGAGACGCTCCTAAGAGTACGTGGCGCAGAACAGTTGAGAAGGAAGCACCGCAACTAGGAAAGAGTTGGGGAGAACGGAGACACTTTTCCAGAAACCGCACACGATGGCGCGTAGGCATTGTCGAGGCCCTAGGACCCACAAGGGAATACAGGACTTAAGCTACGAGCACGTCATTATAGAAGCTTTCAGGCAAATCGAGGTAAATGAGGACAAAACCAAGTACCTGTTGCCAACAAATGACACATTAGTGGAGTGAAAACTTATTCTGGGAAACCGTTGCTACTTCGATTTGGTGAAACAAATATCATTAAAACTCTTGGCTCGGAAGACATGATCCTGCCAGTTCTGTTATATGGAGCCCATACTGGAGTACTGGACAATGAGCAGAAAAGCAGAGCAGATTTTGACAATTTTCGGTCTCGTATGCGAGAATGGAGAATAGAGGAACAGCGAATTCCATGAGTTGTACCAAGATGTGAATGCAGTGCTGAAAGCTAAAACACTTCCACTATAAATGCTCGGCTACATCGAGCGAATCAGAGTCCCTAAGTTCGAGACGACAAGGAAGGCCGAAACTCTGCTACAAGGATCAAGTTATCGCGCTTGCTCTGGACATACCGAACCGACTACCAGCATTGGGATCAACATGAAGATTTCCAAAGATTTGCTATTTATGAAACTAATTTGATTCGGAGATATACATATGTATGTACATGTAGAAGTCTGGTCCTTGTTACAGGCAGCGGCCAGGATCACTCTACATCCGCACAGATTCTACAGAAATCGCTGTGAATTGAACTTTCAACTGGTATGCCTTCCAGACAACTTACTGTGAGCGCTCCAGTTAAGGATCTTAATTTGTTCCTTCTACCTTGGGCCTCCCAGCATATTTCTGGTCATGAGTAACCACTACACTATTACGAATAAAATGCTATGTATGACCGTAGAATGAAATATTTGAGCCACCAAGCATATAGACAGGCAAGGGCTTAGCTTTTCACAGCCACTCTTGTGGGCATTCAATTTTTTAACGCCAAACTCATTTCTCATGGTCCGAGTGGCTACGCTACGCATTCTAACATGTAATCATTCCCAGTGAATTTCTTTGTTCCAGTTACGCCTCTGGCTAATATAAGCAAGACGGGAGACTGCGGCTATATGTGGTTGACTACTAATATTGAGCGATTGCAGCTTAAGGCAGACAGGCGAAGTTATTCTTTCACTTTTCTTTTCTGTTCATATAAGATGTGCCTATGCATGTGTAGATACCAATTCTACAGTCATTAGGTTGTCATTTGTTATAACTTTGCCTGAGGTAGTTCGTATTACAACAAATTGACGTTTGAGATATATCACTGCAAACGTGACTACAATGGTTCCGTGATGCTCTGACAGGGCTAGTGTTCGTCACAACTCACAGCAAAAATTCTGAGCGAAATGTTTGTATCTGCACTTCAAGCCTGATAGAACAAAGTTATTGACTTAATCGAAGCAAGGAGGAGGAAAGGGAGATGGAAATGATTAATGTGGTTATCGAGTCTATACGCTACATTCAGAAGTTGAGGTCAACTGCATGGCTGTAGAACAATGTAGCACTTCAATCAGCTGTGCTCTTCCACACTGTTCATCTTATCTTCAAGGGCCTTTGGTGAGTACAGAAGTCTTAGTCGATGTAATTCTTCTTGGAATAGAGCCATGTAATCCACTTTGAAACTAGACTGTGAGCATGCCATTGCTGTCAAAATCATAGCCCAGGGTGGCGATTGACTGCCACCACTTAGTCCGCATTACCCTTTTGTAAAAAACGAGCATCACGACCCACACGAGCTGGAAAAAAAGGAAAATATATACAATTCGGGATCAACTTAGCCGCAAGTGGAGCGATTGGCTTTCATGCAATGATGCAACTAGTCTAGAATGAATAACATGTTTACTTAGTTCCCAAGAACTATGCTTGAACTAAAAGCTATGAACATTTGAGCTGTTTTCGAAGGTGTTTCTTGCAATATCTTTCTACTTAATGATGAAGAAACCTCACCTGCAACGTTCCATGCTTGCGTTTTATAGCCCGATAGTCAAGCTTTTATCAAAACTCTAGGAGTTGGCATCTAACGTGCAGTCCCCTTTTGCCCTTTTGCGTGTTGAGCCACAGCAACAAAGAGCGAAATAAACGTACTGATGAATTGGCGAGGCGGTGCTCAGACTTTGATTAACAATTTGTTCCTTTGTGGGTTTCTACGTTCTTGCAATAGTTTGAAAAAAAACTTCGAAGTGACCAGCAATATTACTATTTCAGAACCAGAACTACAGATATCTGTCCGATATAGAATGAACATAGAGTTCTAGCCCTTGTACAAGTATCCCATGACCAATTGAATATTAGCGAATGGCACTGGAACAGTCGCGAATATGTACTTTTGAATGGAACTTTTGCAAAAGCATAGTGTGAGAAGCAGGATGCTTGGATTTGGCCAATACTGTCTTGATTAACCTGAACATTAATGTGATTACGTTGCAGTAATTTTGAATGGAAAAACACGCTACAGGGACGGGAACATACGAAATTTCTATAAGAAGCCCAATCTAAGTAGGCCCGATTGTTACAATATCTGTTCCATTTACAAGAAAAGAGATCCTATCCCTGCTAAATATCGCAATACACTAGTAACACACTAATCAACACTCATCCACACTTACTAATGTGGCTAATGGTCCGGCAGATCAGGAATAGACCAAATCTTCACACTAAGCCACGTACTCATCGACTTTAAAACCGCACATGATAACATTCACCTTCTGAAGCCCTACAAGGCGTTATCTGAATTCTTAACTCCGAGAAAACTGATTCTATTGCGTCGAGTAACGCTGGAGAATAAGGGGTGCAGCGTTGAAAAAGCTCTTCGGAAGTTTTCAGTAAGGACATGCGCTATCACATGAGTTCTTCATGGAGCAGATAGTGCATAGGGTAGGCATCAACATGGAAGGTACCATTTTTAACAAATCCGCCAACTGCTAGGTCACGATGACGACATAGACCTTATTTGCCATTCCCAACGTTTAAAAGGGCTTTTACAGCGATTGAAGAATATATGCTTTCAACAGAAAAACTACCATTAGTCCACCCGGCCTGAATGATATGTTGATAGCTTCGAAGTAGTTGAGGAGTTCATGAGCTCTAGGAATGACACCCCAGTAGAAAGAGGAAGACGTCACACACTTGGAAAATTCAAAACTCTTTACTCGGAAAACGAATTGCCGTTCTAGGCGACTCTAACTCTACCACATCTTCAATATGAACTCAAGTGTTGGACAATAAACAGGAAACCAGAAGAGTTCTGTTTGTTCTGTTTGCGAGGAGGGCGAATTGAGGAAAAAATACAATCGTGAACTCTAAGGGCTGAACCAAAAAGTCAGAAGAAAATCGCTTGACTAAATTAGCTCTATTTACCTCGGACGGATGGATAGTAATGCTCCAGACAGGAGGATCTTCGATTCCCAGCAGGGAATCCCATAACAGAGCGCTTGGTCTAGGAAATTGGAAGGAACGTGTTTTGAATGGTTTAGTCTTAGTTCTTTTACATGAATATGTTCTCTGATTAGCTGTGCTTTGAAAAATATATCCAATACTATATTTTGTTGACCTTAAACTAGTTTTTTAAGTTTTGTTGGAATATACATATCTCTAGTCGAGACCACAGATCGCGGACGACCCATACAAATTCTTTTATGGAAAAGATCACTATTCTCTGGAGACTCTACGGTTCTATGTGCATCAGTAGAGCATGTTCATCACCTCAAAAATAACCAGTGCGGAGTACCATCTTACCAATGAGTCCATGTTATGCGCGTTTAAGATCGTAGACGACCTTGCACCATGCATGTGGTTTCGAAAAATGTAGAATGCAAATAAGTTCCACCGTAATCGATGTTAGCTCTCACTTATTTGTTGCTTTAACTTCACAAAATCATAAGTAAATAACGTAATATGACAACAGATGAAGAAAAGCCGTCGTGTTCGTTCATAATGCACCTAGTGGAGCATTAAATGTATTATTTTTCTTATTACTGTGATTCGTTCGGAACGAATGTCTTATAAGTTAGCACCGTGCCAAACGTTCCATATCACACAAAAGATACGCTTCCTTTCGACACACCTAACAAAAATAAATGCAAATATGCTATTTTTGCACTTCAAAGTTACAACAACATGTAAGAAATCGTGCAATAAAATAAAATCAATAACATATCTGTAACAACCCAAACCCAAAGTTATAACCATTTCGGCTCACTCGTCCGACTAGTATCGTATCACTTTTAACAGCTGCGCTCTAAAAGATTCAGTCATGTGTACTTACATAGTTATCTAATGAATTCTCCACAATACCTACATCTCAGTCTACATCCACTTTTCATTAGCACATCTGAACTAAGTTACGTAAAATCCAATACATTCCTGGGTTACATTTTCACTTTGCACATTATCAGGCACTACTTGGTGGCGAAATTGAAAGCTGGCACTCAATCTGTCCCCCTACGTCGTCGTCGTCGTCGGCGCTACTCATTATGGTCCCTTTAATGAATTGTCCAAACCCGATCGCAGTACATAAGTCGCCCTATTGAAGATCTAATTCGTTGCTCAATTAAAAAGGTAAACAATGACAGACGAAAATTTCACTCTCTCTCGCACGATTCGGCATCCCATTGAATAGAAAGCGAATGATTATGTTTACCCCCCAAATGTGAGACGTTTCGCCATAACAAATGTAACGCACCCTTGTTAACACAAAGCGAGCACAATCGGCGAAATGCACCCCCTACTACAGTGGAAACCGTGCATACAGCCGTCTCTAATCAATTGCAGCCAAGTTCAAGTTTAAGCCGAGTACGACACATTCCCTTTCCCCCAGCAAATGTACGAAAATCATGTCAAAATGTAAGAAAAAAACGAATTTTTCGTGTAATTAACTATTTATACCTACTATACGCAACTTTTACTACTCTTGTGGTGTGTGCTAGTTCACAAATCTTAATGAGTGTCTAAACAATCTCTTATAAGTTCCGCCTTTCGGCTATCAACTTGGTAGCCTTGTTCTACAACGTTAGTATGTTCGTAGCATTGGTGTGTTGAAGATGACCGTTGGTACATTTCTCTTAGGGTTCGGTATTTTGCTTTGGCTTTACTTTATTTGGTCACGACGGAGGTACTACCTGTTTTCGTTAAAGTTTCCCGGTCCCAGGGGCCTGCCATTGATTGGGATATTACATCGGTTGTTGGGTCGACATGGTAAGAAAATTTGAAAAGTGATAGGTTAGGTTTATTGCGTATTCGTGGTTTATTGTTGTTTTTTTTTGTTTAAAAGCATCGTGTTGTGAAATTTGTCTTTTATTTTTAATTGCTAAGCTAATATTAAGCAATTTGATGTTCGAATAGTGTGCTTGATTTAACCGTGGATACCTATCAATCGTGGTAACTGATATGAGTTTAAAAAAAAAAGAAATTATGCTGTGCAGTTATGTGCCTCTTTCACTCGAAATATCTATTTTTGAGAAGAAGGACGATTCACTGGAAATTGTCAGAATTGTCAGAAAAATAGTTGCCCGTTTTTGTGATACCAAGAGTGTGAGGCACTTCGAAATGTCAACAGTTGAATCGCTCTTTCATCCTTTCTGTATAATGCCAACTTCGTTCGGTAATGTGTTCTTGTTGTTTTCTCCTTGGTTTGTCAACTCCTGTCAGAATATAATTTTGTTATTTTTGGTGCTAAGGAGTGCGAATGTGATCTGTAAGGATTGTAATTTCTATTTGTGCGAGGATAAATCTGATATTATTGATGACAGCATCTTTCATTTTGACAGTTGGTGCAGATTCAATATTTCCAGTAGTCCGAGCCTGTAGTGTAGTTTGTGCCAACCAAGTGCTCCTTTGGAGAACAAGATCAGAACGTTACACAAATGTATCTTTGGAGCTTTTGTGTATTTTTTAAAGGTGGGCAAGGAAGGCAAGGTGGACATATTTGCATAGGTGGCGCTACAGTCGGGGGTGAACCTGGGCAACCATTAATAAGCTTTTCAGTGAGCCCGGTCCTTAGCTATTTTTAAGCAGGATATTCTGTTTTTGTGTATCCTAAGCAAAAACGAGCTCAGCTCACGACTCTGTGCGAGTATTGGAAACAGAACATTTTTCAGTCCAAAAATGTGGGAATGAATGGGCTATCCATGGCTTAGCCAACCAGTTGGTCACATCACTTCTACTTTTGCGTGCCAACTAAGGCGAGGCCTTCCTCCACCGCATTCCTTCGGGTAAGATTCAAGGAGCCTACGAGCAGGTGGATTTAAATTCATTTCCTAACTATTTTAAATGAGTGAAGTCCTGAAATTATTTAACTAGATCGATGTCCAGTTTGTCTTCGTATAGTTCGTCATTGAATCTCCAGAAACACAAACAGGACCGCACATTTTACGAAGAATCTTTCTCTAGAAGCGACTGAGGATATCTTCATTTGCTTTAAATAGAGTCCAAAGTTTAGCGCCATAAAGTAAGACTGGGATGATCAGTGTCTTATACAGAATCTCCTTAGTTGTTGGAGTTATAGCTGTCGGTTGTGACTTTTTGTCCAATTCACCGATGTGTGCCCCTTCTTGTTGACAACATATTCTTGGTTTCGTCCTCATTTATTACTAAGCCCATTTTGCAGCTTCTGTTTCAATACTTCCGAATGTAATAGACCGCCGTACTCTGCGAATAATGTCAGATTGCGCCTCATGTGTTTACATGCGAATTTCGAACCATCCTTTCAAGTACGATGTTTCGGTGAGTTCCTTAGTGCCCTTGATGGAGCAGCGAGCGTTCTACACCGTCATATATGAATAAGTTTAGGAGGAATGTTAAAGTTAGACATAGCTCTGCATAGCTTGTTTCTATGGATGTTGTCATATGCCGCCTTGAATAAGTTTGAACTACTTTTCGTAAAGGGCACTAGAACGGTCTTGCAAAATAGAACTCTCTAAAACATATAGTTAAGGCTGGGGAATGACGCTAGAAATTGTCGTGTTGTATTTATCTATGATAAATTTTGTCAAGATTACTGGCGACTAAACCACAAAATGGGTGAGAGGACTCCTCTTTAACTACGGTGACAGAGATCGAGGCCCTCCTAGAGGAGGCTTGTCAACATTGTCTATATTTATTGACTGGTCTAGTGATTACTCTTGCTATCAACGCGCTTAATAGCTTAAGAGTTATTTCCAAGAGCAGAGTGATCCCTGCTTTCCATATTTTCGTACGAAGCTATTCATCCTCGATAATGAATAAATCGAGGAGTGCATTAAGTTATTATCTCTTCCACTTCGAATGAGGGAGTGGAGAGTTTGGAGAGTCATCTTGTCATTTGTGTGGCTGACAGCTATGCTATGTGTTTCTCCCTTAAACATACAAAGCCAACAATTCATTTCATTTCTATACACTTCTCACGAATTATCTTGAGATCTTGAAACTTGTTCGCATTATAAATGGCTATTCGGAGTATTCCAAATTCCTCTAATGTGCCGGCTGACATATTGCCCTACATGTCATTTAAAGCAGAATTAATTACATACATATGTATGTACATAGGTCAAGCAATAATCCACAACACAGTAATATACCAAAAAATTAATTGTAAATTCCAAATGTACCGAGGTCGCACTAAAAGAATGACTTCCATTAAATTAATTCGTTTTCGAACCTAATGTCAATCCGCTGCTATTAACTTGGCAAACTTCCTCTAGAAAATCATGCATATGTCACTTAAATGACTTAAAGCTATGATTAGTTCAAGCATTTACGTACATAGTGGTGAGTTATAGTCTCAATTTGAACTTTAAACTTTTACTTGAGTTTGAATATCGTCAAACCCCAAAATAATACTGAACGTTGTTTAGTTAGTATTACTTAAGTTTTATTTGTTGATGTTTGTTTAACTTTTGCCATTTTTTAAGGTGCGTCAGTTTGTTATGTCATTTTTACTTTTCAGTGGTGCCACAAAGTACAGTTAGAAGTTAGAATCATTCTTTTTGATAAAAATGTAATTCTTTCGACAACCTGTTTAAGATTTAGTTTTAGAGGAATATAAACGATCGTTCCACTTGAACATGGAGCAGCCTGGTGTAAGACAATGCATTGATTCGTCGCAGGGATCAATGTGACTAATCCTGAGATCTTACTGACATTTTCTTTGGTTTCTTTTCGCTTAATTGAAGGAGTGCCATCAATCTATCCTTTTTTCCCTTTTCTTACAAATTTCGTTCTTTCGTAAATAAGTAAAGGTAAACATTTTAATGCCATCTACACAGATTTTAGTAAAGCATTTGATTTTGTAAACTCATCATTTGGCTTATAGGACAAACAGATCATGATGAATTCTTGGACACGATACTCGTTTAAGGGCAAACCATAACTTGACATAATGTTTCGACCTTTGAAAAAGTATTCACCACACTTAGTTTCGCCAACTACTTTCTCTTAGTATTTACTACTTTTCTTAATATCTTCGAAATACCTAGATACCAATTTGTAAATTTTAGAAACACAATTTTATATAGATGACTTTGAAATGTCTGCATCTGGTAAGGGCACTCAGAACTCTATTCTGTGATATCCTTCTCACGTCAATCCGGCGATCTTGCCGGTCAGTGCAAATCGTCAAAATCAGACATTAGGCGATCTGGAAACGGATCCTTGAAAATGTCTATTATCGAGTGAGATGTGTGTGTGGTTGGAACCACATATCCTTTAGTCCCAATTCTACAATTGTTAGCAATAAACACTAGTTTATCATGGTTCTGTACCGCTCATCAGTCACAAGTCAACTCTTTTATCCACGGTGCACAGCCACAGCGAGTCAAACGAGCAATACTAGGCTTTCAGGTGCATCTTCTGTCAGGCGTTTTTGCAGTCTCTTCGATGCAAGCGGCTAAACACCTGAACAAAACTGACAGCTGCCACCATTTGCAAAAATATGATACATTTTGGGTCCTCTTGCATATCAACTATCTTTTACCCAATATAAGTGAATTTTCAATCTGTACTTATGCAAGTTAATCTGTGCTATCGTTATGGATTCTGACACCTCCGAGCTGATTGAGTTCAAATTTTTAGGCAATCTTTGGTACTGGCCAAAATTGGTCAAGCAAATTGTCCGGTCTATGTAAATCTCAGTGCATTTTTCCGTCAGGTTAAAAATTCAAATTCGTTTACAATTGTGTTTTTCGGAGTCAACCGAAAGACTTGGTTGGTTTTGTGTTTAGCAAACCTTTTTGTCAGAAAACTGATACATTTGTTATGGTAATATCGTGTATTATTTTCGTAACACACCCTACACGAAGTATTATACCCATCCAGTATGATAATCATGATATACGACACGACATTTGGCTTGCATAATTATGTGGATTTAGACCAACGAGGAAAAAAAAAACAAAGCAGAGCAGAGAGCAGAGAGAGTAGACAGTTGCCGCAATGTGTGGCATCAGAAAAATGCATGCGGTATATCAGCTCATTCCAAACACAAATGTCATAATTCTTTTCAGTGAAGATTGATAGTGAATTATCATTCGCCCAACAGTCGAATCGATTAAGACAGATGATTAGACAACATCTGTCAGTCTTTATGTCATCATACATTGCGTCTTCCAAAGTTTGTGTAATTCGATGAAGTTCAAGTGTAAGCATATGCAGAATTTGTTAAAAAGAATAATAGTTAGTGCGCTGAATTACTATTCGGAGGATCAAGATTCGAAACCCAGATCATAGATAGGAAATGTCAGCGAATTCTGTAAATTTTAGACTAGCTTTGGAGTAGAATAAATCCCTGTTTTAATATGAAACCTTTTAGACCAAGAGAGTTGCGTTGTGATACTACAGATCTAACTCTACTCTCGAGTTATGCTTTTTGAAGCTGACGATGTTCCTGTCAGATGTCGAAAAATGAAATTTCTGGCAATAGTTTGTGATGCAGTTTCCTTCTATATTTCTGACATATGTTATGCATTGTTCAATGTATCTGTTGGCTCGAATATCCTCACTTCCCTGGATAATTATACCATTATATAACTCATTAATTGTTTATCTTATCATCGAGGCCTGACGAGACTTTTCTACGTTCAATTGCATTAATCATAAACAGTCCTCACTTCCATAATTAAGAAATAAAAACTGGTCCAGAGGTGCAGAGGACACGCTCCACTCCCGCGGAATATGGGTTTCCATTGTTATGAAATGGGCGATGCGCTAGCTAGAAAAGGCTTAGGTCAAACAAACTACAAGTAGACCATTCGAACCTAACGCCCACTAGATATTCGATGTCCAAAATCACATCAGATTTTGTACAATCTAGTCAACTCTCACCTTAAGCCGGGTGCTCATGCTGTTGCCCACATACAAAAGTAAAGGGACCAGAGAACTTCTGTCGCTAAATAGACCACAACTGACTATTTTTGACTGGCTATTGGCGGTCCACTTTTAAAGAATGAGATTCTAGGGTTTAACTCAACAAATTTTCTTTCCGAATGGCTAAGTCTCAATAGAACCAGATTCTCAGAGATTCTATCAGTAAAGTCTTGCAAATAAGATACAAATCTGAAGAGACCTTTCAGCTGAACTTTTCGAAGAGTTCTCATTCTTTTGGTGAAATTTTCGCAAACAGGAGATTTGTGAAATATAAAGTGCCTGTATGAAGTATTGACCAGTGGCTACCGCTCTGAATCGAACGATCAAGGAGGCATACTCAAACCGACGATTTTTAATGCATACTACTAAAACCATATGTACGATCTACTGGAAGTCCTAAAATAAGATAGTTGGGTAATTTTTCTTATTGCTCTTAAATCCATCACAGTATTCGTCCTCATTAGTTGGAATCAGGAATAAGGTCATGTCTACTCTTCTTAGATGTGGTTCCTTATGAGCAATTGAACATTTTACAAAAGCTCGAGTTCCACAAGTCCGAATTTCCTGAGCCGTGAACTATACTGAACTGAATGAACTAGAAGAACGAACTAGTTTTGCAAACAAATTTGAGCTAAACTAAGTGATCCATGAACTGAACTTAAATGCTCAAGCCTCCAGGACAGTCAAATTGTCTAATATAGTTTCTACAGTCAGTATTCATTGTAAATGGTGGATTTTAGAGGCCAAAAACTTTAAACTCATAAAAATGTTTTTTAGCTTTATGGCGTTTATGTTTAAATACGGTTTCGGGCATGTGGCCGCCGGGGCTGTCGCGTACTTGGCATAATCCACAGAAAATGACAAAAGTTATAGTACTTTTGACCAGAAGTGAATGCAAGTGACATCACTGATATGTGGTTCCAACAAGATGGTGCCACATGCCACACTGCTGAGGATGTTCATCAATCCCGTACGTCGAATATTCACCTTGTTTTTGGGATTTGACGCCATTCGATTATACATATTCTCTAAAAATATTCTAAAGCCCCATGTCTACAACGATATATGAGAAGCAATGGAGCACTTCGAAGCCAATATTCAACGGATTACAGATTTACTGGAAAGAGTGTGTACAAATTGGACCTCCATATTATTTAAATTATATTTAAACCATAATGCCATGCAATTATCTGTCTAATAAAGCTAATTTTGTGAATATTAAAAACATTGTTCTGTATTTTATTTCTTTTTAAAGTTACGTATGACTGATCATCGACCTCATCTTTTTAAATACTGCCCATAACGATCTAATTCAAGATATCAAGTATCACCAGATTGCTAAACAGTAGACTAGCATTTAGAACTTATGAAACTTGAATGCATGACCTACTCTTATCCACTGGTGCATACGTAAGCATACGATCAACTGCGATCACAGTCTCCGATCAGTCAGCCAAACAAACTTAAAGTTTGCTGCTAATCTCAATATCCTTGACACTGCCTGCATTACTGATGATAATTTTAGTTCTAAAACGATGCCAATTCAACAATGTTGGCCTTGAGTAAATCTTCGATAGAAAATGCACGATGTTGTCCCGGCAACAACGACATTTTGCTTATTAAACCAAATTAACACCAAAACTTATGGATACATGCCTATATTGATTTAACTTTTAAGCGCCTTTTAATGAATACGTCTTTTGTGACTCAGCAAATATGCAAATACTTGTTGAACAGGGTGATTCTTATGAACTGTGATGCTCGGTAGAATGATGCTACACCAATAGAAAGCAATATGACGCTTAAATATTCACAAATTCAACCATTTTCAGATCACGCATCTGTAATAGGCATAGTGACACCATAAACAAAGAATTTTTGTTTACACATCTCAAAATAGAATCGTCTAATCTCCTTCAGTGCGAATTTGGAAACAAAAAATCGAAACTAGTTCCCATAGGCAAGTAAATGTACCACATTAGGTCTCTAACCCACGTTCTATACTCTGGCGTATTTGCATACTCTGTTCGTAAACAATTTCTTGACCTATTGAATTTATTTATTAACTGACTATAAATCTTAACTTTATGAACATGTAAATTATTCCTAACATGACTCTCTATTCGTTTGCAGAACTTTTTTATGTTTTACCAACAATCGCTACTGACTACAAGTCCAAATCGGCTTTCACATGGATTGGTTTATTACCCTACTTTTATACTTTTGATGCAGAAGTTGCTGAAAAGATACTCTCATCCCGTAATTGTACGGATAAGACTAATGCATTCGAGATAATGGACAAGGAAATCGGACCGGGATTACTATCCAGTAAAAGTTAGTATACAGATCTATCCAAGCAAAGAATGATAAGTTACGAAACTCTTCTGCTGTATTTTATAGCTGCACGATGGGCTAAACACCGAAAGCTATTGAACCCATCATTCCATCATAAAGTTCTGCTGAAATTCTTTCCAATATTCAATAACAAGTCGAATGATTTACTTCGAAAACTTGATAGGCTAGTCGGATGTGGAGAGTTCGATTTGAATGATATATTTCAAAAATTCACCATACAAACAGCGCTAGGTAGGTAAATGAATTTGTTTTTCAAGTTAATTCATCTAATTTTGAAATCTTTCAGCGACCACTATGGATGTGGAGTTGAATGAGGCCAACGAAAGCGATGCCAATTATATATCACACGTGCAAAAGTTAGTTACAAGATTTTTAAATTTATTCCTCAAATTTACATACATACGAGTATGTGAAAGAAGTAAATAGGCCCATCGAGAAGTCGAATCTTTATTGCAGAAATCTATGCGACACACCTTGACACTTAAGATTTAGATACCAGTTTGAATTTTTATGTTTCTTTCTCCATTAAGGGAAAGGTATTGGCATCGTAAAAATCACACATATCGAAGCTTAAACTTCAATGATTGTAGGCTTTTTTTTATAAAACTTGGCGTATGCTATCTCTCCACCAAAACTAGATGCGGATTTTTGCAAGGACTTAGCTTTATTCACCTAAATCTTCAATAAATTCCGAGGATTTCCATACGATGTAATGTCGTATAAGTTCCACTTAAATCCTCATGCGATACAAATCGAACAAACCCTTTAACTGTCAGCAAATGTCACTTTCCTGTACTGACAAAGAAAACAATGAACAATTTCATTTATATATTTTTTTTTTAGCTGTAGGAAGCAATACAAATTTTATCCTCTTCTGGAAATTAGAAAAAAAACGTTATTCGCTGTCACAATCTGTTTGACAGCAAATGTCAATATAAATCCTATATCCCTGCGCAGACACCTTTCGTAAACCTAAATCTGTTTTCGCAAAATCCGAGATTGAGTTTTTGGTAGAAGTCAAATCCATATTTCTATGCCTAGTGGCAGTCATAGTTCTCATGTTCTCTATGAACTAGTTCCATATTTGTTGATGTTTGTAACTCAGGCTTGTAAAGCTATCTACCATTTCTAGTTCAGGCTTTGCTTCTCTTAGTTTTAGTATTGGTAATGGTTCTTTGCAATTTAAAGTAACTAAAACGATTTCAAAAGAGCCCATAGTTCGTAGATAGTGTACCTATTCGAAGTCTGCTTTATTATTTAAAAGCTTCGATCATATTGAAGTCTGTGCGGCCTCTGTGCATTGTGCCACTTGTGATTTACCCCAATCAATAGACAGACTAACGTGATTGAGTGCAGGATTAATTCACCTATGTAGGTTCAAAGTATCCATAATTAACGAAAGAAAATTGGGTATCGTGGTGACTTGTTTGTGTATGGAAAGATGACCAGACTAGGACGACTCTGGTCCTAGCTATGTCAAGCTGGTATCATTCCAGCTAAACAATGTCGAAATTCATCTTCATCTCATTGCCAGCGAATCTTCTATCAAATGCAAACTGCTCTCTAGAATCTAAACTTAGACTAAGATCTATGTACATATGTAGTTCGTTTAATCAGCCTTTTAGACTTTTTATCAGAAGAATTAAAGCAAAGTTGGACTCCAGTAGGGGCAGGGAGATTAAAGAGAAATTTTGTAGCGCAATGCTGGCCTTTGGGAAATTAGGATTAGATGTACATTGTTCATTCAGCAAAGGGTCCCAAATTGGAGTGAGGCACCTCTTTTCGCAAAGTGCCTCTATCTACAAACCTTTGAATTGCAGCATCGCCCTGCTTAAAGTCGCACCAGCTAGTGGTAACCATTTCTACCGAATTTCCTTTGAAAAAACCATGGTTTGACGGGAGTTTTAGATTAATGCTACAAAGAATGTTTAGTTTATCCGAAGTTTTCCGAAGGTCTGGGATATTTAGGGTTGAAATCAGATTCTTTACCTATCTTGGAGATACGAAAACAAATTCAGGAGACTTCTGAAGATTACAATCAGTCTCTTGAGAACTGTGCTGACCTCATTTGTCCGATTTAAATGGTTTGAAGCTGTGTATTGCGCACCTAGGAAAGAACAAGAAATTCCGTATAAGTGTTGCTCCAGGATCTAGGACACTTCTGGGCCTTGATGCCTTAGAGGCGCATTCTATTTTTTCACAAAAGAGTCCAGGTTTGAGAATAATGAAACGATTTGGTAAAATTGAAAAGCCGTCAAAAGTCACTGCTATATGTAGGCTGAAGTTTGATTCCAATAGCGATCTACACAGCTATGAAACATTTCTGCACTAAATTTTGTTCTCCATAATGGGACATTTCTGTCAAAGTATCATCTGCAGCTTATTGTATTTGTAGACGATTTGTAGAACGATTTTTATAATTTTACCAAATAATCATGTCATTAAAGAGTATTCCGATCGATTGGACGCATTACAAGTGACCCACGCCATTAGACACCAAAGTACTTTAGCTCTAGCTCAGATGTCATGGATTGTTTATTCCTGAGATGTCCATGACTTTTGTTTTCTCAATAAGCACAATTTCCATATTCTGTCGGCTGTAGATTCCTCAATGTCAATTATTGTCAAACCGTGACTCGAAACTTTTAGATTTCCAGGCTATCACTGTAGAACCGTTTTTACAATAGCACGTCTAGTGAAGATCCTTCTGAAACTCCGTTTATGACATTATATTGGCCTGTAGGATTGACTCCATTATCTGTCACTTCTGCAACTTACACTAGCGATATCTAGTGGTAGAAAGATAGAAAGCAGTAAGACCACCGTTTCCAAGATAAGTGGTGCCATCTAGTCAATACTTCGGAAGCAATGTTCTTGAACGTAAGAGCGGGCTTCATATATGTTTGTACCTATTCTTTTCATTTGAATGGTGCTGTGGATTTGGTGCAGGGAAATTACTCCACGGGAATTTTCTTCACTTGAAAATTTACTCCATCTGTTGGAATGTGTAGTTTCAATGAGAAATTACTCCACGTTTAAAAAGTTGATTAATTGCCCGCTTTAAGGGGAATAAATTCCCGTGGAGTAATTTCCCTGCATCGTTAATATACCCCAATGATCTTGCAGGCTTGAACGAGTGTTCCCAGTCATTCGTCAGATTTAAACATATAAAATGACAGCTCGACGAAACCTTTCTTTTTACCAACTATGGGGGTTCTCCGTGCGTTAAAAAACGTCTGTTGTTGATGGTAAACACTGTAAAGCAAATGTCACAGATGTCACATAGAAAAACGAAGGGCCTCTGGAACGCGATCATCGATCAAGAAACGAATAAATCGTGTCTGTCTGCAGTTGCTGCAAGTTCAAGTGCAAATGTGTATCTGCGACTCAGACGTGTGTTTCTATATTTAAAATTAATTTGATTTCCCAGCAATTTCGCACCTCGAAATGCAAAGTTTCACCACATTGCGAAATGAGCTTCCTTAATGAATACTATTCTGTCTCTCCCCCAAAGTGTAGATATTTCTTAATCTGCGAATCTAAGCAGTACGTTCACCTTTACCTCCAGATCAAGGTGGGATCTCATTTTAATTTGAGGAATCAAATAATTAATTTTATCAGATTCCATTAGCTGGTTCATTGTAGTTTTCATTATATGGAAATTAACGTGGTTACTTTCACTGACCGCGCGCCGTCATGCCAAGTTGATTCTCATTCCCAGACATTCTACCTCAACTCGGATAATTATGGTATGGTAACCGCAAAAGTGAAAAGGTCGTCGATTTTAGAGTAAACAAAACATGGACCATCGCAATGTCAGGCTTCAAAGAGTCTTACTCTAGCGACAATTTTTGTTTTTCTTTTATTTTTTTTTTCTGTCTTATGTCATTCGTTTCGTTTCACGGTAGTGTGGGACTAGAGGCGTTTACACAAGTAAACTAGATGAAGTACAACAGCCCCTTGTTGTGTAGTTTTTTATTTGCTTTCTTCATTCGTGTTCAGTGAGAAGTACGAGTATAGTATTCCACATACCACAGAGTGTACTTGTTTAGCAATACAATGTACATAATGTACGTGACAATAGCTGGGTTTGGTGGAAATAGAGTGGTTTTAGGAAAGGCGCCAGCTAATGAGATGCGCAATCTTTTTCTATAGATTCAAGTGAAAATATCTTTCATTTAAATATCTATTCATTCAAATAGCTGAGGTAGAGATCATTGCCCGGAATTCCTAAACTCACGGGAGGCTCTGGGTCGCCTTAGTTGGAGTCACGTTTATCTAGCACGATTGCACATATTTGAGATTGTGCCATTTCCTGTGAGATCGACAGAAATTGAATCCATTTAGCGGTTGAACACCATCTTGAATACCACAACTTACGTGATGCATGTACGTAGTTAAGATGTGTTAATGGAATTAGACCAATCTTGTGGCATTTAGGAAACTAATCACTACGCTAATTTTTAGTTTCTGCGAATTTATTTAAGCTTTCGTTTTTTTTTGGAAAAACATGCAAAGAAGCAACAATTTATCTGGAATGGTTCGTATGATATCCTATCCTTCTTCTTATGCAGGTCTTATAAAGTGAGCGTTGTCGCCCTAGGCTTTTTATATCCATTTAAGGCTTAAACTTTAAGCTGTGAGGCTGACTGGTCAGTCAATTCTGTCCGTCTGTACGCTCGACTACAGCTGGACGGATTTGCAGATACCATCAGTGCGATGCTAAAATAATTCCTTCAAATGTAAAGAATGCCACGCCCACTTTATTAGAACAAGATTTGAGCATTGCGGTGCAAGTACGTACGACACAGTAGTGCGCTTTATTTCATAAGTGACCGGTAAGAAGCTAGGTCCTAAGTGCCATGGATCTGTTAAGCCAAATATTTGTAATTATATCCTTGACCCTTGGAAGTTATCGGATTTGCTCAATAAATATATTTTAGAAGGGCAGATACCAAGAAATTGTAGCATTTTGGCATGTTTAGTCAATCAATCGACAGCGTTTTTATTTACTCCAGACATAGACACTTCATCTGCGCCTGCAGACAGTCAAGGTAATGTAAGAAGGTGGTTTGATGAAGAGGATGTTTCGTCTTCACCATATTTAGGGCTTTGTAAGCTATTGAGTTTTACTTCAGTGGCTTTGGTATGAAATCCATTGTTCATGTTTACACTCTACAGTTCCTCTGTGGTGTTTTAAACAGCAACAAACTGTAAGGTTCCGATAAGGTTCACAGTACTCGTTGTAACTGTCTGAGTGATCTTACGATTATGCTACCACTTCATGCAGGATTCTTTCAACAGATCTGACATGTTGGTCAGGATCAATCTGCCTTCCATGTCTTGATCAGGCTTAAGATGAAAATTTTGTGTAAAGGCTTATCATCAGGTTAGAGGTACATTCGATCAGTTGCAGACTCACTAGCCTAGAGATGCTACATACATTTACTCTTTGTTGCTTTGTTGGATCATGGGGAATATAATTTCGGGACGAGTGCTTTAAAAGGGGAAGGAATCAACTGGCTTGTGTAGAGTCGGTAACTTTGTACCCTGAAAAGTGTGTCCCTTAGAGCAGGTCTAGGGTCACTTTCCAAGCTCCGTCGGAGATCAGATGTTTTTAATCAATCCTATAATCGTGGTAGTTTTTTCCTTCTTTGTAGCACTCGTACTCAGTGGGATCCTTTGTATGCTTTCTCACATTGTATAGTTCAAACGCTCGGTTGATCATAAGAAGGAATCCCATTTTACAATGACAGATTGGACAAATATAGCAAGCAAGTGGGAATCCCTAAGCCTACTCGTTTGAAGCCTACATCTTCTCCTTTCAAAGATTTAAACATACAAATATCTCCTTGCCAATCACTGTAACGTTTTCCAGGCGGAGATCATGGTGACAAGGAGGCCTTGTCGTTGGTGAAGTATAATCTGATAACCAATCGGGATATCAAAATTTCTATGGATAGCCCGCGAGATGGCGGGACAATTTAACATTTCTCTCATCTGGATGTCGATTGACATTTTAGAACTTTTTATGGTCGACGACCTCGCCGAACGGGGTACTTACCGATCTTATAGGATGAGGCAAATATCGGCATGTTTCTCGTAACAAATTAGTCTGCTAGTCAACCCTGTGAACTCAACCAATCGAACATGGGTAAACGGCACTATGTAGCTCATCTCTAGATAGATCTAGCTCAAGCTGGATCAGAAACGCATCAACTCATAGGTGCCATAGTAGCATCATTAAGGGACAATGCACTCCACTAGGCTGGGGATCCTCGCTAATGATTTTTGTGTAGAGGCTGCATGAACAAAGAAGAGAATAAAATCATTCTCCACCTCCTTTGTCCGTATCAAGCTCTGAAGTTAGGCATATACTTCTTTGATAACGTGATGAACGTCAACTCTAGCGGCAATAGTCTACAGCGCTTCATATTAAGCTCGTACTGGTTCAAAGGGAGTTTCAAAAGAATTTTCAGATCCGTGTGGTATCAGACCTTGGCTAGTCTAAGTATGGCCTGCCACCTAACCGAAACTCTCAACCAATGTGTAAATAAAAAACTCTGTTTCTTGTTAACTGGGGTTCCGAACACTAAAATTATAAATGTCGAAATCTTATAGTGACGTTTCATAATTTTTGGCTTAGCTCTCAAGATTTGTATCCTCTTGAACACAATTCGGATTCGTAGGCAATAGTAAATTAGATTTAAAAACTACTATGAAGTATAACATCTAATTTAAGTCACATCTTTCGACAGTCATTTAAAACTTAGCATTGAGCGTACCCTAACCCCCTGGCGGAAGTTCGATTTCGTTTTCTACATGTACAAGTGCTACGACTCCTATGTGGAGTCAAGAAAATGCATTCACAACTTTATGAACAAAGTAAGTAGTCTTGAAACTCCTTTCAATCATTTCACAAGACCTTTCCTTTAAGATGATCAATAAAAAAATCGAAAAAATCGGCGAACTATCCAACGTTCAAGGATCCGAGGAGAGTGTCGACATAACCAAATCCACAAGGATATTCATCGATCAAGCGATGGAACTTTATCGGACGAATATATTCTCATGGAGGGATGTTTTCATTGAGTCGAATGTACTAGTCCTTGCTGTGAGTATTACTTACATGTCCTGACACAAATTGGATAATCTTAATTTTTATTGCAGGCCTTTGAGACATCGGCTTCAACGCTGTATTCAATTTTGATGCTCCTTGCCATGCATCCACAGTACCAGGAGAAGCTATTCGAGGAAATCCAACAAGTTTACCCCGACAAAGAGGTGGAGGTGAACTATGATGACCTTAAAAACCTTGTCTACATGGAGATGGTCATCAATGAGACGTTAAGGGTTTGTGCCACTATCCCTCTGCTGGGACGTGAGGCTTCGGGGGGAGATATAAAAATCTCCGAGAATTTATCGATTCCGAAAGGTACATCGATCTTAATCGATATATTTAATATGCATCGAGACGAGGACACATGGGGACCCAATGCCAAGAAGTTTAATCCTGACAACTTTTTGCCAGAGAACCTGTCGGGGAAGCATCCTTATGCGTTCATTCCGTTTTCAAAGGGACCAAGGAATTGCATAGGTATGACAGGGAGGTTGTAGTGAAAGCTTAGTTCTTTTGGAACCTTTTCAATCATTCCAGGTTGGCGGTATGCAGAGATGTTCCTAAAAGTCATCCTCAGTAAGATTATACGTAACTATAGGATTACAACGAAATTCCGTTTTGAGGATTTGATATTCACAATGTACATGTCGTTGCGGTATGCCGAAATGCCGGGTTTGGAACTTCATCGGAGGGAGGACTAAGAGAGTAGTGCACCATTTGTTTTGTTTAAAGTATTAAATTTAGTAATATTGCACCAACATTTCATTAATATATATTTTTATGTTTACTTGTATATTTAATGTACTTCTACTTGTAATAATAAAAGAGGTTATGAATAATTATTGCTGGAACCAAGAGGCAAATAACAAAATAAGCAGAAAAGGCTTTAAGGATACTTAAACTTCTGACTTCTGACTTGAAATGGAATAAATAGAAACTATTTGTAAAGTTTGGAGGAAGAAAATGGCTTGCCAGAGTGAAACATTTTTGGAAAACAGTTTTACTCCTTAGTTAATGGGCTCCCGACCTGTGAAGAGTCTCTGGCTGAAACACGCAGTCTTACAGTCACTTTGATTCTGGGCATGCTGTCCCTAGTTGGCAAGACCAAGCACTCTGGTATCCCCAATAGATTTTTAAAATTCAGTATTCCGTGTCGTCTTGAACTGGAAGCTGTGATTCGAGGATCCATTCGATCTAGTCCATCTCGATGTGGCCAACCCAGGGTTTGGAGTTTTATCTTCTCCTCTAATTGGTCTCCTTGCATATGGGACTGAAAATTCGGCGAACAATTTAAATCAGCTTTCCTGCTTATCGTCTACCACTAGACTCCATATGCCAGTTCTAGGAGTATCAACGTTTTGTAAAGGATGCATTTCATATTCGGAGTTAGGAGTGTTGAACCCATTTGTTTCGACAAATGGTAGCAGCAGCTTCCAAGATTAAGACTTTGTCGAATCTCTACTGAGCTGTCATTCGTGGATCTAATATTTATTCCGAAGTCAGTAAACTCCTCTCCCAAATCGAAGTTACTATTGTCCTAGGATGGATAGATGCTTATTTGTTTGTTGACAACAAGTTCTTGGTTTTATCTTCATTTATTTCAAAACCAACTCGTTTCCCCTGCTTTTCAATTAAAGCTTCTATGACGACGCGTCCGAAGCAACCGATGATTTCGTTTGGGTATCTAAGCAGCTGGACAGATTTGATGAAGATAGTACCTTCCTTGGTCACAACAACTTTCTGTTCCAGCATAAGGGTGAAGATTTCCTTACTGAAATCTCGTGCATGTTTGGGATAGTTCAAAGAAACTAGTCCCGAATTGCAAAACGCATCGCATATTCATCATTTTTACAGTGTTTTCCAATTCGATGGCCATGCCAACCTTTTCCAAAATGGTATGGGAAATAGTTTCTTAGTTGACTAGATCTGGGTTCTCTTCTTAGTCCTATCACGCCTTCTACTTGATGCTCATTCAGAATATCTACTATTCCCTGCACTTCGGTGACCAGCTTTTCTTCACCGTTTCAGTAAAGCCTGGGAATCGGGTTTGAAGAAAGCTTGACTTTTCTAAAAATCATCCAGGCGTGGTTTCTATTGCGAAACTATTCGATATCCTTAAGATGGGAGAACGCGTTGACCCTTTTCTTTTTATCCAGAATCTTTTTATCCTCCCCTTGGGTCCATTTTTTCGCAACTAAAAGTGCTTTTTGTTAGTAGAGTAGACAAGCGATTGAAGAGTTTGTGAGGGTTTCTGTTTTCGAAAGGATGGAGCTACATTGAGTTACTGTGGTAATCTTAAGTAATATACCTTCTTTGAGCTTTTTTAAATGTTAGGTCTATGTGGATAGCCAAACAACAATTGCACTACTAAAAAACAACATTCGGACCGAAATTGATGAACTTAATTCGTAAAGACCCAGCCTTGTGGCATGCTTGCCAATTAGACAGCTTTTCCTGTTCAAACTTCCTGTAGTGCCGATGTGCAGTCTATTATATAATCTAACTTTGGCCAACTGTCCAAATACGATTTGTGCTCTCGATAGCGTCTAGTTTAAGTTTCAGTTAGCAGTTAAATCGGAGCAAAGTTAGAAGACTGTCGGTCGGAGTTTTATGAAGAAAAGGAGGAAATCTCTTTCCGTCTGCAACTGCTAACATTATACTCAGATTCAGTAAAATCGTTTTGAGGATAAGGTCATTGCCGCCACTGTTATTAGTTGTCTAGGTATTTCGAGCTTGTCCTAAAATTCCAAGTCTAAGAGCAGTGATCGATAACTTAGTAGACCCTGTGTGGTCTAAGTGGTCCACATTCCATTCACTATCGGCCATCTTCAACTAAGTAGAACCAAGGGTCTGAAAAGCTGATTCCACAAAAGTATCTTTAAAGTTTCGACATCGGATGTAACGAAAAGAAAACTATAATTAACTGAATTCTTCGATAATAAAGCTGGGAATTTCACTGGAATTTTGGCTAGACATTGCCAAAGTGTCTAAGTTTTGCTAATTGGCTTGTTACTCATCAATGTATGTACATATGTACAGAGCAGGTACTTCACAATTGTGAGTGGACTCATCGGATCGGATGATTTGGCGAAGTAGTTACCTCGAAATGCTGGATGAATGCTTGACTGGATATGTTTATGTTTCGTGTTAAACCTGCTACTGGTGTTTTCGCTATAATTCTACTTGGGTTGGACAACTAGTTCGTACCTTTGATCTTTGTCAATAATTCGCGGTATTGTGTGTGAAAATTTGGAAGAAATGGTTATGCAAATGGTAGGGTGTGTCATGAGTTTGTAATGTTTATTAATGTACCTACACTTCAGGAGATGTGAGTGGATTAGACTAGGTTTCGGGTAAGCAGAGGTAAGAATATTTACACTCAATTTAAGGAAGAACCTTGAATTTGTACTATTTGGTTACAAAACTTCAAGTGTTTTTCCAAACTCTGTACGGTCTTTGTTGATGATGACTTCTTGTCCATGTACTTATCCCTTTTCATATGAACTTAACCTTGACATAACTCAAATAGTGTACCTTGACTAAAAGCCAGAATTGAAACCAACAAATCAATACTGAATCACGGTCTAACTTCTCACAATCATTCGTGTTGTACATGCTTAGATTAGGTGGCTATCCATTGCCATTAACACTGACTGTGTTCTAGTCGGTCTAGATTGGTAATATTTTCCAGATCCTCGACCAGTGAATACCCAATATTGACTTCCTTGCTGAAGATTAAGCAGAACAGTTACAGATTTGGTGAAAAAGGGTTCTATATTCATGAGATGGAACTGGAATTCGAAGCCTCCAAATGTGTCTGACTAAAGCACAATGACCCATCAATAGCCCAACCAGGATACCTATTCGAGGTCTGCTAATGAGTAGAAGAGTTGTTGTCTTGCCATATCAAGATTACGTCCTTTTACGTACATTTACCATGGAGAGCCAAGTATAGGGTGACCAGATAAGAACTATAGGAAAAAAAAATTAAATAAAACTTCAACGGCGTGAGATATAAATCCGATTCTAGCTTCATTTTGAAACTACATTCATGCCATCATGTATGAAATAGAACATCATTCAAATGCATGCCTCTGTTTTGCTGGCAGCGTTTTAAGCGGTTGGTCCAATATGTGCAGCGTCGACAATAACGTCTCGTATGTTGTCCTAGAGGTCGTCAAAAGTTGTTAGCGTAGACTTGACGTAACCCCAGAGAAAATAATCGAGTCAAGTCAAGTCAAGTCGCATGATCACTGTGCGGCCAATTGATGAACACTTTCCGTGAGATTCATAATCTTATTCGGGTGTAGGCCCAAATCCAACCGCAAAATAATCCGGGTTGCCTCTCTGGCTATGCCCACTTCAGCTGATCAGCGTTAAATCGACAATTCTGAGTGTTCTTCTATACTGGACGCTACGGGGCCTATGTTCTCTACATTTCGCACCAATCTGTAACTGGTTGGTGGATTAAGGTCCAAAAGAGTATATTCACGTTCAAACTTTTCTATGATGCGACGAATTGCCTGCAAATTGAAGCCATGATGCTTTTATGCTTTGTACTTTGCTCACTACGATTCTAAAATATGACTGCAAGGGTCTCGTTTAAATGAATAAAAAATCGTTATTCGTCTTTGGAAGTACTTATCCTTGAAATAATCAACCTTTCGGAGAGCAATCAAATAAATGTATTTTACAATTACAATTGGGAACCTCAAAGTAGAGTACCTACTCATTGTAAGCAATAATACACAGCAAGATTAGACTATTATATGTAAACTGTTGTTGGGATCATTAGTTCAAAAGATTAAGTAGTAAGTCATTACTTCGAGCCCTATTATATGAATAGCAGTAGTTAACGTTTACACAACAACCAAGCATTCTACGAGCATACAATGCGTATTATGAGAATTTGATCACATACTTCGTCTAATAGATACGATCACGTATTTTGTGTATTAAATATGTATTTTAAATTACAGATTAGCCATTCTATCAGATAACCAAGTAACCAACCAATTTAAGTCTCTTTATTTTGAGCCTAAGCTAAGCTTGATGCTTACAAAAAGGTAACTTGAACTCGCCAGATCTTTTAGGTTTACCTATCGGTTTAATAGAATCTGAACTAAAATTCGGGGAACGATAAGATGAAACTTACAAATTGGCTTAAGCCAGAAATTTACCAATTTCTAAATAAATTCCTTACCGTCTTGAACCTGGTTTTTGGATATTCGAAAATCTTCTACGTACTCATCTTGGTAAAGGTTGTAACGTTTGTAGGAACTATAGAAAAACCTGAGAAGATACTTCTCTCTCGGGCTGAGGTCTCTAAAACGTTTTAGATTCGAAACGTTTCTCTGATCTGCCAACATTACTAAACTTTCTATGCCCAAGTAAGACAATTCTTGACTTACATCCTAAATATGATATCCTTAGCGAAACAGTTTTCTAGAGGAGAACACTTCTGGTTCAAATTCTCAGCTTCTGAAACTAAAATAAAACTGCTGGTAATATTATATGTTTATGTACTTACTGTATGTACCTCTCAGGTTATCCCGGTTCTTAGCTAATTGCCACTAATAAAGCCCTCGAAGGTGCTTGAGGTCCCCATCTACTTCTGGACGCTATCTAAGGTGCGGTCTTTCCCTACTGTGTCTACCTCGTAATAATTTAAACAACATTTCAACAAAACTAAACCCAAGACCTAGTAGGCTCATCTTAGGTATCGATGTCTGCACCCGTGGTCCGTCCTTTATGCCGGATCTGGGTTTGATATGACTGAAAGTCATTTAAGATAAACGTATATTTAATTCTAATGTTAATCAGTTTCGATATATTGTGTGTATATTTGTCACTGAACTAGTCTCGCGAGCGTCTGACAAACATCCGAGAGTACAACTGTCATGAGAAAGCTCCTCAAATAACAAATTGCCTTTCGGACACGGCATTAAACAATAGACCCATTCCATTCGTGTAAAGAATATAACACGCACAACACGAATGGTTGTGAGAAGCTAGGCCCTGGGTCCCATCGACCTGTTGCACAAAATATTATATTTAACAAGAGATGAGCTAACTTTAAGTTCTCTTCAATAAGTATCTAAGACGCACTGTAAGACCTTAGTTTATCTTTGATTTGTCGCTCTGGAAGTCACAAAGTCATGGATATGATCGGAAACTAATTTCAAAATGTCATCCACAGAAAATTTATTTAATTCGAAAAGAATAGAAGTCAAATACAAGCGTTTGAAATTATGTACCCAATAAAAAACAAAGATTCGAAATCGAAAGTATTGGTGACTTAAATTCACAAATTAGATCTTCGCGTACTATCCCAAAACAACGAAACTTACGAAAAGTCACCAAATCCTGTTCGAGTACGCATAAGTTTCCTAGTTTTTCGTAGAAGAAAGCGCTAACGATAGAGTATACAATTTCCCCATGCAACGAAATTTTAGTGCAGGAAATTTCTTTGCACTGATTTACGAAATCTGTCAAATCTGTTAGATATTTGCATACATTTCGTTTTGACGTCTAAAAAGTGGGCGAATTTTGTAGCTTACGCGTTCGTTTACTTTTTTGTGATTTAACCACTCTCTGAGAGAATTTTACCCCCACTCCTTGAAATTTCACAATCTACGAATTTTGGTGCAGAAAGTACGCGAACAGACCTATTATAACCGAAGTATGTACATACATCATAACATTCTAAGTCTTTTTCGCAAACTTTGATTTTTTTGCGATGCGTACAGTTTGACGTATTTGTTTATGCTTTTTTTGTTCCACACGGCCCACCGCATTATAATAAGATGTGTACACTTGGATACCGAAATTTCTTTTTAAAGTCGCGCGACGTGATGTACGAGTAAGTAGTGAATAATTTCAGAACGCTACCTGTTCATGTTATCTGTGACATCTCAACTGTAGAGCCTGTTCACAAAAGATTGTCGGACTGGATTTTTTTTGACGTTTAAAGTCGCGCGGATTGATGTACTAGTAAGTAGTGAATAATTTCAGAACGCTACCTTTTTTTCATGTCATATGTGACATCACAACTGTAGAGCCTGTTCACAAAGGATTGTCGGACTGGATTTTTTTTGACGTTGAGACATTCACAAAGGAAACAATAGAAATACGACAGTAAACCAATTTACTTACTTAACTTTCTGTAAAAGGAATATTTCTTTAAACCTAACCAATTTCACTTGGCGCCAACCACTAATACGCCAAAAAAAATCGCCGGAAGTGTTCAGACAAACAAAAAAAAATCCAGTCTGACAATCCTGTGTGAACAGGCTCAATGAAATGGCTGTTACCGTCAGTGGAAAGCCCTATAGACGTATGATTGAAGGATTGTGGCCACAAATTGAAGAAACAGGCACAGACGATGTTTATTTTCAACAGGATGAAGATTCACATAATACGTGAGCTATTGAGGTCTAAGTTTCAAGATTGCTTAATTTGACTTAAGTCTACATAAGTTATGCGACTTAACACCATTAGATTACTTTCTTTGGGATTTTTTTTTTTAAAGTAGGGTCTATAAGGATAACTCAACAATAACTGCACTATTGAAAAACAACTCCGAGCGGAAATTGATGACAATATGGGAGTGAATCTTTGAACATTTTGATGTTCGTTTAAGAGCCTGTAGGTGTATTATATTAATTTTTAAACATCATTGTAAATGTTTATAAAATTTACACCAGAAAAAATCTAAATATTTACATGATGTACTTAAAAACATTTTATTACAGAAAAACAGACACCTAGCTATGTCGCACCGTACGACCATGAATGTTGACCACTAGCATACCAGTCTCATGAACTTTTTGCACAAACTTACGTATAGTAGGCGCGGTGGGTGCTTCCAAAACGTAACTTCTTTTCAAATAACGCACTGTTGGAACTACACAGCACTCACTTTGGAAATTAGTTTTCACTATTTCCCAACGTTGTTCAAGGAGCTATGGTACTGACTTTCATTCAAGATTTCGAGCGGGAAACAGCCGTCAGTGTCAAAATAACCTATGATTTCAAAAGAAACCACTAGATGGCCCCCCTTTTTTTCAGCGCGGAAATTAAACGTAGAATAACTTTTGCTAATCCATGGGGAAACTATACAAAAGTA